>VYXF01007245.1:400728-566664 GCA_013397295.1 Polioptila caerulea
AAGCACCTCTGCTGTATTGAAATGGCTGTAGAACGTCATCATAGAACCCCCAAATGGCTTGGGTGGGATCTTAAAGACCATCCAGTTCCACCCCCTTGCCACGGGCACAAACATCTTTCACCAGACCAGTAGAGCCCCAGCCAAGCTGACCTTGAACACCTCTAGGGATGGGGCATCCACGGCTTCTCTGGGTAATCTGTGCCAGTGCCTCAGTATCCACATACTGAAGAATTTCTTCCTCATATCCAATCTAAATCTCTTTCAGTTTAATGCCCTTGTCCTATCACTACATGTCCTGGCAAAATGTCCCTGTCTGACACCCTTCAGGCTCTAGAAGGTGCTGTAAGGTGTTCCCAGAGCCTTCTCTTCTCCAAGCTAAACAATCCCAACTCTCTCAACATGTCTTGATATAAATGGTGCCTCTGTTCTCTTATCATCCCTGGGGCTCCCTTCTGGACCTGCTCCAACAGGTCCCTGTCCTCTTGTTGGAGGCCCCAGAACTAGACGCAGTACTCAAGGTTATGTTATTTTTTTAAGCAGTTTTGTTTAAGCTCTTAACCTTTTAACTGTAATTTATCATTTTTCTAAGAATTTAAAGGTATTTACTGATCTCTTATTTCCAGCCATCTTAAAAAAAACTCCAGTCCAGCAGTGGATATGGGCAGATCCTGGGTTAGGGCAGATTCCTTTTTCCCCTGCAGCCGGTGCAGGCTGCTCACTCTCAAGGCCAGCCCCATCTGTGTGCACCCATGGGCAGGGGAAAGAAGCTCTGCACTGTGGCATGCAGCTTTAGAGGAAACCCCCCAGACACAGAGAAACAGAGTGGGTGGGTAAGTGAGGCAAGCCGAGGGCAATGCTCAGGGCATGGCAAATCCTTTCTAGACACACTGTTCCAGTATTTCATGCATCATTGGGCTCACAGAAGGGCTGCTTTCCTCAATATCCATGAGAATTTTGCTTCAGAGACCACTAGAGAAAGTAGGAATTTACTCTAATTCACAACTCTGTTTTATTTTCAATGCTCTGAAAAGAAACTGTCGACAGCCAAACACTACAAGGCCAAGGAGACTTCAATAAATACCTAACCAGACCTCCCACAAAATCAAAAAATTCCTGCTGTGGGTACCCTCCCCCAGCAATACATGAACTGTGCAACTTTCATAGCAAGAGCTATATAGTGCTTATTTTATTTTAAAAGAGCCTTAAGGCAGACAGATTATGGATGTAGGCCTCAGAAATCTCTGTGAGGTAGCTCTTACTTGAGAAAAAGTAAAGAAAAAATGCCACTGGGCAGATCAGCATTTTATCACTGTTCACTATTCAATAAGGCAGGAACAGAAAATATCAAAATTGTCAAATCAGTCCTCTCCTAGTCCCAGTCAGATGCTTTATAGCTTCCTTGCACTCTGACAGCCCTTGTATGGGTTGTTATGCTAATAGCTTTTAATTGGATTCTCTCAGTGGCGATGCCAGCAAAGCGCTTACTGCATACAATTGAGTTACCATGCTCTGCAGGTCCTTCAGATGTGACCAGATATTGTATCTTTTCCTGTTTTTCCCATCTGTAAACTTTAGGTTATCCATCAGTGGCAAAGCAGATAGACCTTTAATGTAGTCTGTGTGGAATCAGAGGTTTCTATTTCCTACTAGCCTCCAAGTGACCCTGTGCCCAGTGGCAGGCAGGCCACAGCCCACTCCAGAGAGCACTCTTTCATCTAATAACACCCAGCACAGAAAATCCCACACTAAAGTGGGTGTCCAGCTGACTGCTTTCTGTCACTGCAGAAACAGGTCAAGTGTCATGTTCATGGGTGTGTTTCTTCATTGGCTTTCTCTTCCCTCTGCTTGCAAACACTGTGTGGGCGCAAAATTCCTGATGCAAAAGGCTCTCTCCTGTCTGTGAGAGCCTTCACTGACTAACCTACACTCTCTGCACCTCTCAGACTCACACTTCAAGCTGTGCCAGGGCCAAATTCAAACTTCTCAGGTGAGAAAACAGGGCGAGCACAAATCGTGCATTACGTTTGTTCAGAGCATGGGCCCAAACTGCCTTTCCTGTAGTTTGGGCCATGTCCAAGAGAAGGGCTGGGTGTGCTGCAGCCTGTCCAACAGCTGAGACTTGTTTTCCTTGTGGGCACTGACAAACTATATATGAATTATTCTGGGTTCACTGCTGCAGAACACAGCCTGACATCCCTCATATTTGGGTTTATGTTGCAAACATCCTACATGTAATAAACCTACATGCAATACTACAGTAGTAAACCTACACCACCTACACATAATAAACTAGGAGTTAAAATGTTAAAGTACTAGGAAGTCAGTGAGGGCTGTTTTCTTAAGACAAGTTCACCTTTTCCAGATTTCAGCTGCAGGCCTTTTAAAAAAAGGCCTGTTTTTAATTTTCTTGAAACTTCAGACCGTTACAGGGCAAAACCAAAAAAAACCCCTAAACCTACAAAAATCATGAAACTAGGGGTGGAGGTAAGTTTTACAGCACATTGAACCATGAGCAAATAGTACAAATTAGGAAAAAATAAGACACTACAGAGTGCTTGTACAGGCAAACCAATGTTTTCCTGAGATCTGAAAAAGAATCTGCCTAATAATAAATGACAACTTCCATCCCACAGCAAAGCAATAATTTAAAACTAAATTTACATTGTAATTAGCCTTTCAAAAATGCAAAGAACTTCAATATAGATGTCCATTAATAATCTCACTGCTGTCAGAAAGCCTTTTCCACCCACACATGGTACTTAATTAAACTCAGAGTTCCTCATTCATACAAACAGACGGTTATGAAGAACAGGTGGTTCCTGATTTGAAGATAATGGATAAGTGAATCTCAGTATAATTTCAGAGCCTCAGATTATCTCATTTAATGTTTTACTTGGACTTTAAAAAATTTTACTTTAAGCTCAGTTTTGTTTCTCTTACAGCCATGACATAGCATATCTGTAACAGCTGATGTTCATCTTTTAATAAAATGACACAGATCACTTTCAGAGTCATTAAAACTTCTTAAAATGAGCTCAGGAGTTACAGCTCAACCTGTAACATGCTGTATTTTTTATGTGACCACAAGACTGTTGTTCACTCACGCACGTGTGGCAGATAAGTGCTTGGACATTGTGAAAGTGCTGAACATTTCTACCTCCTTCCCAGGCTTAAGAAACTTCCATTTCCAAAGACAGACTTGCTAGGGTTGCCTTCTCACACAGCAACAAACCTAAAAAATGTCTTTGAGATGGATCTAAAGAAAAGATTTGAGACAGTTTCCTGCCCTTACGTGGCCTGAATAACATCTTCCCACACAGACTGGCCATTTGCAGGACAAGCTCCAGTTCCATCAAAAGCCTCTGTGCTGCAGATGAGAAGTGTAGTGATGGGAAGGCTGGTGTACAGCAAAGGTCTCTAAGGCTGCTTGCAGCTGGAAATTTCCCTGCTGCTCTGCAGGGGAACAGATTGAGAGCATCCTCAAAAGAATCCTTAAAACTTTAGCTGGCTGATGGAAGTGCTTTGTACTGTCAGAGGAGTAGTGAAAGCAAGAGAGAGGGGTCTGGAGAGAACAGACGTGGACAATGAACAAAGCAGTCCCTGGGCTCTGTGCTGAGTTGCCAGACCTACCCTCAGCCAGCACGCTGCTCTGTAGGGATACCCAGGTGGTGCTGAAATCTCACACAGCACACTCAGGACTGTTCCCAGTGTTTTGATGGCTCCCTTGCATGATGTCCCAGTGTTGTGTCAAGGCAAGCAGCAAGCTCAGGCCTCAGGCCATGCAAGTGCTGCTGAGCTGGCTCTGGACAGAATCATTAAGAAAGCCCCTTAATTAATTAGTATTCAGTCTAATTAATTAACCACATGACGGGTTGTCTGTGGGTTGAAAATATTCATAGGCTGCACAATATTTATGGGGAGTTCATCACCTGGCAGTTTCTATCTAGAGAGAGCACTCAAACCTGGAGGAATAGGCTTGATTAAAGGAAGTTTTTACTGCCACCTGCAAATTTTAAAGCACTTTATGTGGGGTTTCGCTATCCTCAGCTGACAGTGCATGAATTGCTGGAAGGAAGCAAGGCAGGGATGAGCAATGTCTGAGACTCAGATATTTGTCTGATAAAAACCTTCACTCTAGCTGAGGCCTTTGTTTTTGTCTCTAAGAATTATTTGAGAATTTCTGGTGCTGCAGAAAGTTAAGTTGCATCTCTTACAAGGGGAAGACAGTAATAACTCCCAAAGTCTTATATAAGATTTGGAGGTTCCTATGGAAGGCCAATAAATAAAGAGGAGAAAGACTGAGTGAGAGAACTCGCAAATATCACCCAGAAAGGCATCACATTTGGCATTTCAGCTGTGCAAACTGCAATGACTAATTCAAAACAATGAAACATTTAAAGAAAGAGACTATCTATAGTAGAAACAAATGAGTCTTTTATAGCCAATTCTAACAGCTATTTAAAGAGAAAATATAATCACAGTATAATCAATGGAGTGAGTAATATTTACTGGTTGATGAATGTCTCTCCCTGGAAGAAGGAATATTTTTATGTTTGACTTCTGACAGCTAAGGTAGCTGTAAGATGCAGTCTGAAATAAACAGCTCTTTTATTTTAAGCAAGCAAATGATTCAGATAGTGTAGGCAAAGACAGAGTAACTCACACCTCCACTCACAGTTTATTCACTAGCCTACTCTTTCCCTTGTTAAACTCTGTTCTACCTCCCACTGTTACTGACACAACTTCTATTTTTCAGTAAAACTTTATTACAGGCTTGCTTTTAAATAAAAAGGACAAAATGTTAAACCATGGTGTTCCAGGTTACCGCCTACCAGCCGTCAGTGTGAACAGAAAGGAGTGCCCTAAGCTGCCCTGCTTTGCAGAGCTTGGCTAAGTCAGGATCCTTCAGCATGGGCAGGGCCATGCCTGCAGTTCAGCAGCGACAGAGAAAGTGCCATTACTCAACTGTGTGCCAAAGCCAGCTCCACTAGAGTGTCTGATTTTCATGTGATGAAACTCTTCCTTACTTGCATTTATTCAGAGGAATATACAGATAAATTATTTGCCATATTGAGTTTAAGGGTGCTCAATCAAATAACTGCATCATGAGCAAGTGGAGAACACATATACTATAGAAACCATACACACAGCACATGTGTGTGCAATATATCTGAGTCAAATGAAAGGTTGTTGGAAGTTTTAAGGCTGGGTTGTTTTTTTTTCTTGGGGAAGAAAGACTGCACTCATAGATTTTTTTCTTAGTTATTCTACAAGCCCCTTGAAACATGCACCACCTATTTCATGTCAAGGATATGGAGGCCTTTACCACCAAGAGAATCCTGTACCTTGTCCATGGCCTACACTATACTTCTATCTCATCCATCTTTTAAAAAGTTCAAATAATCCTCCTACTACACAGTACTCAGAAGAGAGATAAAAATATAACAGCTAATACTAGTACAGCAGATGTTGTGTATTCAAACTGCTCCGTCAAAGTGTAAGCGTATGGTAAAGGCATCGAGAGCCGATTGCCTCCATCTTCAGTTAGCTGTATGCCCATCAGGTGATCTCTGCTCTCTGTTCATTTATTCCTACTCACACTGCTGTCTCCCTCCTAATAGTCAGCCTCGTGTTCTTCCTCATAGTTTAATTTCTCATGTTTGTGTAGCCATACAACACAATAAGGATAGCTGGAAAGCTCCAATTCAATTACACAGAAATAAGAAAAATCAAATAGAGGTTTGGGTTTGCAAGATCCTTTAAGCCTGCTGTGATGTTTGTGGATGTCTGCTGCTATCACTCCTCTTTCTAAACAGACCTTCGACATTCCTCTGGAGTGCAAAATCCAAATCCTCGTGTTCAAGTCCATACTTCACCACAGTGGTACAAACAGTAAGCAATTAATTTAAGGAAGTAACGAGTTCAAAATGTGTGAGAGTGGAAAAGGCATGTATTTGTTTTTCTTTTTGTCTCCAAACAATGTTACTAAAGCCTTGGAGAAAAGTTCATGTGCTCAAAAGTTAATCTGTCCTCTCCCCACCAGCATAGTGGTTTATTTATTGAAAGACAGCACCCCTCCCTGCAAGCCTTCTCACCCCAATAGCCAGTTTCTCCTGAACCTCTGGCAAGAAAACCCTAATCTCCCACACACACATTTTATTACTTTGCTGACTTTGACCCTGCTGAACACAAACTATGAGGCCTCTTGTTCTCCTGCTCTTACATTCCTGTAGATTCTTCCTTCTCATTGTATCTTTATATATGTCTCCTAAGGTCTATGTGCCCCAGCTCATCAGATGTCTGACTTCACGCTTAGACACTACCCTGAACAGAAATTCTCTCTTGAGTAGGGGCCTCATTTTGGAACAGCCCCAACTTCTAGTCCAACAAGCTCTTTTCTTTCCTTCAGAGCCCTCTTTCATCTGAGCGCTCATTTCATAAAGCTTTCTGCAATCAATTTCCTCCTCAATGTCATTTCCACTTCCCCCTTTGTTTAAACTATTGCCCTCTTTTTTGCTTCTGTCAGATTTAAAGTGTAAGCCCTGTGACCAGCTCTGCATGCCTTGATGGCACTAATAATGTATCATTATATATAATGATGTAATCAGAGAAAGTTCAAGAGGCAGTTCAAGCACGGGGAGGCTGGAACTAGCCCATCCTCAGATGTGTAGAGCCAGCCACATGATTTAAGACAAAAGGAAAATATGTAAATAAACAGTTAAAACTATATAGGGGAAGGACAAGGGGAAAGCCATGATATTAGCTTTATATTAATGCCATACATATTGTGGGAAGAGAGAAGGGAAAGTGGATCTGAAGTTTCCAATTCCTCCAAATAGTGCTTTATCACTGAAGATTTTGCATGAGATTATTGCATAATGGGAAAAGCTCGCACTTGCAGGACACATTCCAGCAGCAGCCAGGAAGAAAGGCACATTGTGTAGCTTTCACCTTCTCTTGCCAGATTTCTTGTTATTATTTTAGGAAGGCACAATTACAGGCTCAAAATTTTCATATATTTTTTTTTTAAATGCCACATTGATTAGATTTTACACACTGCCCAGAAAAGGAACTCCATAATTAATGGCAGGCTGACATAGTCTATATTAGTGTGTTTACAAAACCTCTTTGTAACTGTCACCATGTGGACCCCATGGCTGCAGGATACACTGTCAGCTTCTTAGAAAGATGGAGGAACATTGCCAATTCATTTTTCTTTGTCATACATTTCATTTATTATTGAGCCTGTATGCAAGTTAACGTCTCTCTCCTGTGCCAGCACTACTGCAACAGTAACCATTTTTGTATTTCTCTTGCCAGCTAAGTTTGTGCTACCCATGCTCTAGCATAAAGAAGATGTTCATGGCAGTATGCACTTAATGAATGAGTATAATTAGCATGAAGATGTCTCATCAGGCTGGTGAGGTGGCAGCGCACAAAATTGCTACATAACCCACAAAATGAAATGACTCCCACACCTGGAGCTGGTGATAAATATGCTTGACACAATACAGTTGCTGGTCTCTAAACATGCCAGTTTGAGTTCACTTTGCTATGGACTGGAAGCTGGGAGAAGCCATGCGGGTGTCGCCCATCCTGCATCCCAGGACTCTGTGGGCAGGGTTCCCTAAGCAGTGGCCTTGTAAGCAAAGGAGACTGTAAGGATGTCAGTGACTCCCCCAGTCCTTGATACAAGGGGCTCCCCTCCCTTGTAGTGGATTTGGGAGAGTGGAACAGACACTGTGTCTTCAGCAATTCCACCTGACTGTTTTCCAGCTGAGAACAAGTCTCCTTTTGCTGATGATTCAAGGTAAGAAGCTGCAGGCAGCAGTGGCAGCCTGGGGAGCACTTCACACTGCTAAACCTGTCACATGGGGAGTGACCTCTGGGTGGGACACGTTACTTGGGGAATAAACACCAGAGGAAGGTGTGCCAGAGTCCCTGTGGTGCTGGTAATGCTGGGAGATGAACTAAGAACTCTGCTACCATGAATTTTGCTAGCAAGGGCAAGGCACCTTTATTGGCAAACATTTCTGGGCTTCTATACCATGCCTGCTCCATGACTGTGCTTCCAGCACTTATGACAGCTGCTTTGTTTTTCTGGGCAAAGCTAAGCAAAAGGAAGTTGATCTAAATTAAAAAATAAATTAAAAAAATTAAAAGCTTGGCAAGTACTTAGTGACATGAAGACTGGCTAAACAAACACTGGAATCTCTTCATTCTTAAGGACAAAAGAGAGCTGACATGAAACTAGAGCTTGGGTTTCAATGAAGATCTGTATTTTGCAGGCTGGGACTGCACCCGAGTCATTGCAGGTTATTCAGCATGCAAAGGGATGTTCGTATGGCTTTGGTGCTGTCCAACGCGGGCAGTTTATTCTGGGCTAGCAAGTCAGTGTGAGGGAGCTACACGGACACACCTCCCGTAGAGAGCAGCCCGGGTGGGCATGCCGGCTCACAGCCGTGTCAGAACATTTCCCTGGGCTGCTGTGCCCCCAGCTGTGCCATGGGGGAATGAGCTGCATTGGACTTTGCATCTCCCACACGCAATCACAGCCACATTCCCCTTTGTTACAAAGGATGTTGTAATAAGCATAAAGAATGCAGCTTGCAGTTTGAGATCCCAGGATGAATTTGCAGTGCTGACAGCTAGAGAAATCATCTCTTGATATATAATCAGAGGGAATTTGATACAGGAGTCACTGCGAGAGGATAAATTGTGTCATTTTTAGAGTTGATTTGACTATAGCCCCACTTTAATTGCAGAAAATACAAAATAAGTGCCAAATGGAAGTATGAGAAGCAATTTTTTCTGTTCATTACTGACACAAAATAAGCCATGAGCTTATCCTTTCCGACTCCGAAAATTCAAAACACCCTCTACATTTTAAGCCCTATTTCCCTAGAATGAGAAGTAAAGCATATTTGCATACTGTTACAATTATAAAGCTATAGGAAAAAATCTTTCTTTTCCATAAGTAAGATTGATAGGCATTTTCCACAAAACTTAATTTTGAATGAGAATATAAATTAGAATTTTTATGTATGCCATGCAGTATGGATATTTTTAGTCAGCATGGACATATTTCATATTGTTCAGGGGAGACAAAAGAAAACCACAGCATCTAACAAGAGTTTTGCTAAATATTATTTTTCCAGCTATATTTTGGCAAGCACCTACATTTAGCAGAAATCAAGTAACCATGGTGTCTAGTAATCCTTGCATCTTCTGAGATCAAATGCAGTTTAAATAACCACAGGAACACATTTTTCTTTCAAGACACCTTCTTGTATTTATATATATATATATATATGTTCACATTTACACACAAAGCTGCCACCTTTGACATCTGCAAGGATGTTTAAACTCTTTATATTTGCTAAGATGCTTTCTCTTTACATAAAGTATCCTACAGAAAGTTTATCTTTGGTAAGATACTAAGTTACTGTAAGATACTATCTTGACTACTCAAGTTTTACACTTGTTTGGATTCAGAAAACTGGAAGTGTATGGATCAATTAAAAATGAATTAATGTGACATTCTAGCATGAAAAGAGATGCTTGAATGCAAAATAATTGCAAAATAATCAGTTTAAAATGTCACAGAAGTTTAAAATTACTCATAAAAGTACCAGTGGTGAAACTTGGCCTTCAATGAAGTCAGAGAGATCCTTGAACCAACTTCAGGTTAGGGTCAGGTTTACAACTATAAGTATTTGGACATTTGCCTTAGCTTGCTCTCCACCATCCTTTGACCATCTGACCATCCTTTTCCTCCCTATTTTTGCTCATTTTCTTCAAGCTTGTTTTCAAGAAAGCCCTGACCCTGGAAGTGGACCCATATTTGCACCTTGAACTTCACAGATACGCTGACCAAGGCCCGGCCATCAGTTAACCACACATGCTCTTCCCTGCTCCCGTCCCACCTTTTCTCAGTTGTCTCTACACTTTCCTTCCTGACACTCTAATTGGGGGCTTTAAACTGTTAAGTCTTCAGGATATAAATTATATCATCTTGCATGTTTGTACATTGCCAAGCACAAGAATAGCAACCGCTCGCCTTTGCTGGCAGTCCTATGACACCTTTGGTAAGGGGGTGGAAGCTCTGGAGGGCTAATTAAATTTCAATGTGGGTGATCACATTCTGCTTTTCTAAATTCCTTCTGCTTATCTAAATTCCTCATGTAGCTACAACCTGATACAATATTTCTCTTCACTTCCCACTCCAGCTTGCTGTGTAGCGTGACTTTGTGCTTTCCAGCAGCTGCCGCAGTCCTTCCCAGAGCTGCGTTTCATTAGTGGCTAACACATCTTCTGGCTGTGTCGTCTGCAATGAGACACACAGCTCGCCGTGCCTGTGGATGTGTGTTTGAGAGAGACAGAGTATTTTATTAACATGGATTTCTTTAAAACTCAGAAGAACATACTGATTCTTAAACTATGCTTCACGGAGCACTTGTGGATGGCCCATTACGAGCTGGTATGTCACATGGTGTTCATTTGCTCCTTGTTTCCAGCTGCTAAATTGCACTGTGACACTCTTAAATATACGTTAAATACTTTCCTAATGTTACTTAAGCATATAAATTGCTTCCATTGCCTGAAGGAAATCCTGCAATTGCAAGCATGGGTGGAAAGAAATGGAAAGGGTGATCAACAAGAATCTCTCTTAAAAATGTTATCCCTTGGGTTAAAAATGTCATCCCCTGGGTTAATGTGATCCACACAATAGTGGATTCCTGCTCTCAGACAGAAAAACGACCCTTTTCTAGCAACATTTTGTATGCAGTTCAGGGCTGGGTCCCACCAGCCAAGTTGTGTTTTAGGCTAGATCTCTGAGAAGTGCTAGTTCTTTTCTTTGCTTTTATTAGACATACAAAACTTTCCAGGATGCTTGGCACATAATTATTCAGTCTCTTCAGGGAAGTGGATCAAGATCATAGCTACAGACTGCGGTACCTGGGATGTGATGGGTCGCCTGGAAACCTCAGGGTAGGGTGGAAGGGTTGTCTAGTGACGCTCTACAAGGACTAAAGTCTCACCATTCACAGTAGCCTGAGGAGCTGAAGCCAGAGGCTGTGCCCAGAAAGCAAAGTGTGATATTGCAGTCTCTTGTAATACAGTGCTTGAGGTACATGTCTATTTATTTAATGAATCTCAGCATTTCCAGGAACTGATGCTGGAGTCCATATGCCATTTTCTTTTTCTTTCTCTGTTTCTTTTTTTTCTTTTTCTTTTTTTAAAGCAAACCAACAGAACATAAAATTAGACTAACAACACATGCTCTGCTTATATTGCTGTGACCCTAAAGATAACATGGAAAATGTCAACTAAAAATGTATTAAGTGAAAGCACTTCCTGCACACACGTTCCTTCCCACCCCACTTATATAACGACAAATCAGAGGCAGAAAATAAGGGACTTCTTGCTACTAGCCAGCCTATCATCTTTGCCCCCAGGCCAACTCCCAGTATCTACAGGGATTTTCTACCATTGTGAACATAAGGCTGTGCAAACAGGTTGTTTGCTACACAACTGTGCAAACACACGGACATGGAAACAGTTCAGCAGGGTCATGCAACGGCAGCCAGGCTGTGCTAGTGGGCCATGTGTGCTTGGGCAGCCCACAGCAAATTTGGTTGACTTTGGCAGACTTGTGCTACTCTCTGCTTGCATTAGCATCAGAACATGTAATAGGCTGTTCAGAATAGCTGCAGAAGTTGTTGATTTTAGATTTCTGTTTCTAAGTGAGCAGTTGGGGTTTGTGTCCTGTTACAGAACAAGGACCACAGATCAGTAACACAAGTATTTGAAGCTTGTACACTTCCATTCTCATTAGAGTGTTTGTCACAAAGATGAATTAATGTTGTGCCATTTTCAGTTCTCATTACAATCTTTGTCATGAGATGAAATATTAGACTCTTAAAGTCTCTATGAATCATAGCAGCCTGCTCTATTATGTTGACCTTTTCAATATTCTGTGTTTGGACTGGCTGGCATTTCCTCTCCTCTTCCTCTGCAATAGCCACACTAAACTTGTGGGCAGGCTGCACTGGGCTTACCAATGAAAATGCAGGATGCTGATGAAGTCAACATTGCATAGGCATGTCTGTATTTTGAGAACTGCAGAATTTGAATTCTATTTACCATGCAAAAGGAGTGACTAAAAAAAAATGAGCCTATGAAAATCCTTACTTGCTGTTTCTATAAAACACTTCTGAATAAACATATGATCTATGAAAAAAAGTAACTCTTAGATAGACGTAATGAAAAAGAAACACAAACTCAATCTACAAGCCATTGTTTGGAAAAAAAAAATTTAAAAAAAGAGGAAAAAAAAATAGGTCACAAATCCATTGTTAAATGGCCTGAAATTGTTCAATTTCTTTCTTAATTTTACAGTGCTAGGTGTCTCTTAACAATGCATAACCAGAATATGGATTGGGGCACTGAGGAGCAACTCTCTAGTATTTTCTAGTAGTTCCTAGTTGAAACAGCTCATACCAGACTGATTGTATGATACCCAGGATCTTTTACAGGTACATTGGAAATTATTTCATTCCTGAGTTGNTTCTATAAAACACTTCTGAATAAACATATGATCTATGAAAAAAAGTAACTCTTAGATAGACGTAATGAAAAAGAAACACAATCTACAAGCCATTGTTTGGAAAAAAAAAATAAAAAAAGAGGAAAAAAAAAAAGGTCACAAATCCATTGTTAAATGGCCTGAAATTGTTCAATTTCTTTCTTAATTTTACAGTGCTAGGTGTCTCTTAACAATGCATAACCAGAATATGGATTGGGGCACTGAGGAGCAACTCTCTAGTATTTTCTAGTAGTTCCTAGTTGAAACAGCTCATACCAGACTGATTGTATGATACCCAGGATCTTTTACAGGTACATTGGAAATTATTTCATTCCTGAGTTGTCACAGGAAATTACTTCATTTCTCAGTTGTTCTGAGGAGAACAGAGCTCAGATGACAGTCAACATAATAGCTCAAGACACACGACTGAAGTGTCCCTTTGTGTGCCCATTTTAATCACAAACCTGTTTCACCCCAGCTGTGAAGTGATAAGACAGACATGTGACTAAGGACCCCAAACAACCCAAATCCCTCAGAACTATGCATGCTAAAGGGCACTTTAATCCAGGTAGACTGTTGAGGCCCTATCAACCAGTGCATCATTTTGACAAACTCAGCCTGAGTGCAGGAACATGCCTGGCTCTGTGGAAGGCTGTGCTGCACATCCCCAAGGCCACAGACTGCTACAGGCAAGCAAGAGCCCTCTCAGGGAGTTTTTTGCACTGTGGCCACTCAGAGGAGTGGGACTGCATCATTTCTGGTGCAGGGTTTAGTGTTGATCCTCATGAAGGAGGCAGGGGACAGCTACTGTCCCAGGGCTGTGAGCAGGACCAGACACAACCCAACATAAGGAACTTTGGGATCTTAGCTCTGTCATTAAATGTCTGCATACAGTATGCTGCTCCTGTAGTTTAATATTGTGCATGCTATGGATCTGAGATACCTCTTAAACGCCTGTGGTTTCTGGCCCATTTGTCACATTTACAGAGATCAAAAACCTTATAAGTAGGACTATTTATTTATTGAACTTAAAATCTGTGAGCTTGACAAAAACTTACCATTTTAAGACATTCTGTGAAGTAAAAAGCTAAATGGGTTGGAAAATGTGCCATTTTAGTCCTTGTGAGGATCACAACAGCAAGATGGAAAGGGCTGCACTGCACCTCTGAGAGCACAGAGTAGGCACTTGGGAGCAGAGCTGACCTGAGCACTGCCTGACATGCAGCCCACTGCCAGAGCACTGTGGCCTCTGGTTGAGTGCAGTGTCTGTCATATGAAAGTTCCTAAGCCCACTGATTGCCAGTGAGAGCACACTGTTTAGGACACTCCCAGGCAGCTGGGTGATGCCCACCTTCATTGCACTTTGCATCTTTACAGTGAAACTCACTCCTTGTGCTCCTCCCTGCACAGTTACTACAGAGGGTGCATGAGAGCAGCTCCATGACAGCAACCTTAGCGCGCAATAAAACTCTGTCCTCTCCCCTGCCTGGGAAGCACTCTCCTGCAGAGAGACACACAGATTTCTCCTTCCTGCAGGCTGCCACCATCCTTCTGGGGTACATTCAGCAAATGCAGTCTCACTCTAGGAGCCAATGCTCAAGGGACGGAATCTTTAAATGTCTTTTCCTGACCTCTGTTGAAGTCCCTTTTCCAGTCAGGATGCAGGGCTCTGACAAGAACTCTGGAACATGTGGAAGAGAGCACCAGCCTCTGCCTTAGCATTTAATTTCTTGGTCCAGCAGTGTCACACAGTCCTGACCCTGATGGTCTGACTGCTCATATTCCCTTTGGCCAACCCTGTTGTGAACTGCTGTGGTATAATAAGAGAGAAGTGGAACATAAGAATCTCTCAAACCAGTCCATCTGACCAGCATAAGTCAAAGCGTTTACTCCTTCCACGCACGACTTGCACACTGGTGGCAGAATGCAGAAACTGAATTAAACTGCAAAGCAGCAGTAGCAAAGCAATGCCTTCAGACACCCTCACAGAAGATGGGACTGCTGCTTTCAGGTGCTGGCACAGCCAGTCCAAGGGCTTTCACATTGGTTGCTCTTTGTGAAATAGTTACATCAATAAAACCACTTCTATGGATAAATTCATATAATTCAGAGGTACATTTTGTGGGCAGTATATTCTCATTTCTCCTTAGGGAAGCGTTCCTGTGTAACAGGTGCATCACCCATACACTTGCACAGCCAGAATCCTTGTTCTGCACATCGAATTCATAAGTATGGACCAGGTTTTCAGAGCAAGGACATTTTTGTTGGTCTCTGAGACTGTTTCTGTCTCTCAAAGAAGTCACTGTCTGGACTTCTTAGCAGTCATTGCTATTCACAGGACTGAGCTGAGAATCTGGGGGACATTGGTTTTGAAGAAGATACGGGGACACACATGACAAACTTAAATGCTTAAATCAATATTCCATATAGGAAATCTGTCTCATCCTCCATCTGTTAAAGCAGAGCCATTTGCTGCCACCTGGTAGCCCTAGATACTGGTTTACAGAAGTCCCTTTTACAGACAAAAGGACAGTGACTCTGTACCCACACACAAAAATAGTACAAAAGCTGAGCTCCTCCTCCACCTGAAGGACTTGCAATGGGAGCTCACACAAGGCCCTTCCAGCTCCACAGCAATGTTTTTTATTTAAAATCCAAACACGCAGCTCAGTGCAGCACTAGCTGTGAAATAATTCTTTCCCCTTAAGCAAGCTCCATCAGTGTTTTCCTTGTTTAGTGGTAACAGACTTGAACATATAAACAACCTCATGGCACACTCTGGGTTAGTCGGTGCCAGTCAGTAAGAGCCCCCCTCCGAGAAGATACTACAGAAAGGAATACTTCTAATTTAAAATCCTTCTAAGTGCTAGAGACATTTAAAGCATTAAGCAGCAATTAATACAAATAAGAAACTCAATCTCTCACATCATTAATACTAATTATGCTTTACAGTTACATTTTCTGAGTAAGATGACAGACAACATGCATATGAAGGAGGCTGCTTGACAGAGGTGCAGAAATGAGGGGCAACTAAATTGAAGCAGAAAGCATATTTTAAAGGTCCTTTGGCTTCCTTGAGCAGGGGAAGGCATTTCTAAAAAAGCCAGAATTGGGCCCACAGAATGTTCAGGATCTCAGAGAAAGTGCCACTCTGTGTGGGTGTCTCACATGCTGGGTAGTCACTCTTGACATGCAGAGGTTGGTGCTTGCTGTGGGACAGCTGCTGTGGATGTGGGTGTTTGACATCCCTGGGACAAAGACCCAAGGTGTCTTCAGTCGGGCCAAGCATCAGGGTCATTTGGGGAAAAGCTGAGCTCAGCTTTTGCCACAAGGAGTATGACACTGGTGACTCTGAGGACATAAGTGATGATGCTCAGGACAACTGGAATGGAACTGGGCCGATATTTTCACACCCTGCCTCTTTAGCAATGGATTTCCTGTCCTATGCAGTGAACATCACCAAACACTGCAAATCCCTGTAGAAAGAGCTGCTGTATTTTACTGGAAAGGTGAGGATTTTATTTCTCAGTATGTTTACATGTACAATAATGAGTGGCACAAGGACTACTGGAAAAATCAATCTGGCATTAATGTGCTTGCTGTCAAAATTGCTGTATCCAGAGAATCAAGAGTCAATTTTGACTAAAGCAAACAAAACACATACTAAAGATTGCACTTATCCTGTTTTCTCAGATAGGACTATTACTGAACTCAGAGTGTCACACCTTAGTGTTGTTACCTGCTCTCATTTTGCACTTTGTACTTTCCATGCAGTCATTTCATACTCCTGCACTGGTCTGCTGCACCACATAACATGCAACTAAGCAAGGACAAAAGGTCAAGGGCTTAAATCAATTACAATATGCATGAAACCTCAGCATACTAGTCAAAGGAAATCTGAATTACGCTTATGACAAATGCTTTCTGTTTGAATTCCCTGTTGCTTCCTTTGACATGGCTCCAGCTGTTTGTCCTGTCAGGGGAAGACTTCATTCAGAAAAGTCAGCAAAAGCTGGAGAAGTCATTAGCAAGGTTGTCCCTGTCCTGCCTAGCATTGTGCTGAATTATACTAGTGAGGCTACAGAGGTAGTTGTCTTTATTTGTTTTACTCCAATATGGAAGCCAGATCTGGATTAGCAGTTGCAGGACATCTTCACTGTAAACTCTTAAAAGATGGCCTTATACAAACATATTTCAAGTTCCCATGTGGTCTCTGGAGGCCCTGTGCAAAGGGAAGATATCCCTTGCATGATGAATAAGATGCAATGAATAACAACATAAGACATTCTGCCAACCAGTAAAACACAGCTGGCCTAGATAAGGGGGAAGGAGAAAGCTCATCACATTTCACTGTTGGTAAATACTGACTAGTAGTGATGACTTGAAGAACATTATTTGTGCACACAGTCTCTGTCCCACATCAAGATGTGCCTACCCCTCAGGGCTGCCAGATCAGTGAAGATCCAGTGCCAGGGTGGCCACACAAACTCTTGCTGCAGTGCCCTGTATTCCAGCCCTGCCAAAGCCATGCTCAATGTTCCCTTGCAGGAAGCACTAGCTGTCATTCCATAGCACAGCTGCACTCTTCTGCTGGCAGCAGCCCTCCAGAAGACTGAGCATTTCAGCCTCAGAGAAATTCTGTACATAGCTTTAGGCAATGGGCATCATGCTGGCAAGAAGTAGGAAGACTTCTTATTCTTGGCTCCATCACTGACCCTCCGTGTGACCTCAGGCAAATCACTTCACTTCTTGGTGCTTCTCCTACTTCCCATCTTTCATCTGTCTTGTCTGTTAGACTGCAAGCTTTGGGAGGGGGATGAGTACGCAGCACCAACCACAGGGGAGCTTTAATCTCTGTTGGGACTCTGACCACAGTACAAAACCTACAGCTGTTCAGTAGTCCATACTGTCTTCACTAGCACTTTGCACGGAAGTATTGCAGAGTGGCCAAAATGGGCCACTACTGCAATATTTGTCACATCAGCATTATGATAACAGCCAGCTTGTACCCTGGCACTCTGTCCACAGAGCAGGAAAGATATTCCACATAGCAGGCCTTCTATATTTTAATTTAGATTGTTGACTGTGCATGAAAAGTGAGATTATGAACAGGGCTGCTTTGCCTTGAAGATGTGCTTTGAACGTGCTTTTCGACGATGAAACAGGCATGCTGTAAGAGGGCTGCTTCTATAAATGACCATGTGAAGTGCAAGGAAATGGACTTTTATGTCTTGAAAATGACTATTAACAAATGGATGAGTTACAGTGTTATTACTGCTAATGTGACGAAAACACCCCACATTTACAAGGTACAATAGAGATGAATAGGCCAAGGAAAGAGCTGACTGCTTGATATCCTATTGGGATGGGTTTCATTGGCTGTAGAAGGTGCACACTCACCACTAGTTCAGTTCTGACTATAAATGAGTGAATGGATGTCAGTGTGTGTGTGTGTGCGTGTGTGTGTTTATACACAGAGAAGAAACAAGAAAGAGAATGAGACTGAAGACAAGGTGTCAAAGAAGTCAAATAGTGGGATCCCACAGGTAGAAGGGTCCAGTTGCTATGTAGATCTGTTGCTTACCAAATTTTTTAAATACATAATTCCTTGCAGAACCATAATCTTTTGGCATTCAACTATACTTAGCCTGTCTTCAAGTTTTCTAGGACAAAGAATATGTTATACTTCCTGAAAATACTCCTTTATGATCTGGAGCTGACTGAAAGATCAAAGTGTCCTCAGGTAGCCTGAGTCAGCCCTGTGGCACTTACAACACTCTCCCTGAAGAAATTCTCACAAGGCATAACTTTCTCTTCTTTTACTGCGTGCTTTGTGAAATCTCTATACAAGGTACCCTTGTTCCAACTGTAAAGCTGCTTTGGTAGAACCTGGAAAGAGCAGATGTCAGCAAAGACAGCAGATCATGTTATCACACAGCACAGTGCTCTGCAACATTATATTTTGCAAGTTTTGCAGCTTCCTGTTGTCCCATTTGTAAAGGTGCTTTCTGGCTTTCTCTGCCTCTGTTGTGACAGCTTTTGTCTTTGCACCACTGGTGCAAAACTAAAGAGATCTAACTGAACAAGGGAGCAGTTTTGTCCTCCTGCAATAGAGAGATATGCCAGGCTTTTTAGATGAAAAATAAAATATAGACATGTTTTTGAATGCCCTTTTGTTTTTCCAAGTTTTACAACCTTACTTATCTGTAAACAAAATCATCTTTTTTTTTTTTTTTTTTTCGTGGCACACTGCATAAATACAACTTCATGCATCTGGGAAGGTGACAGCTGCCCTGTGAGATAGATTGTGACAGTTTAAAATCAGGGAATCAATCACTGAGATATAGTGCCTAGATGCCATTCCCACCAGGATGTATTGCAGAATCCAGGAGCTCTCTATTTGAGATATGCCATCATAACTCTGATAGATTAAAGCACCACATCCAGGAAACAATTGTGTAAGAAAAAAATGGTGTCATAGATCTGCCAGGTTACAGCACAGACTCCAGGAGCCAACCAAGGGAGGGCAGGGCTGTATCTCTGCTCCCAGAAGCCGCCAGAGCAGCATGATGACAGTTCTGTTCTCAAACAGCCCCATTATGATCTAATTAGCATATATGAATTGCAGATTTAAAGCATTAAAGTGATGTACAAATCATTAATTTTTTGTCAAATCCATGTCAGCCTTGTGTATGCCTTCCTATTTTAATGTTGCATGACAGTGAAAAGAAGTCTAATCCTCTGTATATAAAGAAGAGAGATTTGGTCTATCTGATATAATGAGATCTATTTAAACACTGGATGTTTTGCAGCTTTGAGTGTATCTGCTCAGAGAAGAAAAAAAATGCCACATATGTCCCATTAGGGTTAATTGTGAAAGGATGTAAATATATTCAAAGCCCCAAGGGTAGTTCTGCATGTTGTCTGTATGAAAGAAAAGATATAATACTTGTTTTCCATCAAAACTTCTTTTTAGTTTTGCGACAAATAAAAGGAACCACCTGCTCACACAAGATGGACCTGATTTTCAGAGATGAACACTCAGAAAAATCAGGCTCTCACTTTGGAAACCAAGTCTGAGTCATAGTCTCAGGAATGGCATACAAAACATTCAAACAGATATCAAAATCAAGTCCACATTAACTCCAATGCCTGCAGACAATCATTGCAAAAAGGGAGGACAATTGCTTTAAAGTGGGACTTCCTAAACTTCCTATTAGACTTTCACAGTGATGCTGGGAAGGCCAGGTATCACCTGCAGGCTGTGGCTGGCTGTCTCAGCCACCACAAACTGTTCATGTTTCAGGATAGATCTTCATCTGTTCTGGCCTCACGGGTTTGCTATTTTTTTACTATCCCATTTCATATCTCTTGTTTTCCCTCCCTGGCTTTAAAGGAGCTCTTGCATCTCATGCTCATAACAGAGGATACAGCTCCTGTTCTGAGCTGAGAGCACTATTCACTAGGCAAACCCTTGTGCCACCTGATTAAAGTGTCATCCAAGTCCCCTTTCAATGAGCCAATTATTCCTCCACAACAAGTGGCATTTCACAGGCATGACTGAACATCACATTTCCATCAAACAGGCTTGCATATTAGACTGACTGAAATCCAGATGCATGAACAGAGAGGTCTTCTTTGATGGTCTACTCCATCTCTCACAGAGCCTGGCCTGAGGATGGATTGAATTCCAGAGAGATGCACAGGAGGTAGGTAAGAGGAATAGTCTTGACAGTTATGTTCAAGTATTTTATGCATCAAAAGAGAAGAACATTGGTGGCATAGTTAAAACAAAGTACATAATTCCAGATGCTGGCTGAGATTTTTAGTAAAGATAATGTAATTAGACACCCAGTTCCAATTTGTTGTCCATGGTTACTGCAATCTTCACCCCTGTGCCCCTTTGAAATCACTGATAATCCCAAACCAGCAGGTTTGGTCAAGTTGTTTGTGAGTGTCTTTGTTTTAGATCTGTGTGTTTCTGCAGCTGACAGCACTCCTGGGCAGATGATTTCTCTTACACTTCACTAGAATGACTTTCCCTGTAGCAAATAATCAGCAGTGTAGCTCATCTTTTCTGACAGGAGTTGAACACAGAGATGGCTCTCCTCAGGCTAGCAAAATAAGGATATAGAGGAATGAAAGTGCCATTGAGAAATGTGTCGAACTGAGAGGCAGCCTGTGTCTGCTGCATACCTGGACAGGTGCTCAGCACTTACCTCTTGAGTGCTATTTCAGGTAGCTCAGAGAGTAGTTGGTAAGGAGTCAGCCATGAGCACATGGAATCCCCACACTTTAGATGAGTTGAAATGTGTTTGTGTCTTACAGAGACGCTTGGGCACTCTCTTTCAGCCCAAGGGTATTAGCTTTGGGGTTTAGGAGAAAAAGAGCAACTGAAAGGCTACACTGGGAACAAGGTTTGGGAGGAAAAGCTACGGATTTTATTTTCCCTTCAAATCTTGCCAGAATTTGGGGAGCCCTGCAAATACACTACAACTCTCCTGGAATGATTCTATGATTCTATTCTATGATTTGCAGTCTTTACAGTAGTCCTGTGTTTTAAAGTGAAAGGTGGAGATGAAAATTGCACACATTCAGAGACTGCAGGGAGAGCAGACACCATCTCTGAGCAAAGCCAGCACTCAGCAGTAGGAATAACTCCAGAAGCTGAAATGAAAGAAGTCTCAAGGTCCTTGTGAAATTAATCCCTATGTGAAGGGCTAAGGTGACGAGTCAGATGTTTTAGCAAGAGCCTTCCTGAAATCCTTGAGGGACTCTGGGAGCATGTAGGGCTTGTTTTTGCCTTCTTTCACAACCAGGAATCCAAGGGAATACAGTTGCAGGGACTTTCTCCCTGAAGACACAACAGCTTTGAAGTGTATTGGCAGAATTCAAACGAACTTCTGAGCCATCCAGACCCAGCTTTGGCCTTGCTCCTGCTGCTAAGGACAAGCTGCTTGGCTGCCACAGAGCAGTGGCTTCATTGCTTCTTGCTGGATTCTCTACCCTGCTCATCATTTTCTCCTCTGCACTCGCACGCACAGAGCACTGTACAGGATCTAGTGGGTAACCTGGTGGAGCAGCTGCAAAGCATTTCAGGTGCTTGCATTCCAGACCTGACCTGCACCTACTGCAAAATCTCTGTGCCAAAATGGGTCCTTGGCTGTAAGCTCCTGAGTTCAGGCTCTTATGGAGCAAACAGAGAGCATTCTGAACAAAAGGTCCACTAATGAAGCAGCAAAATCAGCTGGCTCCAGGGACTTGTTTAATTTCATTAACTTGAGAGTTGATGCAATATCTCTTGCAGTAATTGGTATGTTGATATTGTCCCTGTGCTATGAAAGAGGGAAGCATAAGATCTTCATTTCATCCCAGAGCTCAGATGAGCTAGCCCTACATTGCACTCTGTTAGTGATCTTCAAAAGGCATTATTTATAAAAGTAGCTTTCTGGGATGCTGTTCAATCCATGCCCATTATCCATGCAAATTCCTCAAGCTGTATTGGGCTAGATAGCTGCTGGTATTGCTAGAAAACCAACCAACCTGCGGAAATCTGTGCTTAGTTCTTTATTGAGCACAATGTGGTCAGGATTAGTCAGTCATGGCACTGGATTAGCATTATTGGTAGCCATGGCAATTTCCATTTGTGTGACAATCCATGTAAACTTTCCCATTAAAATTCAGCTTAAAATACCTATGAGAATCCCACAGTCCTCACTGAATCCCAGGAATATCATAGGGCATCATTCAAACTAGAATAAATCCAAATACATCTGAAGCTTTATTCAAATGAGCTGAAACCACACTAAGTTCAATTAAAGAAGAACATTAAAAGCCTGAAAAATGGGTCATGTGCATTCTAATTCTGATCTGAGTCTTGCCATGATTAATTACACTTCTGAGTCTTATAGTTCCTTTAGAGAAATATGGGAATTGTTCCCTATGATTCTTGTTCACTCAGTAGTTAAGCCTGGGAGGCCAAGCTTTCACCTGAACAGAGGTGAAATCAACTCCATGGCTGCTAAAAATGCTGCACACATCTCTTGAGGTATCAAACCTTGCTGTACAAGGCCTCACCACTGATCCTGGCAACCCAGCTTGCCCACATCCCATTCTGAATTCCACGTTCAATTTGAAGATATAAAGCAGGGTTTTCTTCACCTCAAGCCTGTTGTGTTTTTCCTCATTTTGCATACTCAAGAATGAATTATTATAACTGTGCTGCCAGAATTACTGCTGCAGGGGCAGAATTTAGACTCACTGAACACACTGATTGTTAACAGCTTAAATATGGAAGTGGAACAGGAGATGACATCCTTCTGCCCAGGCTCCAGTTCCCTGCTCCCTGCTTACTGACCCCCAGATGAAGGGCAGTAACAAGCAGCTGGAATGTACTTACATCTTGCACAGCCACAGCTGACCTGCATGGCTGCATCCTTTTACAGCCAGTGCCAGGTGGAGAAAAAAATTATGAATTCTTGCGCTTGTGCTTCCCATTAGGAATTATTGCCTTAACTCACTGTGAAAGGCCTCTGTTTCTGAGCTCTGCCCAACCAAAAGATCTCTGTTTTGAAATGCATCCTGCTAAATCTCTACACACGATACCTTCATTAAAAGATTGGACGGAAAATAATAGCAGTGGCTTGATCAAAGTGTGTAATAAGCAAACACAGTAACAGACATTTTTATTCCATTATATTGCATGTTATAATAACCCAGTTTTATAAGCTGTGTCTCTCTTAGGGAGGCAAGTGTTCAGCTTGGCAAATTTTTCCATGTGAAGGGGTACCCATTAAAATTTAAACTAAGGTTATACATTTGCTATCTATCCCTGAGTTATATTTTAGGTCAGCAGAGGGGAAGGCCTGAAAAATGAAATTTTCACACAGTTCCCTCCTCATTCTGAAACACTTCTGTTGAGAAGATGTTGGATTATAGTGCTTAAAATGCAGTACATCTATTAAAAAAAAACCCAACAAAAACCAAAATAAAAACTAGATGTGAAAAGATATCTGTGCACATGAACAATGAAATGATTTCACACCTCATCTGGGTATTCTTTTTTCCATGGCAAGGAATCCAAAGATGCTGCAAATAGTGCTGAGGCCACTCAGACTTTTGAAACACCACACCATTTTTCCTAGGCACCTGAGGGCCAGGGGTACTCCTAGAGTTTCAGTCTGAAGCAAGTGAGGGTGTCCCACTTTGAAGAGCTGTAAGACCCTATGTCAGTCCTAGAAATCTGGCAGGTTTAGTCCCAGATGTGAGATCACAAATTCAGCAGGTTTTCAGGTGTCCATTTCAACATACAACCCACTCATCTCTTATGTACAGTCTGTATCTGCCACACTGCAGTTGGTTCTTGGTTTGTGCCTTGAACTTCACTTCCCTGCCACTATGCCATTAGCCAGCCTTCACTTCTACAATCTGAACCTTTCATCATGTTGTGCAATTGCACATAAAACCCTTCTCTAGATCTTGTGCTAAGACGATTTTTGTGGTTCTGTTGCTAGAAAAGTCTTCTGCTCAGCTATAAGCTAAATAAAACAATTTTCTTGCCATTAAATATTTAAACCCCCTGTGCTGGCATGGACTCAAAGTGAGGGAGTGAAATATGGCTGAGAAAAAAATGGGAAAACTGAAACCTTTATCTTACAGATACTTCCATCAATAACTTAAATTATGCAGCTGTCCTCAAAACAGATCAGACTCACAAACAGCGTAGCTTTTAGACGCAGAGAGAACCTGATGAAAATACATTCATTTGAAAATATAATTTCTTTGGATATTCCTAGATATTTTCTGAAGCCTAAGACTGTCTGAATCACTGTGCGAGGTTAGAGAACTGTGAACGTTTTTTCTTAAGTTGTATGTGAGGTACTGGGGAAGTTGATATGTTAAATGAAAGCCTTTTTTGAAACTGAGCTCAAGTGAACTGCAAATTCAAGTCAACAGGGTGCCAGTGCCCTCTGCGTTTGCTGTCTGTGTCTTTAAGAACACAGAGTTAAAGACTTCCAGCAGAGACATAGGAACATGATCTTCTCACTGCCTCCTGCACTAGCAAGGGATGGTGCCTAGTTGTAAAACCTGTGTGTGTCCCCCTAGGATGCTGGAATCCTCTGCAGGCACCTCAGTTCCCGCCCAGCACGGCTGCTGTCCAGGGCCCTGGTGCACAGCACTGTCAGCACCCAGCTGGCACAGGGGCTGTGCTGGACTTCTGCAGCTGAATGCTGTTTCCAGGGGGCTTGGGGGCAGCTCCCACCTGTGGGGAGGCCACGACGTGCTGGGTCACCTGAAGCCCTGGTCTAGGAAGGAGCTGGCCAGCAGCTATTGCTGGGCTGGCAAATTGTCCAGAACTACAAGAAGGTGTAGCGGGACTTATTCCTTTCATTGGACTCCATTCTGAGCATGTCCCTGCTCTTTAGGGACAGGAGATATGTCTGGTGGTTCCTGACTATAGGAAAATTCTGGCTGGTGATGTGCAGGGTTGGCTTACCTCTGCCTGCAGGTATTGAAGCTGTGAGCACAGAGGAGACCACACCAGGTGTTTCTATATGGTTAAATACAGATCAATGAGGCCCACCTGTGTCCGTTCAGAAGCCACTGGGACACACTACCTCCAGCTCTCAAGCTGTTCAACAATTATGATGCCTCTGGATTTTTTCTCTGCAGTGTGCCAACTGTGGAACAGAAAGAAAGAGAACCAAATATCACAAGTCTTTTAAAACAATTACAAAGGCTGAGAATACGATGGGGAATATAGATGCAACTCACAGAGACAGAGGTGAGGGGATGAAAGAAAACTCTTGGTTTATCTTCCAGTGTTTTGTCAGAGAAATGAATGTTGGACACACAAAATTGCACACTGTGTCTGAGTTTAGCTGTATGATTCAAGAGCTTTTTTTAGTGGTGCCATATGTATAGTCTGAAAAAGAAAGGACTGGCAAAGCTACAGGAACAGTGTTTATTTTTTGTGCTGGGGGAAGGAGGGGCCTACCTTGATACTTTTATTGAACCTGGGTAAATTGTGCTATTTTATTCTGAAAATGGACAGGAGATTATATGCATGATCTTAATTTGAAGTCTCCATTGAGGCTTTTTTAACAGAAAGCTTTAGTTACTTCTTCAAGGAAGAATTAGTCTATTTAAAAGGACATGAGGAGATCTCACCTATAAACATTCAGAATCTAAACCTGGCCAGAGCCAGCTTCACGAGCAAACACATTCTGGCTTTGACACCCCTACTTTGGTGACATGAAGATACAAGAGTTTATGGCTGCTTTCTGTCACCAGCACAGCACAAGCACCAGCACAGGCCAGTGCACAGACTGGTAAACCTGATATTCAGTATATACAAAACAACATTTGGAAAAAACTTTAAAAATGAAAGACTATGCAAAAGCCTCTTCTTCATGGCATTATTAATATCTGTATGGTTATCAGACTGCAAATAAGTTTGAATCAAATGCAGCAGCACTTTATGAAAATAGAGTGTATGTATCAATGTACATTGTGTATAATTGGTGCCATTTGAAATGATGAAGTGCTACTAACTGATCTTCATAAAGTAATACTTTGCATTTATATAGTGCCTTCCATGTGAGATCTCAGAGATCTTTGCAAACATTACTGAATTAACTCTCTCTGAGCCCTTCAATTTAGCTATTGCTCTCCTTAGTCTACAGATGTGGAAAGCAAAGGCAAAGAAAGATGAACATCACATGAGGAAACCAGGACTCTAAGGGCAGGCACTTCTTGCCCTGTAAAAAACTCACAGCCTTTCTTTTTTTGAACAGAAGCTGTAAGCTTTCAGCGTCTCTGAAAATCGAGCTACTTTAGCTGCACTTTTGGATGCAAATGCCCAATTTAGCTTAAATGATTCCTTCAAAACGCTCCAGGAAATGTGTAGGAGAACTGAGAAAAAGGTTCCAGAAAGCTTGGCTCAGGGCCCTGTGTTTTGGCTGAGGGACTGTTCTCTGCATACAGCCTGACCACTGTGACCACAGCTTGTGAAACCTTGCTTTGTCTTCTCATGCTTTCTCCCCTTTCCACAGTTTCCAGCAAAGAAACAAAGGCAAAAGACATCCGCAGCTTGCCAGAGTAGTGCTGGATCAACTTTGATGGCACAGGAGCCCCGGATCTATGGCAATAAGGGAAAGTTGACAGCCTCAAGCTCAGCAAACTGCTGAGGAACTTCTGAAATCAGATGAAGTCAAATGGATTAATCAAGTCTAGTTTATATCTCTGACTAAAAACTCTCTGAAGAAATGATCAGACTGATCTGGGATGCTCTGAAAGAACAAGGCCGGATACCTCCTTGGTGGGATGAAGATGGGTATGGGACGAGTAGCTGGAGTGGTACCAAACCCTCAAAGGTCCAAGGCAGCACATTTGGCTTCACAGATATTCTGGGACTTTGCCTTCAGGGCTGCATTCAGACATCAGTGTCCTGACTTAATGCCTCCTACTCCCTAGCATACAATGCCTTATCCACTTCGTTGGAGTCTTTTGAGGTCTATCTCCTGTCTCTTCAAACCGAGTCAAGGACATAGAGCCTCCACTTCATCTCAGACACTCAAATATAGTCCTGACACCTCGAGGAGGCCTGTAGCTGGATTCTCCCCTCTTTCTAGCACTGATATTGCTGTGACTGCAGAGAGCTGATTTTCCCCCATATTCTGCAAGAGAAGAACTCTGTGACGGGAGTTTGCACTCTCTGGCCAGGACTTGAAGGCAGGCAAAGAGGCAAGCAGGTGGAGGAGTGCTGATAAGGCCTCCAAAGGAAAGGACCAGATGCATCACTTGCTGGATCTCAGATAAAGCTGAGTTGGAAAGGACCCTCAAGGATGACTGAGCCTGACTCCTGGCCCTGCACAGCACCATCCTGCACAGCACCATGTATGGGAGTTACATGAATGGCTGTTACCATAATTTGCAGTGCTGCCCTGGCACATCAGCCTCAGCAAGGAATAATCCCTTCCTCACCAGAGTAAAGATAAATTATGCAACTCCAGAGAGAACATGCACTCACATGGGGAATCAAGAAATAAAAGTCAATAAAATAAAGTTAATGATAAAAAATAGTAAAATAATATAATTGGACATGTTGCTTTCTACCCTATATTAGGTACAGAGCCTGCCATTTTTTCATGGGACCTAATGTGTTGATCTGTGTCAAGTGATTTTGGCCTGTGGTTTTATTCTAACTGGCCTCTATTGTCTTCTTTCTTTTTTGAAAAGGATAACAATGAAGGATAAGAATGCATTCTTTGTCTTGTTTCTCAATTTATTGTTTAAAAGAAATATTTATTAAGCAAATATAAAATGCCTCAGAATGCTTTGCAGAGCTGCCAAGAGGTCAAAGGTCTGGTATAAAAATGATGTTGAAACAATAATTAATTAGCTGACATTCTCTTAGAAAATTTGCTTTGGGAAAAGCTATAGTAAATCAAGACAACAAAGTGACAGAAAAATGAGTAATGAGAGAAAGAGGGATTAGAAGAAAGAAAATCTGTATGGGTAGATTTATTCACTTTTGAAAACGATCTGATTTTTCTCAGCCATTGTCCTGGCCCCCAAACAAAAATCTCTTCCAATAAATAACTTCAAGCTGTTTTCAGTGACTAAGTCTCAAAATGTTCCATCCTGAATACACTCTTATTTACTGCATGCAAAACTGATTAACATCCCTTCAATCCATTTTGGTCTGCAGAAGCCATCTGTTTAGGGGAATTTCTGGAACAGTAGTGTCACCTCTCCTGTAGGACTACCAAGAGGCCTGAAATCTCCACCATACTGTATACACAGCTGTAGAGATGATTCAGGAGCTACTTGGGCAAAAGAGAATTTGTGCCACTCACTGGGTAAATATGTAATCTCTGCCTACATAGGGAACCTTTTCTAAGTCTTTTATCCCAAAGCACCTGTTAATTTATAATGTTACCCAAACCTGTCTGGAAACAGCACGTGCTAAAGCTCTGTGGGAATGTATTTCCTTTGCACACTGTTTTCCTTGGAAGCCTGCCTCACCTGCCTTCATACTCTGTGTACCCCTCTTGGACAGACGGCAGCTTCTTGAGACCAGTAGATATACTGGGGGGAAAAATGAGAGAAACTGTGTTTGTCCTTTAACTACTCACTCAGCTGGGATGAATTTGTCATTAAATCCCTGCAGACAGACCAGAGGTTGTACTTTTCAAAGCAGAAAAATGTCTAGACCTACTAAGGTTTCTGTTTCAAAGATCTCTCCAGATCTGCATGGTTTATATGGTGATCAACGTAAGACATATAGGACATAATGACATCAGAGGGAAGGGAAGCAAAAGATAGGACCATCAGTGCAAGTGCTGATCTCAGGATACTTTGAAAGCCCCTAACTGTGTATCCTCTACAACAGCACATAATTCATTGGCCAGTCTGCAACTGAAAAAGGCGTGGGAGAAGAGGACAACATTCCTTTGATGGCAGTACCCTCTTCCACTGCTACTGCCCCAAGGCTGAACTGCAAAGCACCAACTGGGAAGAACAGGCTGGCAGCAGGAGGATGACTTCCCAAGTATTGGTGTGGATGCATGCTTGTTTGTGCCTAGGAAACTGTTGAAGGTCAAGTTTTCCCCCTGCTGTGGAAAGCAGAGGAGAACCATGAATAGTCTGGCTTCAGTCTATTCAAATCTTCCAGCTTTTCTTGAAAATGGAAAGCTCAACAGCTGTTTAAAAGACCCTGAGGATGTCTGACCAACATGTTCAATTATTTATTTTTTTAACATCTTCCTATGCTTTGTGACAGCAAATAGATACAATAAATACCATTCTGTGAAAGAAAAGCAGGGAATAGATACACTTGGACGACATTCTGCATGGATATACAAAATTTAATGTGATTTTGAAGCTTAAATATGCCTTAACATACTGCAATTATTAAGCCTCAGGTATTAGGGAAATCACATCTGCCTGTGTTGCACAGCTGAATTAGCGAAGCTGGTTTCATCATCCAATAACTAGGCAGTTCTCATGTATTTGTTAGACTTATATGTGTGTGTTGATACTTAGAAGCAAGTTGTCAAAAGCATTTTTTTTCCAAAGGTGGTATTTAGAGCTAATAGGAGAAAAAATAATCCAGATTTTATAGGTCAAAATGATGAGATTTACAAAGCTGCCTTGGGACTCTGTGACATCCTGTTCCTATTCAGGATGAATGTATGAATTGTAAAATGCAGCAAGGGCTTGAACTTCTTTAGATTAGGGGGATGATCCCCTATCTTAGCTCAAAGAAGTTTCCTCCAGAAGACAAGTGGAGTTCTGTATGGATTAGGTGTGTGGAACCAGTCTGACAGGCTGGTTGTATACAATGGGTTTTAGGTTTTGATATCCTCCATATGGCAACTGCAGCTTTTCTGTCTCTCTCTCCATAAGGATTCCCAAAAGAAGCCTATTTTCACCTGAGTAAATATTCTACTCCTGTCTCTATTTTTACGTGAGTGTTCCACTTTGTGCTAGAAACAAGCTACAGTAGCAGTACTCTGGGGATGCTGCTCTAATAGATTCACAAGGTTGACTTGTTTAAGTGGGATTTCATTGTATTACACGGAGGATTTTTCCTAAGGATGTGATTATTCCAGGACTGATCCTACTGCTGTGATATGACCACTTTTGGCACTGTGCATGCATGGCATGGGATTAATCTTCTGGCATGGTATAAAATGAGTTCGACATGTTGTCTTACTTATTAGCATGTGGCATTACATTTTATTACATTACATAGATCATTTTACAAAAGCAACAGCTGCAACTATTACTCCTACAGTTCTGTCATAATTTGGTATGTCAAACACCTCTGGATGGTGCAGGCAAGAGGAACATTTATTCGTCTCACTTGTCAATACATTTATTTCCATCGTCTTATACTTTTCCTTTCTGCAGTAGTTAAACAATCCACTCTCCACACAGCTAGCTTTCCTAGGAGCTGATGAGAGGCTGCCAGAGGAAAGGTGCTCAGGAGCTATGAAGACTAGCACATAGCAAGTTCTTATACAGACCAGACTCATATAAAGTAACATTAGGAGCACTATTGCTCTCGCTGCCATGACAAGTACTTCTGCTTTTCTCTGTACAACAGAATTATTTTTGTGTTTGGCACACCACAGACGTTTGGTCACTTTTACCAGTCATTTGACACTGACTTCAGCTTCAGAGGGCCAGGATCTCTGAGCTTCTGACTCTGCCCAGAGGCTGGGGCAGGACTCAGCCAGGGCTGGACGTTCAGTCCATAAGCGGGTAGCCCTGCTTGCCAGTGGGTTCCCCACCCAGTTAGTTCTGAACCATGACACATTGCAAGCTTCAGCATATGCAAACCTTGACTAGTCCCAGATAGGATGGCTGCTGCTCAAATAGGAACAGCTATTTCCAACAAAAGGGCTCTGGGTTACAGGCACCTCTTTGGGACTCCAAGTGTGCTGCCCAAGTCATGTCTGCAGGACATGAGCTAGCCACTTCTGGCACTTACAGCATGACCTTAGCCTTTCTCACAGCACCTTCTGCCCTATAGCACCAACCACCCAGAACCCAGACTTGCTGAGGGAGGGATAACTAGCTGGTAAACAGTGCCTGAGATGATACTTTCTTTCAATTTCTCATCAAGTAATGGAATTGCACATAGCCAGAAGTTCAGTGTGTCCCAGCTGGGTAGGAGACTAACACAAGATGATCTCAAGGAATAGGAGGTGGGTATGAAGCTTTCCTCTGCCTTTCTATAACATCAGATTTCTACAGGAGATTAGAGGCAATCTTGCTGGGCTAGTGGATGCTACCTTGTCCCTCTGCAACAAGCTGGCTCCACCTCAATCCCAGACCTTCATGTCCCTCTCCCTGTAGCTGATGAGAAGCACAAAAAGCTCAGCTAGATAAGCTTTCTATGTGAGCACACCTTTGTCTGCATCAGGAAAATGAGCTGTTCCCAATGTAAGCCATGCCAAAGCCTTCACCAAGGCAGCCAGCTCACTTCAGCCTGAACCGGCAAGGAGCATTCGCAGAAGGCACCCACTGGCAGATCCAAGGAGGGGCACTGTGTCAGAGCACCCATGAGGAGAAACTGGGGTTTGCCCAAATTAGGTGCCACTAGGAGAGACTGTGATTTCAAGCCATCCATCCTGGGAAGGAAGCTACCCCAAAGTCACATCTAGTGGAGCTCTGCAAAAGACAAACACACTGTGACTTTGGAGCTGCTGCTGAGAGAACACAGACTCTGCCTTGAGCCCTCTCACAATTTATGTTAGCCCAACATAAATCAGCACAAGCTGGCATTTTGCAGCAGTCCTGTCCTTTGACAGCCCCCTCCTCCCCGTGACTTATCTATTTGCTTTGAAAGAAGGAAGAAGGAAGGGAGATAAGGGGAGCGGAAGGGGATTCAGATTGCAACTTGCGACAGCTGACGGTTTTATTGTCTTTTAATTAAATAAGCCTCAGACACAAGAGCACATGCAAATTCCCCTGTGTACCCACTCCTCCTCCTCTTCCTCTTAAAAACTCATTAAGTAAGGAGACCACAATCAAACCAGGAATGCAGGGTTGCCTCTCCTACTTTCAGGACCTCATCTGCATTCTTTGCCTGGAAAAAAGGTCACTGCAGAACAATGCAAGATGGTTATAGGAGAAATCAGGAGAAGTCTAGTGTAAGTCTGCTTTTCCTCTGCAATGTGCAAATGTGTGTGGGAAGTGTGTAAGTGGGGCCAAGTCGTTGTGCTTTTTTTCCCACTTCCCTTGGTAATAGCCTAGATCCACCAGAAACCACAGCTGAATAAGAAGGACTGCATTTGTGTTGCAGGGTCCTTTCACAAATAGGAATGCCCAGAAGGGCAACAAGCACAGAAGCTGATGCCCACCTTACTCATCTTTTCTAGCCTACACTTGGATTGCAGGTGGGATCCTAGCTGTGAAAAGCACCTTACTCCATTGCTTCATGGGCTGCTGCTCTGCTTCAAGGCATTGTCTCTGTAGGTTCAAGGGCTTTGAAGAGTTTATAGGCCTCCCCTTTCTCTACATACAAGTAAATGGGATCTCTAAGATCCAGCTCAGCAAGAAGGAATGAGCTCCATCTGTACAGACCCTGTAGAGGTCTGTAGCTGTTAGTCACCTCCCCTTTGGAGGTAAGTTAGAGCAGCAGTTACGTTAAAATGAGCCTTGGGATACCAGTATAAGCCCTTAGCTAATTTGATGGTGAACATACACAAATATACACAAATATGTGTGTGCATGTTTGTGCTGCCCTTTCCACATGTTGGTTATTGTGACACCTCCGATTTTTAATCTTACCCATGCTTTTGTCTCATGGAAGTTCTTGTGGGATTGGGCAGAGAAAACAGCTGCAGCCAGTCCCCTCTGCAGGCAGTCACACCAAGGCTGCTCTTAGTCAACAGGTGTTGCTCTTGCATAAAAGAAAACCACTCCCAGGAGAAGAATAGCCAGAGGTAGAATAGAAGGATGACCTCTGAGGGGGCCCAGCACAGTCCTTGAAATGATCTGTCAGCATTTTTTTCTTCCCACCAAGTATCTCTGGGGAGAAGGCAGAGGGTCACTGCCTCACTGAGAGGCACTCTCCTGCCTGCCCTCCGGAAACACTTGAGGGCCAGGTGAATTTATTTGCTATTGCACCATTTTTCCTTGCAGATCTGACAGCTCATAATACCTCTGGTGCCTGACAGCCCCACTCTTTTCCAATTGATAAATAATCTCTTCCTGATCTGAGCAACCAAGGAACATCTTGAGCCTGTCACACTGGAGAAGATCCATCAGGCTCTTGTGCCACAAGTGAGGTGTTTGAAAAATGGTGTTTGTGCAACCATTCTGGGGTATTAATTCCTGGCATCCCACTTGTATTTTGATTGCTTCTCAAAGAACAACAACAAATGAAGCAGCGTTCAGTTGTTATGGTAACTCAAAATCTAAAAATAATGTAAAGAAAAGACCACCTTTAATTGATATCACAAGAAGTTGTTATGGTAACTGGAATTTTAAAAGTAACTAGGTTAAACTCCATTTCTTTTTTATCTACAGCTTTGCATAAACAAATTCTGATTAAAATATCAGGTTTAATTTAATCAGTTAATTAATGTCACTAAATGTCATTTATCTTATAATTCTCATTTATATTCAGTTCAAAATTACCTAACTTGCTGAGTTCTAACTATTCAGCCATCAATCTGGTAGTCTGGAATAGGATGACTGTAGGATTTACTTTTGGCCATGGAGTGGTTAAAATGGAATGCACTGTTTTTATACCATGTGAGGGCCCTTCTTTCCTCAGTAGCATGGATGTAATGCCATCAGGTAAGCCTGTGATTAAAGTCTAGCATGTGCTATATGAATGAAGGCTCATGCTCTGCTGACTTCTGTGTTCTCCAAAGCAGGTATCCTTCAAACCCTTCTCTACTGTCTGTCTAACCGCTCTTCCACAGTGTCCAGACTTTCAGTCTCTGCACCATCTCCCCCAAGGCTGTCACCTTTCTGCCCAAATTACTCTCTCTTCCCTTCTCTGTCAGAACTGGCAAATAATTTCTCACCCTAACCCCCTAAATCAGCAGTGACGTTTCCTCCAGTGTGGAGTCATTTTCCTCTTTCAAGAGCTGCCTGTCACTCCATTGCACAGTCTCTGCCATTTGCACCAGTAATACCTCCCTGTTCTCTTGGAATGTTCCACATTGTTCCACAGGTTCTTCCATTGAGCCCTGAGTTACTGCAGCCCAGCTCAGCTCTCTACCCATTTTTCTGTCAGATTTCTTTGTAAATTCCTTTTACCTTTTCCAGCAAATTTAATAACCCTGTTCTTGCTATCCTCAGTCTGAACTGCAGAGGACCTGGTTAACTGTCAATTCTCTGCTCATTTTTTTCACAGATTAATAGAGTGAAAGGCTAGGCAACGTTCATCATGAGCTTTTAGCCTAACAGGCCACAGAATTTCATCCAGGAATTTCCATGTTGAACCTTTAACTTCTGTTTGAACAATTAGTGTGTCTTTTACAGAGGCACCTAGTCTTGATTAAAAGACTGCAACTAATGGAGAACACTCTACATCCCTAGATAGCCTGACCTAAATATTTAACCCTCCCTGTTAAAAAGAAATGCATCATATCTTTCATCCAAATGTGGCTGGCCTCAGCTGACAGCCCTTGGACCTCTCTATGGACTTCAACATCTGAACAGTTCACCTCAAGGGAAAAAATTACTGTGGGTCAGCTTCCCTGAGGTAATCACCCCTATTCATGTTCTTACCTACAGCAAACTATGATAATGGTGAGGTTATATGTAAGGGGAGCCCTCCTCCCAGGGTAAGAGGTGTAAACATACACTTGCACAGAGGGAACAAACAGTTCCTGTAGAGCAACTGGTATAAGATAACCTATATTTCCTGGCACTTTGTATGTAAGGAAGATCAGCATCAGAAATGTCCTCATGATATTGATACTTGAACATCTTAGTCAAATTACTTCTTAAGCTTCCACTGGATAGTTGGAAAATATTTGTAAGAGATTTTAAGTGATAGGTAGAATGCATTTCAGTTGTTTTTGTCGTGCTTTTCCAGTTTTCTGCATGTTTACTGGGTATCTGAGCATGAGCACTAGCACTCCCTAGCCCTACTAAATACATTTATCTGCTTGCACAAGGATTGCATCAGCCCCTGTTGCACCAGCCTCACACTGGGAATTCACATTCGTTTGTTCATCCAAAATAGCCCCTACACTGTTTCCAGAATTTCTGCTGTCTAGTTCCAGTCTGAAACTGAGAATGTAACTTGCATTCTTGGTTTGTGTGTGTGTGACCTTCCCAGAGGCTGTGTGTATACACTAGCTTTCTAAAAAAAATCCAGCTTACCAAGCAATCCAGGAATTGCCTCAGGAATGCTCTGTGCTTATTAACATCACTTATCATGCCAGAGAAGTTTATTTAATCTGCAAAGTTTACCAGCAGTGCCATGTTCTTCCACCTCAGTTGTAACTTCTTTTTGCATTTTGCCTCCAAGCTTTCAACCTTGCCTCTTTCCCTGCTCTTACATCTTCAGCACTCTAAATCACAACTCCGAAGCAATAATTTCCCAAAAGCAACGAGCCTGCCTCCAGAGCAGTGCAAGAAAATAATAAGATTGAAGAATCCCCTTAAAAAAGAAATCGCAGAAATTACCATTTGAGATTAAAACATGGAAAACTGCCCTGTCAGTCACAGCACATCCCAGTGTGCTGCATCCATTCTCTAATCAGTCCCTGACTATTCTCCAAACAGTTTCAGTCAGGTCCCTGTTTGCAAAGCTTTTGCATACAGTTAATACTATCAGCATATTATTATAAATCATACCAACAGCAAATACACATGCAGTATGTGGTTTGTAAGCACATGCATGCAAACAGCTATGAATCAATCTATTTGACTTTTTGATGTCCTGTAATCAATCTATAATCCAGTTGTGGAAAGGACTGTGTTTTGTTCTTAAGAAATTAAAAATTCTCCAGATGTAAATGGTCTAATATTAAATGCTTCTCCAAAAAAAAAGCTTTTAATTTAATAACATGAATTAAAAAAAAAATCATTCTCCCTCACAGCTGTCAGCTAGAGAGAAACAAATTTTATTTTAAATATAAAAAGTCCCACAAACAACTAAACAAAAAAGCTGCCTTGTCTCCCGTTTTCATGTTTGAGTGTGACTCATGACACAATTTCCTGTAACTGTCCTGCTTAGCTCCCTCATTAAAATAGACATTTCCAAATTTCTGGCAACCTCTCTACTCCTTGTTAATGTCAGTTCTGATATTTTGCTTTCCCTGCATATATGGACTTCAGTGAATATGGATGGTGTTACCTGCAAACAAATCAAGAGTAGAATATTTTCACCCATGAAATTCACTGAAGAGCTGAGGGGAGAATGTTAACTGGATACCTACACATTTACACCAAGCATTATTTATTATTGTGGAGGTTATGGAGAAACATCTCTTGTGTCACTCTTAAAAACTGACCTAAAATCTTTAGCCACTGGATTAATGGAGAGGAAATCTCTTGTGTTAAATGACAGGGAAAGAGTCACCAGATATTATGGGTTAACACCAATGAGTAAAGAGTTTTGGAAAATCCCAGATCACCAGACTTACTCAGAGGTCCAGTTAAAGCCTTGTATCTTCTACCACACACCCAGAGTGCCTAATTCTAGAAAATCCCTGTGAGTTTAGAAAATGCAGATGATTTTTAATATTTTATGTTTTAGGTGCACATAGCAAAGCAGTGTGCAATCCATTTTCTAAATAGTAATTAGGTTAACAGAACATATTCATCATTTAATATAGTCATTAGAGATGACTGAAAATAATCTTTTTCCTGTAGAAGCTTTTAAGAACTTTCCCCTTTATCTTTTCCAGAGAAGTTTCAAGTTTTTGGCAAAAAAATCAACCTCTGAGTATTTGCATTCTAAAATACCTCTTGGATATTTGTGGTATAAATATCTCCCACTCCCTTCCACTCTGCCCCTTCAGCACCATGGCTATATTCCAAGTCCCATGGTGTCTGCCACCACTTTCCATGCTGATCCTGCTGTGAGGATGTGGCTCTGCTTCTGTTACAACCACAATCTCAGCCCAGGGTAAGCTAGGGAACAACAGGTTTGGTGTGGGGCATCACAGTTTTACAACGAAGACAGCTGGGACTTTTTCTTGGCAAATAACAGGAAATTTCTGTTACAAGCAGTCACCTTTCAGCTTTGTTTGAGTGTAATTTTCTTTCATAAAGGAATTTTCAGGGAAAATTCATGGAGGAATTTTGGCAGTCATCACATAGAAGTTTGATAAATGCTGGTAGAAAAAATGGGCAAGCCAAGCTATGGAAGTATGAGATGAGGTACATATGAACTTGACACATGGGACTCTGGTTCCCACAGAAGCAGTTTGCTGACCCAGTGCTCTGGCTGAAATCTTTTACTTACAGGTATTAAATGTTTGTTCATAGCAGAGTACAGAAACACTTCCTACATATTTTTCCCAGTCCGCACAGGAAGAGGTTTGAAGTCCTGGCCCAGCCAGATTGTTATAGCAGAAAAATATTTGGAAGTACAGATCCAATTGAATGAAACTGCAGCCGGGCCAAGCCTGTGTACAGCAATTGAAGTTACTAGGGGCACAACAGCTGGAGGACATGCAGGGGAAGCCAGAAATTGCTCAGCTGAATCCTCTACAGACCATGTTTGACACATTATTTATCTTCTTCTTTTACAGGTGTCTCCTGCCAAGTAAGTGGGGGAGAGAAGTATAGCTCAAAGAGATATTTACTTTCCTGTTGAATGACCAATGTTGAATGAACAAGCTCAGTCTACAAGGATGAAAATGCAGCCCTGTCTTGCTAAAACAAATAGATAAGAAATTAGCTCTTCAAAAATTTTTCTACCTCTGAGAGAAGCAATGGAGCTTAATTCCCTCTGTCACTCACTCCCCTCTCAGGAGGGGACATTTTATCAGCCACCAGACCAAGAGCCTCCACATCAGACAAAGCCACTATCTTCAGAAGTGACATGCATAGATGTGTGTGACTGCAACATTGTAGGACAACCCACAGCTTGTGAGCACCCTTCAAATCAGTTGTATAATGGTATATAATCCCTTCCTCCCTTTGCCAGCATGTACTGTGCATTAGTGGGATGAGGACTGGCCAAGGCTCTGGCCTGTCTGCCTGTAGTGCATTCCCCCTACAGAGCCACATCCACTCTGCAACCTCAATGCCTGAGGCAGTGCTAGGTCTGCCTCTTGAACAGGGGCACTGGGAGAGGACAGAGGGTACACTGGGCATGTCACTTACACTGGGACCCTAAAAGGTATACTATATAAAAATAGTATATGTGTGTATATATATATATATATATATATTCAGTATAGATATAAAAATAAGACCTACTATATTAGATATTGTAAAGCCTACTTGTAATCCATGTGAACAGTTTGCAATGTTCTGCAATCTGCAGGTATTGAGATTATTCTTTCCCAAAATACCAAAGTTAAAAAAGATTCCATTTTGCTGTAGCTGGGTTTCCAGATTCCCGGGGAACCAGGCAGTCGTAGCTGCGTATTGCAGCTCTGCTCAGAACATTTTGCCAAGCAGTTATATTCTGTTGGGAAAAGGTTCATGAAGTTCAAAGTTCCAGTGCAGCTCCTGGACATCCACTGGGAGCATGTGTGCTGGCTTGCCCAGGCCCGAAGCCATCCTAGAATAAACTTCCTGCAAAATGGACTTTAGACTCCTTCTGGATTTGGGTTAAACTAATCTATCTCTTCCTTTGCTTCACTGAAAATTTCCAGCCAGCTCCCAACCCAATTGCAAATGTCAGAAAAACTCCTTGTATTTACAGGCAGTACTGTAAGCAAGAGAAGCATGAAGTTACATAAAGGATTTTCACTCCTTCAGAAATGAATAATGAGCAAGATGAGCTACACAACAGAAAGAATTGCCCTTGATTCAGTGGATTAATTTGCTCGATAGCATGAAATAAGACAATTTAAAGGAAATCAGAATTAATATAAAACATTTGTCTTCAGACACGGTTAAACAATAATATGGAAGACTACAATAGTCAATAGGATATAGAAAGAAGTTTAGAGTGTAATACTGCAGCCATCTTAAAAGAAAAGGTTTGATGCCAGATATTGTATCTGTTTTTTCCCATCACAAGTTGCTATATAGCTAGCAGGTAACTATACAAACTTCTTATAGAGGCAGACTGACAAACATACATACTTCTGTTTATGATTTTACCTAACCTATTAGGAGCCTTTGCTTTTGATTAGCACCCAGGAGGACAGGTCATACATAGACTGGCTTGCATATTTTGTTATATACAGGCCACAAAAACTGATCTTGCCTTTGGAGAGTTTACAGTGTGCTGTCTCTTCTTGCTCTGCCATGAAATGCTACATCTAATAGGGAATGTCCACAGAACCACTTCATTTTTTCTCAGGATGTTGCTTTGAAAATCCCACTACTGCCTTTTTCATTGTTGTATTATGAGGGATAAATCTCTGAGTCACAGGTCTCTTCTACTTCCTCAAGTCACCTTTCTTTGTGCTTTGCACCTGCTCTGTCACTTGGTCAGAGGATGATGCTCTCTGATGGGCCTGCATACACAGAGTGGTGGAAATAAAGCTCCAGGGTCCCCAGTGATGTGCAGGTTCACATTTCCACACATAGGTAGGTGATCTGAATCCATAACTAGCCCTGGCAGCAATGGGTGATGGATTGTCTTGAGTGCAATATTACCATGGTGCACAGTGTTTCTAACACTGTAAGCTGCTCTTTGGCCACGGTGAACGTGGCAGAACTGCCAATATGACCTCCTCCTGTGGAAATCAGGTCAGGGGATAAATCACTATGGGTGAGCTTTAATGCACTGCCTACATTTTTGAAGTCCTTCTGCCTAGCAAGTGGTTGTCCCTGGGCATGTTACCAGCAATATTTATGTATGGATGGACATGCTCCCCATAAATATCATTGTTCATGGTTAAGTGGGTAAATGTTAGAAATAATGATAATAATGAAATCTATATGAAAAGATGACTCAGCCTAATCATATTCCAGACATCTGGGACTCAACATCTCAATGAAATGTCTCTGTGATGGCTCACTGAGTAAAAGAGAACAAGAAAGAAAACATACATGGTTCCTGCTGCTGTAGCTCATATCCAGCACTTTGGCAGCAGGGGGAATCCCACCCATGCACTGTACTAAGGGCTGGTTTCAAGGGGGACTTACACCATGCCCAGAAGAGCTAACCTAAGTGATCCAGCTGACTGCAGCTGGACAACAGATTAACAGATGAGACCTTGAATATGAAAAGATACCATTTATGGGTTCTGTGCTGAATATCTTGTTTGAATGCGACCTCAGAGAAAATATGGGATGGCTTTCTACCTGCAGCCCATATCTCCTGTATTACCCATGGTGGTCTGGGAAAACGGCTCAGATGAGAGCTGTGGGCTTGGCTCTTTCTGTTTCCCAAGTGCTCCATGACTGGCCATGACAGTGTGTTACACAGCCCTTGAGAGCTATCAAGGGGACATCCTGCCTGGGAGTAGCCATTATTTCATAGCAGCCTGGACCATTACTCGGGGTGGCAGGGACTTCTCACCCTCCTGGCTTTCTGGGTGTTGAACACCTCGTATCCTGGGGCTTACATCTCAGCTTAGCACTGTGGAAAGGGGCAAGCCTCTTCTGAGGCTTTGAAAGGGGTGGGGGTGTAAGCACACACCCCTCCCTTCACTGCTAAATTAAACCAGCTCCCAGCTCCATCCTAGTAAGATGGGGCTGCGGTGAAGTCTGTGACCCAGGCTTGAAGAGGGTTAAAACAACTGATCTATGGCTGTTACTGGCTGTGCTTTGCTCTCCCAGCTGGGGAAACACAGTCAGCAAAGAGATTTTTAAACTTCATTTTCTCTGTCTAGAGGTGCCTGTCTTCCAGTATTAGTCCAGGGAACTGCACACCAATTACCTCATATATTCACTGAAAGTGCAGTACAATACAACTTATTGTTATATAGTGTCCTTGATAGAAAGCCCCATGAAATTCTTGACAGTACTATTGGGTCCATAAAAGTGTGCATGGTCATGAATACATGTGAAGGTTCAGTCCCTTGCTCTTGATTCCTGTTCTCTGCTGGAAATCACTCTGTTACAATTCTCTCAATTTCAGCAGTTAGACGAGGTGGAGGAAGGGAATATCACAGCTCTGTGTCACTGTCTGCAAATGCACTAGGACACAGAAGGGCCATCCTGCTAGACCTAAGATAAATGGACCCGAGGGACACACAAAGACATGCAAATACAGAGCCAGCCAGGAAAGCTGACCCATGACTGAGCACTGGTGCCTGGCATGACCCTTGGCACCATTAGGGCTCCCAAAGTGAGGAGCTGTGTGCTCAGTGCTGCAGCAGAAGGGACCAGATTTCCACGGCAGTGTTTTGGCTCAGTGACACAGGCTGTACACAAGAAGCTTTATCTAATCTTTGTAGCTCTCAAATGAAGAGCATAATGTCACATCACGAATAAACTGTTTTCTCCAGCACTGAGCCCACAGGAAAAAAAAAAAAGAAAGGATTTTGCTTTCCAAAGTTCAAATTATTTGTAACCATTTGACTAAATCTGCTTCTTAAAAACACAATAAAATGTCAGTGTAGCAGTTCTATCACAAGACATCTGGGGCTGTATTTAAGCAGCCAACTGCGGATTTGAAAACAAACTTACCTGCCTAATCCAGCATCTATACTGAAAAAATCTCTTATAGATTCATGATGTGCCTGACTTTTAGGGCTGCTGGTTTTAGAGTCTCTCTGTACAGGTAGTGGAGAGGGATAGGCATGAAAACTAACCAGCCATTGGAGGATCCTGAGGTGCATGAAGGTCCATTCAGCAGGGACAAAATAGCCCTCCCAAGGAGAGGTCACTCCACTACCAGGGACCCATCCGTGCCCAGGAACACCTATGCAGATAGGGACAGTCAAGACAACGTAGGGAAATGTGTTGCCCCCTCCCACTCAGATACCAGCTCCCCACCTCATCCTAGACATAAAACTCGAAGTGATCCAGCAGTGACATTTTGTGCCTTCTGGGGGGCAGCTTCTTCTCTGGCTGTTTCAGAAACCATTCCAGGTCCAAAGAAGGTCAGCCAAAGTAATTCTTTCTGGTGCAGGTTAGCATGGCTGCAATAACATCCATGTGCTCAGACTTGAGTATTTCCCTTGGGTTTGTGGGAATATTTTGCAGAATGAGACTGGTGAGTAACCAATAAAAGTACCTAAATACTTTGATTTCTTCGTAATCGGCTGTTCTCTCTTACAGCCCTTGAGTTTTCTTTTCAATAATCAAGACACAGACAGAAAAAAATTTCCCAGACTTAATTAGGCCTGATTTTCATTAAATCCTTCTAGAAATTCAAAAAAGAAAGAATAAAAAAACAATAAAACTAAACCCACAATAATTTGCCCATAACTAAGCTTTACATATTATTATCCACGAAAATAGACAGTCATCTCTCAAATGTTTACATGAGCAGTTGTTAATGAACTGTATTGCAGAGCACTGACAAATCTCAGGAAGAACAATCTGATGCCATTGAAAAAGAAACCACCATTCTCTTTGTTATGTGGTGCCTTGGGTAGTGCTGGGAGTCTCTGGTACCAGGAGCTGTCCAGAAAAAAGGTCTGTATTGATGATCTTATAAAACCTGAACCCTGTAAAGTGTTAGCTGTCCTTCAGTGCCTGTGAGGAGCAGAAAGGAAGGGTCTACTGAAATGATATTTAAACATAGATGTATTAGCAGTTTCAGGGGAAAAAATGGGGTGAAAATACTTTTGACATCAAGTACAAAAACATAGCTGCACTGAAGACTGAAAGAAAGTTTGCTTTGGGTTGAACTAAAATTTGTATTCAAGCAGTTTTGCTGATCTGTACATTGTGTAAACAAAATCAAAATAAAATGGAGGTTCAAAAATAAAAATGTCATGCTGATAACTGAAAATCAAAGTGTTTAATTAGGAATAAAATACCAAATGGAGATAATTTGAGCTTTGGGGATTTTTTTAAACACAGCTAGTAAAATCAAGATTTATTTGAAAATTACCTTGCTGCTGTGAGATCAGACCATGTAATTCTCAGTCAGGGAAATGTATAGTCCTGTGTGACTCTAGGGCTTGTATCTCTGGAGCTGTGAGGATGGGAGACTAAGCATATCACTGTGCCTCGAGAGAGACCTGCTTCTTTTGTATCCCTCCAGTTTGGTCCTTCCCAATGCCATCAGTGTCCTTTGAGTGGCTTGGAAACAGTTTGCTTGGTGATAGAACCCTCTCACTTGATTCTATGGCTGTTGAGACTAGATCCAGCAGTTCTCATCTGACCAACTTTCTCAACTTCAGCATGGAAAAGGCAAGGTTAGACTCTAATATTTATCCAGTGCCCTTTAATTTCACTAGTCTGGTGCAGACAATTGAAAAATGGATATTAAATGGGCATCAGAGGATGGCTGCAATGGGTTGGATATAATCAGCATGCCCAAGTTAGTCTTGTCTTATTTTAATTCTGGTAATATTTCTGTTTAGAGCCAGCTCATTACGGGCATCTATTCAAAGGCTGGAGACTACATCCAAAATGAAAGCAGAAAAAAAGGAAAAAAATTAGCATAATGTGCTGGCTTTTCACCTCCCCCTGCTTCTTTCCCTGACAAATTAACAGCAAAGGCCTTTTAAACCACCTCACGTAGGCAACCTTGTTATCGAAAGTGTCCTGCTGGTGAGAATCAGGCCCTGGGCGCCGATGCACTGAGGTGAGTCCCAGTGCCAGATCGATCGCTGGCAGGGCTCCTTGCTGGAGGAGCTGACAGTGAGCTCGCTGCTTGGAGCCATCGGCATCCTAAAGCCCTGCCGCAGGCAACCGGGGCGGGCCCAGACCAGGGGTTTGGGCACAGCTCAGTGCATTCCTGCCTTCCTCCATTTCTGGCACCCTTGTTTACATGCTGAGGTTCAACAGGAATTTCAAAATGTCGGGGAGCAGGGAAAGAAAAGGAAGGAGAGAGCATTATATCCTGCCTGTCTTTATTTTATAATGTATTTAATGTGGGAACGGAAGGGGGGTCCTGAGGCATCACTTTATATCTGGGTTGAAATGCCTTTTTTCCATAAGCAGAAAGGTTTCAGAAGGAGAATGCTAAGCAGAACAGAGAAATGACACACTATTTATCCAGGTTTTGTAAAATAATGAGCTAGATTTCTCAGTGATCAATCTTTCCCCTTCAATTAACAACAATAAATTCCTCATAAAATATTCTAAACAATGCCGGACTTTCTTCTTGCTTTACATTATTTATGCTGCATGTTTGCTATTCTCATCCTTAGAGGAATTTTATATATTACGTCTTGTTTCTCAGCCAGAAAAACAAGTTGCCCCTGCGGGATGATGCCGGCAGTCGGTTCTCCCTGCCCGGCTGATCCCAGCCGCGCAATGCGCACACGCACACTGCCCCTTAGAGGTGACATCCACGCATGGCCACAGGCAAAAAAATAACAGCTATTGAGATGTGTTTTGATTGCAACGTGTTTGTGCAATTTTGACCAGCTGTCTGGCTTAGCAGAAAGAGTTTTTGTTGTTGTTGTTGTTTTTTTTTAATTTATAACGGATGTCCATATTTTGATCTCAGATAAGCACTGCAAATCTTGCATAGCTCCTTTGACTTTCAATGCTGATTTTTTGCAATGGACATACCTGTTGTCAGGTTCCTGACCCCAGCTCCCTTTCCTGAAAACTCTGTTCTGTAAAGATTGCAACTTGTGCCACCGTGCCTTTCCAGATGCTGCTAGATGTGGCCATGGCCATCCTTGAAATAAAAGAAATCCCATAGTGCCCAAAGGCAAATTGACATGTTGCCATCCACCTTAACAAATGAGTATGGAAGTGATGGGAAAGGAAACAGCAGGCTAAGCCTTTTGCTTCATCGATTGCTACAACAGCCACCAACCCTAATTCCGCTCTGCTCTTGTCCTCATGGAAAGCATGACTGTGACAACCCAGCCAGGCCTCAGCCCCCTCAAGGGACGCTCTCTCATGTCAAGTGCTTTGCTGTCTCCTGCTCTGATAGAATAATGAAGAAAATCTGTCTCATTCTTTTCAGCAGCAGCTGCCCTGCCCTCCCAAGCCAGGCAGGGTTGCACACAGATAGACAGAGGAGGGAAGGAAGAGCAGCAAATGCTTTCTTGTGTCAAACTGCCCAATCTGACAGTAATTTCTCAAGCTAGAATTTCATATTGAGCAAAGCAACATGTGCATGTGCTCCAGCTCTGGGCTGGAAGTGGTGAATGAGCAGTGTGCTGTGTGGGACACAAAGCCATCTCAGCATGTAAGCATGCTGGGAAACAAGGCATTTAATTTAAAATAAGCAGAACTAGGAGCTCCAGGCAGAAAGAATTGCAAGCCACTCTCCCAGAAAGAATTAGCAAAGCATCCTCCTGGGATGGATTTAGCATCGAAATTTCAGCCTACCCTTTCACACACTGGCAAGGAGAAAGCAGGCATGCAGCAGAGGGTTGGGGCTGCTCTTCACTGAAAGAGAAAAAATTCCACAAACATGACTTACCCCTTCTTTTGACACGTGTTAACTCCAAATGCTTGCATGCTTCATGATTTACCTGCACTCTGCACAAATTGATTTGCCTCTGAGGCAGAAGACCTTCAAGAATGAGATGACCACTTCTCTGGGCTAGGGACCTGAAGCAGAAAGATGTACAAACTGAAATGAGGATAATCTCCAGAGCTAAAGAGTGATCCATCACAAAGTCATGATCCAAGAGCAGGAGAAAAAAACACGGGTTTGGCCCATGCTGCTGCATTTGGAGGGGGAGATAGGTCTGCTGAGAGATGGGAGAAGACTATGAACTGATGAGGAACGGGAAGACGTGGCCCAGTCTTTGCACTGGAACCCAGGAGGTGAGTGTGTAGGAAACTAAGGTGCAGTTTGTCCTCCTATAGCTGTCCATACTGGGATTTGGGCCATCCTGAAATGGAAAGGAAAAGTACAACCCCAACCGGGTGTGACACAGGCCCTTTGTCAATGAAAGTCAATGTCCTTGTTCTGCAAATTAAAATAATGAAGGTTTTGCAAATCATTACTGGAATTATTCTGCCTGGCTTCTGTGGGAGGAAGTGGGATTCATCAATTCCCGTCTGACATTCCCTTTTATCTGGTGACTGGGGTCAACCCACAAGGGGGACACTCAGCCAGACATGAACAAAACCAGAGGTGTGCATGTGTTCATAAGGGAAGAGTGAGTTATAAAAATGATATTTTCCTTTGGAGAGAAACATGCTACAAGAGATTTTTATGAGTAATTTTGTTCTTGGAGACTGTCCATCTACACAAAATTAACCCAACAATGCTAGAGATAGAGGTCAAAAGAGAAGTCCTCTCCACAGGCACTCCCTTTCCCTCAAGGGGGTGGTCATGCAGGGCGGATGGTCATCCATCATGCCTACAGCTGGATCAAACTGTGGTTTAGTGTGGTTGAGAATGTCCAGAGCCTGGTGTTCAGCAGACCAGACAGTGCCACAATAGGTCCCACTGTCCTTGTAATAAAAGCCTCTACCAATCTTCCCTTATCCCATCACTGTGCTTTCCCTTGTCTTCTCCCTTTAAACATGTGGAGGTATACCCTGCAGAGACACTTCCTGCAGAGATGCACAGTGGGAGAAACCTTGTCCACACACACTCAACTTCAACAGAAGGCCCGAGGTTTCTGAGGGAGGTAATGCACAGTTGCCATGCACAGCACTCGACAGAATTCCACGTTGAGGGACCTCCATCAGGCCTGAGCAGAGATAGGAATATTTCTTGGGCTGCTTTTCTGAGAGCCAAAGATCTGCCATTTGCATATAAGTAATTGCAGAAGGAAAGCAGAACAGCAGTTTGTGCACTATAGGACTACTTGAAAAGGAAGATCTCCCAACACTGGCCAGGGAACAAAAGAAGCAAGTCACCGACCCATGCCCGTGCTTGCACAGGCAGCACCACCACACAGATCCCTCCACTAAATAGACCAAACCATTTTAAAATTATAAAATTGTTTTCCAGTATCTCTTGTAAGGATGCAGACTATAGTACAAATACACCAGCTACCATCCAAACTCTCTCCCCTACAATAGCAGCTGCAAAATTTTCATTGTGTCTTGCAAAGAAGTGACTGGATGCAAAAAACCCTCAAAGCTCCCTGTGAGGCTGTGCTGGTCACATCCTGAATCCCAGCCTTCCTCCTCCTCCTCCTCCTGGAGGGAACAATGTGTCTTTGTCAGCACCAGGAGTAGTGAGCACTAGCAAAGCACAGTGTCTTTTTTTATCCTGGCTTCAAGGCATTCGTGGTTGGATAAAGAAACACATTCATCCTGTGAGGCCAAGGAATATCTATGTTAGAATTGGGTTTTCCCCACAATTCTATATTTGATCTCTGAGGAATAGATCTGAACGACAATCACAGTCAAAATGTTTTAGCCTACTCCTCTCTCTTTGCTTCAGCTAATTTTGAGAGCCAACACTTGTTCCTTTACCTGTATGCTAATTGCAGTAGAGATCTACCTTCTAATGTCTTTAATGTCCTACCTAGCTTGGGAAACTTAGTAATGTCATCAATAAGACAGGTAGAAACACAGGCTTGCTCACCACTCATGAACAAACTCATCTTCAATTCTTGAGGTCCACTTAGGTAGGAAAGAGTTAATACCCACAACTCTCAGTCAACAAATTGGCCCATCCAGGAAAAAAAAAATATCCAAGAAAATTGGATGTCAGTAGATTATCCTTCGGCAGATCCATGGATTAGTGTGCTTGGAGAGGGTATCCAAGTGGAAAAGAATGTAATAGCACTGTATGTGCAGGAAGAGCCTTTACCTCCACTCCAGCTCAATTACACATTTCTGTTATCACAGACATCACATGATGCCCAACCTCATGCCTTCTCTTGCTTAAGCCTATTGCATTTTTATGAGTATTGGAAAGCCTCTTGAAATTGTGAAGTTTCTTGCTGCAATGGATCATATGCTAGTTAAATAATTTTGTTTCCTTGATTGTCTTCCACTCTGCTCATCCAACATCACTTCCTTATTTGCTTAGTTCCTTGTGTTAAGTGATTGCAGCATCCATCCTCCCTTCAATTGTTCCATGATACACACACATACAGGTTTCCAAATGCAGCTTAAGGCCAAACACATCTCAGATTCTCTCTGGCCAGCCTAGAGCAAGTACCACAGGCACAAACATTTGAGGAACCAAATAAATGACTTTGGACTTCCTGCAGGCTAAGGGAAGTGTGGATTGCAGAGAGAAACCAGGAACTAGTGTAGCTGGTGCCAGCTGTGCCTTGAGTGCCTGGTGCTTTTCCGTAGAAGAAAGGATGAAGTCAAAGCCAGGTGGCTGAATGGCAGTGTCTGAAGAGGCGGCTCTTTAATTTATTACAAGTATTTTGTAAATGTGACTTTTCTTCTTAGAGCCCTGGCCTTGGGCTTCAAGGGCTTGTGTCACATTGTCTTTTCTCTTTCTTCTCAGGGCTTTTGTGTTTGGTATTTTATTCCTTTTAACTTGCTTTTTCCCTCCATTTATTCTTCATGTTTAAAGAAATAAGCTTTAAAATCAGAATCAAACAGATTTAGTTTGAAAGTGTGATTAACAGAAGGATCTCTAGCAGATCGAGGGAGGTGACTCTTCCCCTCTCCTCAGCATTGGTGACACCACAGCTGTGCCCAGTTCTAGGCTCCCCAGCACAGAGGGGTACCTGGCCATAATGGAGTGAGCCCAGCAAAGGGACAAAGAGACGGACTCAGAGCATCTACCATACAGGGAGTGGCTGAGAGATCTCAGGTTATTTAGCTTAGGGACATCTTATCAGTGTGTATAAACTCCAGAGGACGGCAGGAGGCAAGGAAGATCCTGACTCTTCCCACCTCTGTCCAGTGGCAGAACAAGAGGCAGTGGGCACAAAATTAGGACAAGAAATTTCATTTGAACATAAGGAAATGTACTGAGAACTGGCATAAACTATGCAGAGAGGCTGTGGAGTCTACATCCTTAGAGATATTAAAAATCCTGACTGGATATGTCCTCGAGCAGGCCGCTCCAGCTGACACAGCCTTCAGCAGGAGATGGGACTGGGGGATCTCCAGATATGCCTCCCAACCTCAGCTCTTCTGCAATGCTGTGATTCTCCAACAGGATGCCAGAATTATGATTTTAAATGTCAATTGCTAGCTCTAAGGAGATTTACCATTCTGGGAGAGGGAATTGTCCCTCATCTGTTCCTTTTCAGGATCTTTGTTGGCAATGTTGTGTTTTCTTTTAGCTCCAATCCTCTGTCTTATGAAGGTGGAAGTTCTGTGACCAGTCCTTGCCACAAACTGCAGGGCACGTTAAACAATCACCTAGAATGGCTTCTCAGGTGAGATGTGAACATCTCTTCAAGCAAGAAAGGATGAAGCTGAAGCTCCAATACTGCGCCTGCAATGCCAGGTAGTTTCCAGTGTGTCTTGTTATGTTTCCCTGCTTGAACAATCACACATGAAACTGAACCCAGCGGTGGAAAAGAAGGAAGATGTTAAGAATGCTAGACATAAATTTCTTTGAAGTTTGTTTCAGAGATTTGCAGGAGGATTTTCATCAGCACTATCAACTTCTAAAGGTTTTGCATTTAATTCTCAAAAGTCTGATAAAATTAATTAGTAGCTGTATTTATTCCTCTTCATTTCTTTACCTGTGGCCAACTGAGATTTAAAAAAGCCACCTTCCTAATACAAAACAAAAATTTAAAAGCACTAATAATCCCCATAGAACTACTGCAAAAAAAAAAAAAAATCAGACTTGCCTCTTCTTTTTGATCATCTCACATCACAAACTATTTAAAAGAGAAAGTGGTAGAAAACATTTTGAGATGTTTAGGTTCTTCATAGTCCAGTGCAGAGAGATCAGTCTCAGAATCATAGAATCATAGAATGGCTTGGTTTGGAAGAGACCCTAAACATCACCTAGTGCCAACCCCCCAGGCATGGACAGGGGTGCTACTCAGTAGATAATGTTGCTCAGGGCCCCATCAGCCTGGCCTTGAACCCTGACAGGAAGGGGGCACCCACAATCTCTCTGCATAATCCATTCCAGTGCCTCTCCACTCTCACAGTAAAGAATTTCTTCCTGATACCTAATGTAAACATCTCCTAGTTTAGAACTTTTCCTCTTTGTCCTATCATTATCTGCCCATGTTAAAAATCTCTGTCCCTTGTATCTTTAGGTGCCCCTCAAGTACTGGAAGGCTACAATGAGATCTCCCTGGAGCCTTCTCTTCACCAGATTGTTCAGCCCAGAGAACAGAATATTCAAGTATTGTAATGAAAATGATCAAGTTATGAAAAATTGGGGAACTTCATCCTGTGTTGGGTATTTGATTCAAATGAGGAGGGATACTTTTAATTAAATAAGTTTAAACCTACAAAATCACAAGAGTCTCCTGAGTTGAGATTGCTCACTTTATGCCTGTTCTGAAACACTGCAAAGGGGTCTGATTTGGGGGAAATTATGAGAATTACTCTTCTAAAAAACTGTCTTTAAGTGATGTAATCCAAGTACAAGGATCACCTGGAGAATACTGGCCAAAGCAAAACAGGCTTTGCTGGGGAATTGTCCCTTGAATCCTTTATGCACTGAATTATTGCAGAAGAATATTTCTCCCTCCAGACACATGATGAGTTAAAATTTGCTCACAGACTTTAAACTGCATTTGGAAAAAATATTCTAAAAGAGAGTAAGGATGGAAAATGCTTCAGCTTTTAGAAGTTCAATACTGAGTAGGTAGCGGTGATTATTATCCTATCTTAGCAATAAACTATTACTGTACACTAGAATTGATTAGGAAAAGTTGAAGTGCTTATGGAATAAAAAGAAATTCAAGTTTTCTTTCCTTTATTTAACCAATTGTTTTTGCAATCTCAGCCATTTTTCCTCTTTATATTTGATCTCAAGTTTGAGTAACATGATTCAACTGATCTGTCCTATGACACTTAAAGTATAAGGAATGCCTAAGTATTAGGATACATTCTAGACTTGCTACAGGCACTAAAGAAGTTTACAGTGGGATTGAGTGAAGTATCTTGAAAAGAAATGGCACTATCTGGTAATTGCAGCCAGATTCTCTAGAAAGAAGCTCAGGTAGGCCGTTCTGCTCAGTTATCTGTAGTGACTCTTCATGGAAATCTCAAGCTTTTTGGAAAACAAAGACATTTCTCAACATGTGCAGCATACTAACTATCCTGTTTGTGCCCAGTAAACAAATAATTTGAATAACAAATGGAATTATTTCTAAATATAATGTTCCACAATGCTTACAGAGATGCCATCTGCTCTGTAAGGTAGAAAGCTGGAGCCTATAAAAACTCCCATGTATGCTAATTTTACACCCTCATGCAGCCCCAGAGCCATGCAAGCACATTAGATTGAGCAGATACGTAAACATTTGCAGAGCTACAACTCCATAACTGATAATTTTGCAGGCACTGTATTTTTCAAGGATCTGGAAAATAGTTCAATGCAGAAGGTGCCTTGAGGGTCATCAGAAAGAAGCTGTGGACAGCTCATCTCCACTTTTATTCTAGTGCTTGGCTTAATTTGCCTGTTTCCAAAACTCACACAATTCAGAGTGGAAGGATGGCAAATTCCCAGCCCGCTGGCATCTTAGAGACATCTCACTCCTGCTTAGAGCTGGAAGTGAAAATAGAGTGCGAGGAATCCAAAAGGAAGTGGTTGAATGCGTGGCAGATGTTGTTACATTTGGCCTAGCAGTACTCCATGTGGTAGGCACACGACGCGTGATCTTCAACAGAGAGGTGAATAGCAAGAGCACTTCCACGGGAGGGCTTTCTTTCAAAGGAGAGTGGAACAAACACTATAAGTGAGCTATTAATGGCAGGAACAATACCAAGAAAATATTAAAATAAAGGGAAGGGGAGCTCAGAAATAATGGTGTGTCGGCTAGGAAAAGAGTACATCAACAGCCAAGAGGAAACATAAAATCAGGATGATAACATGGGAAAGTGGGCTGAAGAGACATCCTAAGACCACTCTGTGTTCCTCCATCCCATTTCCCTGAGTTTGGCTGGCACCCACATCTCCTACAAAAAAATTCAGAATGAGGAAGTGATACACACTGGTATGAATCACAGATTTCTAGGCCATCATTCATAATAGGAGCCATGCCTGAGCAGAGGTGCATTACTTGCATATTAAAGATGATTTATGTGGGTTTTACATAGCTTTTGGGCTTTAATTATTCACTTGATTATCAATAAAAAATAAGCAGTGAGCAGTACAGAATGTTAACATGTCTGAAAAGGACATGCAGCTACTCATGTGAAACAAATGTGCACATGCATGGAGGCATTCTGTCCCATCAGTGCAGGTATGAGGACAAATTCACAAGCAGGATTAGCACATTTCTTTCTCTTCCTCTTCGCCATCCCCTCCCCACCCTTTTCACAAACAAAACCTGCCAACCTGTTCATCAGCTCTGTGATGGCAGACAAATGTTTCAGCAAAACATGTGCCAAATACCCATGATACTGGCTGAAATTCAGTATGATGAAATGAATTGATGCTGGCATCCCATTTGGTGCAATGCAATATCTGATCAATAGCAAGTAATTGGACATCATTTTGTGTAGGATAAAAAGCTGGGGCTGCTACATCACTCTGAGTTATGGATCATATTAATCACTGCCTAACTGTTTCATCAATGTAATTTCTTTTCATCAACATGCTGTGGCATTTAGAATGTTGGACATAAAACCTTGATACTGTATTAAGTAGAAATTAAAAGTTGTGCAGCCCAATGGAATGAAACATCATTACCATGGGTGTGAACAGTGTTCTCACATCATAGCACAAAATTATACAATTGGCATCTTTAACAAGCAGAGTAAAGTGACAGGAAAAAAATCAAATAGCAAGAACTCATCAGGACTGGAGGAAATATGCACTCATATAAGCCTTTCCTTCTTCCTCTTCTTAGCTGCAGTCGAAGCAAGATTATCAGGGAGACAAATACATGTTTCTTTTAAGCTGTTGCTAGTTCATAGGTGTCTTTAAGTTGTAGGATGCTGAGGATGTATTAGCAGGGCATGTCTGGAAGAGGATGAGGTATAGTCTCTCGATCCCCCTTCCTTACATGGAAATATGCACACAGGTGTCTCTGATCACTGGGATTCCTATTGCTTAATCTATGCTCTTTACATTTTATCTTTCTTCAAGCCTCTCTTTGTACTCCACCAGAGGTACATCTGTGGGGGTTGGTACCATTGCCTTCTATCAGATGATTCAAAGTCACTTTTTTTTTCCCCATCCCACACTAGCAGGCATCCATAGTCAGCATTTGGCAGTAAAAGAAAGCTTTTAGGCTAGTCAGTCAGAGAACTAGTGCCATTGGCTCTGCCACATCCAGAGAAAAGAGACTATGGCACAAAAAAGCTTTTTGAGGGGTACGCTTCAGACACTTGCTCAGGCTATTAACTGCAGTCTGACACTCCACCTCTGAGCCCAAACCTCATAACATATACTGCTGTTTGCAATAAAGTCATCACAGAAAACTGAAAATCATTCTTCAGCCAGGCTCATCCCAGCTTTGTGCTGGAGGGAGATATGGTCATAGACATCATCCCACACTCTGGTTTCTGTGGGAAATAAACTGGGAAAAGTAAAAAGGTGTTTAAGTCAGACCCCTTTTTCAGACCGTAAACACAGAGGGCTCAGTTTATGTCTTTCCCAAGATGCTGAATGATCCTGTCTAAGCCCATAGATGAAGCTGGCCGAGAACAGCCACGAGTCTCCATTATTATTACACAGAAAAGCAGTGGGACTGTGATCTGCCTGAAGAGTGAACAAGAAGGCAAGTCAACAGCAGAAAAAAGCTGACAACCGGATCTTATTTTTAGAGCACCTGCATTTCCCACTGATAGCGGAGCTGCGGGTGCCTGGCACTTCTTAAAATGTAACCAGCTTATTCATCCTGTCTTAGGTGAGAGCATTTTCTCTGTTCTCTGTTTGGTGCGAAGCCTATTGGGAAAGACAAGATGAGAGCAGATGATAATAATAATAGTGTTTCAACATCTCCAGCTCACAGTTTCTTGCCATATTTGGTGATTGTTTTCTTTAAACTCCAAACTCTAGGTCTGTGGGAATCTCAGCCTTCTCTTAGAAAAATGCTTTCTGTTCCTTTTGATAGGGTGAGGAAAGCCTGAAAACCTGTCATCCAACAGAGTTGCAAAATTATAAAGCTAAAAAGAAGAACTTTCAGAATGCATTGCTCTTAAACATCTGGAGTTTTAACAGTGACCTCATGACTTTTAAGAAAGTTCTGTTATTAGGTTTTAAGTGGGGGAAAAAACTGACTCTCACTATGGTTTGCAGTTTGAATAAAGTCCTGAAAGAAATACTTGTGAGTGCCACTGGTCAGAATAGGACCCGAATGATGGCAAAATGGCTTTCATGTGACATTTTCTGTGCTTTGTCTTTTCTGTACTTCCAGCTGGAAATAGAAACACAATAGACTTAGTTCAGGAGTGGAGGCAAAAGAGAGACAGATATTTCTTTATCTCCAACCCTGCTAAGGAAAATGGTTCCTTACTTGATTAAACTTAAGTATGTACCAAGATCCTAGTAGAACCTGACTTCATATTTCAAGTATGTCAATAGGAATGTTTTATTTATGTAGAGAAAAAGAAAATGGTGTGACTACTGCTTTCAGAGCTAAATTATGCTGGATCTCTCTATAAACCCTGGAAGGAAGTACATGAGTCCAGCTTGGTCTTGCTTTTAGGTAAAGAAGTCAGAAGCTCATGTTATTGTTGAGTTGGGACATTAATTTTCTCTGCCCTCAGTGGTAAGCCTATACTGCATTGTATACAGCAGGAGCCAGTCTCCTGTTGAGGCCACATCAGCCATTTCTTCACTGAATCTGCACGTGAGACATTTTAAAAGTATTCCAAGATCAGACAGTGCCTGTACAGACAAGAGTACAGTACTGTAAGGGAAAATAGCACAGTTTTTTTTGTATGTGATTCTTAGGAGGTTTAAGCACCTCTGACAAAATCTTCATTTCCTCTCTCCCCCTTTCTGCTGCTGACCCTTAGCTGTTCCTGCCTTTAATGGTATATGCCAAATATGTAAATGTGTGCCTGTGGTTTGTGGGTTTTTATTCATAGTGTTCCATTAAAGCTTAAAATGATTCTGAAGCCACTCTTTAGGGAGCACTCCTTCTGAGCAAAGTCCATTGTAGTCACTGTCACAGAGCCAATCATCTGTGCATGCACATGCACTTATACGCACAGTTATCTCTTAATTTTCCACCCACCATTGCTGCCAGTAGCACCAGTACCTCTCTGCTGCTATCTGTTGAGGCATTGCAATCTAGATCATTGTCATTTTACCAATGACATTGGTAAAATGAGAAGATTCCTCTATAAGCCCCATAGAAAATCAACCACAATTGTTTCATAGCTCCACCTACTTGGTTCAAACTCCCCCTCACCCTCTGTCTCTGCTTCCTTTAATCTGAAACAACAGTTATTCAGAGTGCACAAACATTTGCTCCTTGTCTGTGGAAAATAACTCCTCATAACCCTTTTGTGTGTTCACGTCACTCAGATGATCAGCCACATCCTCTCTTCAGTGACAGCTCTCCAAGTGCACCTGCCTTCTGCTCCATTGTTTTACTCCTGCTTTTGTAAGAATGTCTTGTCTTAGCAACTAATTATACAATAACAGTCCTACAAAGATAGGGCCAAAATGATGTAAAACCACTTAGAGAAGGGAAATGAAGACACTGTTATCTTAGAAGGAAAGAGTCCACTACTAAATCCATTGATGTTAGCCGGCTGGGGTTACCTGTCAGAAAAGGTCAAGATTTAATTATGATGGGTGCGTTGAGGGTATTGTATCCCTAATGCATTAGAACCTGTTAGGTCTAAGTATTTTAGCAGTACCCAAGACAAATTAAAACTCTTTGAGAACATTAAAAGCAAAGTAAATGGTAAGGTCCTACCTAGGGGATGATGCTCAAATATTCTGCAGGGAGAGCACACCCTGGAGCTCTGAAATAAGAATCTGGTGCCTTAAGATCTCCTAATTTCACAGTGTATTTACTGAGGAGTAGATGGGCAGCTGTGCTACTCCTTGCTCAGCTCCTCACATAGAGATGTCGTGATTATTTCATCCTACCAAAGTCTTGGAAATCTAAGAGCAGATGTCACAATGTCAAAGACCACTGTGCTCTTTGTGTATTACTTCCTTGTACTAAATGAGACTTCCATACCATATTATGGTATTTATATAGCACTTATCACCGGGGTATTTGCCCTTCCTACAAAACCAGACATTAAACAATCTTTTTTTTTCCCCTACAACCAACTAAATCATTTTTACAGGCATTCAGAGAACTTGCACACTTCTGTGATTGTTGCCGCATTGTCCCTGTCATTCTCTTGGTCATGATCAGGAGCACAATTCACTTCTCCCAGTATTAATGAATAATAAATAATTCATACAAAAAGTAGAAGACACCTAACAAAAGAGACACTGGCATACTTCATGTAGTGACTGCATTTTACAGTCTCTGATGTCAATTTCTGGAGTAAAGCCCTGTAGAATCTAAGGGAAAATGATGACCTTTCCTTACATTTTGAACAATCTATAGAATACAATACAATTAACATCTTTGTCAAATAGTATAATCTGATAGGATGGCTCAAAAGGCTTGCAGAAAACAGGACTCTATTTCAACTCCAGAACAGAGCACTGTTATACTTCTATAGACTTACGGGTTTCATCCCTCTTAACTTCTGCTGGACTTTTCAGAGGGTTTGTGCATGGAAAGAAAAAAAATCATGGGAGAAAAATTACTGTAGAGAGACACACAAATACGTCTGGTCTAAATTTACTACCAAAAGCTGTCTTGGGAGACTTAAACATAGTGTGACTACTCAGCTTTATGATAAAGGGGTCAGGTGTGTTCCCAAGAGGGTTAATGGGATAAAACCAAACAACAGGGCAGGGCCCAGCAGATATATTTTAAGTGCTTTACCTGCGTAGTAGTGACAGGTGGAGTACAAAGTCTCTGGCTAAAATTGCCTTTCAGCTCAGCAGAAGCAGCAACCAGCCATTCTGTGGAGCTGCCAGACTGATGATTTCATAGCCTGTGAAAAGCTCCCTTGTCCCAGGGATTCAAAGGAAACGTTTGGTCCTTACATGAGAGACAATTGAATTATTTTGAGCATAGAAGGAACCAGACATTTTTGTACAGTTAACATGTATCTATCCAATGTAGATGGGACTTTCCAGCTGTGTTCTACACGAAAGAGCTGCATGGTAGCCTGCCATGAACACTGTCCACGCCCACACTAACAAATCCCTTCCCAGTCAATTGCCTTCTTACACCACTCCTGTTTTGAAGGTATCCCCACATAAAGGGTAGAACTTGATTTTGTGTTTTGCTGTGGCTGCTCAGCTTTATTGTTGCTTTTCATAAGAGTGTCAGAATGAAACAGAAAGTGCTAAATTATTGTTGTTCATTTTCCGATAAGCTGATGCTGTAGGGAGTTGATCGTGACCTAAGCTCCAAGAGAGATCCAGTGTTGTTGAGCAGGTGGGACTTCGATGCAGCTACAAGAGCTTGCAGAAATGAAAGTTTGGTTGGCATTAGAACAAGAAGATTTTTTTTGTTCTGGCAGACAAACACAAAAGTTAAAAACAATCCCTTGAAAAACACCAGAAAGCTAAGACTGTAAATTTTAAAACACACAGATATGAGATGCCAGAACAGTGAAACCTTAATTAACCCTCCTGTGTGCATGCATTATCTAATTGCATAAGCATATATTATTTCTCCCCAGAGGGCCTGTATCTCACAATGCAAGGGACGGACTAAATCCGCTGTGCAAGAAGCTGTTCAATATTTTCCTTTCCCCTTCTGTTTGTGTGGTCCCAGGTTATTTACTGAACACTATTCACTTCATGCTGAAGTTAGGATTACTCATCTTGTCATGGACATTCTTGTCACATTCCTGACTTTAGCAGCTGTGGACCTCACATAAATTAACACATTTGTTTTCATTTGTGTAAAAGCAGGGCTTGGCATTATCCCCATTTAGCTGAGGAGATCACTGCTGAGCAATTTCTTTGAGAAATTCAATTGCTCTTTCTAAAATTCTTAAAAAAAGCTAATGAAATATGGTTTCACCATGAAGAGCGCTGCTCAGTTTTAATAGTGATTCTACCAGTCCTGTATTTTTATACTAACCAATGTAAGCACAGATACCGTCAGTATTCTTAACAAAAATTAACCTGTTTTCAGAATCCCACCAACTCCTCTGACTGAACAGCTGTTGTGAGATGAACCCTAACAACAGACTTGCCTTACTCCACCACAGAATTATCAAGATTTCACCTGTTCTGGAATGAAGTCTTTTCCATCACTGAGGCTGACTTTCTTAAAATTTTGTCACCTAGCTCCTTGCCACACTAACTAGCCTAATTTGTCTTCTTCAGTCTCTCTTTCATGGCCTTACTTCAGGAGTTCCTCTATTTTGGAAATATGTGCCACGAGGGGAAAAATATTGTGTTCCTTTAATTTTAAAACCCCACAGTTTTTAGAAACACCTGTCCCTGTTCCCATCTCTCCAATCAGTGAGCAGTGCGGGTGTCTCTCTCAGTGGGAGATGACAATTTGATGATACTTCATCAGTGTGGGACTCCTGCTGAGAAGTAGATTGAGACAAAGGAAATGCCTCTCGGCATTGGAACAAATAAGAAATCAGATTTTCTAAGTTATTGTTCAGTAAGTTCAATTTCTTTTATTTTATGAAGTAAGTCTGCATGTGTGTGTACTGGCACTAGCATTGGCCAATTCACTCCTGTTTTTCTCTCTCTCAACTACACAGGCATTAATGCCACCAGCAAAATGACAGTCTTCAGAAAAAAACACCACGCTGAGATTCAAGAGCTGTACTAAAATGCTGGCCTCACCAGAGATTTTCTGCAGAGCTCAGGTAAGGTTTCTATAAGGTCTCAATTCACTGAAGAATAGAAGCCTAGAGCAACAATCTTTTCATCAGAAAGTTTATGTTGTTCCTGGTGGTATGTGTGTTCTGATTTGTATTTTCAAGGCTGTCTGCTTTATCAGAAAGGACACATATACTTAAGAAAAAGAATAAAAGAAGGCCTTAAATTCCAAAAGGAGTGAGTCAGTACTGGAAAGCAGGGAACATAAAAATACAGGACAAAAGGTTTGGGGAGGGAGTGAAAATCCAACTGCCCTGAAATCTGTTAAAGATGACAAATCAAAGGGAGCCTTCCCACTCAATCTTTGGAACAGAATGCCCTCTTGCCTCCTAGACTGCTCACAGAGAAGACAGTCACAGGCTCTCTGCATGTTGACAGGATAGTTAGTGTATGAATGGCAACAAAATGGCCAAACTCAGGCCATATTAAGAATAGCTATTTGATGGAAATAGTTGGAAATCCTCCTTATTGCTCAGTGTGATGGGGTTCCCTTTTCTTGCATTATAGACAACTGGGGCTGTGTGAAGTTGCAGAGCAGAGAGATTCCAGACCATCTGCAGGCAGTGTCTGGACAGTAAACAATAAGCAAGGTGAGTGGTAGAGGCTGGTCATATTCATGGTGGTGCAGGGTTACAGAAAGCAAAGTATGTGTGCTCTCAGGGTGATACAAGTGCTCTTTGTACTCCTGTACACAGGGAACAAACTCGGCCAAGTTCCTCTTCCCTACTAGGATAGTTTCTGTACCTTTGGTCAGGCATTGGGCAGCCCTCAATAACCAGGACTAAGCTGGTATAGTGTAGGGAAGAAAAGTTATTTTTCTGGGAATTTACATGCCACCGTGGCTGACAGAAGTCCAAGATGGAGGGGGACTTTCTACAAGAGCTTGCAGTGACAGGACAAGCGGAAATGGATTCAAACTACAAGAGAGTAGGTTTAGATTAGATATTAATAAAAAACTTATTTACTCTGAGGGTGGTGAGGCATTGGACCAGGTTACCCAGAGGAGCTGTTGATGCTCCATCCCTGGAAGTGTTCAAGGCCAGACTGAGTCGAGCTCTGGTCTAGTGAAAGATGTCCCTGCTTATGGCAGGAGGTTTGAAACTACATGATCTTTAAGTCCCTTCCTACCTAAACCATTCTATGGTGCTATTTTAGGAATAACACCTGCCCAATTCTAGGGAGACTGTGAGCAGCCATTCCTGGGTCTTTGAAAAGCATGTTGCAGGGAGAATGCAAAAAAGTCTTTCTCCTTTAAATGCATCTGCCTCCTTTCTTCCCCTTCTTAATTCTCCAAGGTCCAGGGTCTATTATCTCCTGGTGTCCCCACTAATTCCCACAATCTCATGCAAAGGATGCATAGAGATGATTTTGTTCTAGGCAGAAGCACAGTTCATTCTGCGTTTCTTCTGCAGCAGATGAGTGTCTCAGGAGACCGTGAGTGAACAGTGTAGCACAACTAGCATCGGTTTTGCTGCCTGGTAGAAACTTTTCCTGCACCTCCACGTTGTGATGTCTTGATCCTGCTGACCCATGGCCCATATATTTGCATTTTTCTGTAGCTTTGTTGAGCTCTCTCTAGGTCTCCCAGGGATGCCAGGTCTTGAACAGCCCACAATAAAAACCATAGCTCATGATGTCCAGCTGACTTTTACTGCCATAAACAGGCTGATATTTGTTTAATTTAGTGAAATGAATGCCTCTCCTAGATGTTTGGAGAGCAAATCCCTCCTTCCTCTGCAGCTGGTATTTGCTGTATTTGAGTGAGCCTGCTAAAAACTCAGGTTATAATTTAATGCTGCTCTGTGCAGAACCAACAAGCCTTTCTTAAGGCCTCTTAGGGTTTTCTAAGCCAAGAAACTGCTCTTTTCCTTGACAGAGCTCTCTGGTGCGTTAACAGCATTGGACACAGCACATCTTCCATCAGGGACAGCAAGAAAACAATGTATTACTTGCAGCAACACACACTGCTGAGAATTATAATATATTGGCGTAAGACCTTACTGAACTTTCAGAAGATCTATGTGGAACAGGATCACACAGAACCCCTTTCTTATTATTTACTGTGATGGGTTTTCTCTGCCCGGATGCCAGGTGCCCACCAAAGCTGCTCTGTCATTCACCTCCTCATTTGGACAGAGGAGAGAAAATATAATGAAAAGACAGGTATAGGACAGGGAGATAAGGACAAGGAGAGATTATTTACCTGTTACTCTCATGAGCAAAGAAGAACCTACTTGGGGAAATTAGTTAAATTTATTAGTGATCAAATCATAATAGGATAATGAGAAAATAAAACCAAACCTTAAAACATCTTTCCTCCCACTACTTCCTTATTTCTAGGCTCAATTTTACTCACAAATTCTCTGCTTTCTCTGCCTGAGTGTGGAGAGTGGTTCAGTTCCAGGGGCTACGTGGTGCAGTCCTTCAGGAAGAGACTGGTCCAGCATGGGATCCTCTCTCCACAGGGCCAAAGCTTCTACCAGCCAACCTGTTTAATGTGGGCTTCCCACAGGGTCACAGCCTCCTTTGAGCACCCACCTGCTTTGGCATGGGCTTCCCCATGGGCTGCAGGTGATTATTTGCTTCACTGTGGATCTCCATGGGCTGCAAGGGGACAGCTGTTGTGCCACTGCCCTTGACACAGGATGCAGGGGAGTCGCAGTTCTGGTGCCTGGAACATTTCCTCCTGGTTCTCTCACGGGTTCTCACTCATCTGTCTGACTGCAAAGCTGTAGGCTTTCTTTCCCTTCCCTGACTGTGTTAACCCAATGGCATCACCACGGGCCCACCTTGGAGCCGTCTGGCATTGACACTGTTGGACACAGGGGAGGCCTCTGGCAGCTTCCCAGGGGAGCCACCCTGTAGTTCCCTGGTACCAAACCTTGCCCTGCAAATCTAATACATTTAGTGACAATGAACTGCCTGTCAACCTCCTAGCATGGTGCTGCTGAAGGGCAGGGGCAGTTGCTCTTTTCCATGAGTCTTCACTATAATCCTGAGGTGAAAAATTTGGACTTTACTGTAAGCAGGCACCAACATACCTCTATTGGTATCACTGCTGAATGATTCCAGAGAGACTATTTATGATTCCAGTGCTTTTGAAGTGATGGTCTTTGCATTCTTTTCAAGTATCAAGACAAGCTGTGGAGATACAAGGTCAGTATAGGTGGTGGTTAAATGAGTGGAAGAGTCTTATCCAAAGAGGATAAGACCTAAATGTCCTGATTTTTTTATCTCTTCCCAATTAAAACTGCAAGCTCAATTTATACAAACACATATGCTTTAGCATGTAGTATGTATTTCCTTCTCTCAAAATTTCTATTTGTCTACTAATTTATCCTTTTCTATGATGTCAAGAAGAATTCAGGTCAGCACTACACTGCACTAATCATTTGCTTTCCAAGAAAAATCTATGTTGTAGGGCCAAGATCTATTCCTCTGCTTATAGTTGCCCTAAACCTAAGTATAGTCCCATGTGCCCTCCACTCTCTTCTTCCTGTTCTTGTCTTCCCCTTCCCTTCAGCAGCTCTTGAGGGTTGCCTGATCAAGTGCCTAAATCAAAGAGATTTCATCCAAATGACTGCTTTCATTCACAGTTGTTGGTTCATGTTAGTGAAGAAATGTACACACAGGAGTGAAAAATAAATTGAAGGAGAATGATTTGTAGCCACGGTCTCAAAAGCAGTAAGGTAATAGTTTTGACCAGGAACAAGCAGTGTTTGTGGTTTCTGGGGTGCCAGCTACCTGAGAGAATTTGGAGGCAATTTGAGAGAATTTGAAGTCCTCACCTAGAGTATATAAACTGAAAGGGTACACATAAAACAGAAAATTATTATTTCCTTTTACCCTTGTACATAGCATTTTCACACTACAAACCAAGAGATGGGAGGACACAAAACACTGTGACTTTGCTTGAGAGTGAAGAAATCACTCAGCCCTTTCATGTTTAGCCATTTTTCATTTAGGAAGTATGAGTGCACACATAGGAAGTATTTTACTTCATTTAGGAAGTATGAGTGATGAAACAGCATCAATATTTATGCAAAGAATTGTGTTGTTTATGTGTGAAACACTATATTATTAAATTATAATTAAAATTATTTCATTCATATAATTAAAATTACTTCATTCTGAAGAATTCTCTTTGGAAATCAGTGCAGCCTGCGGGGCACCCCAGTTGTTGAATCAAAACATTCCAGAAGACCACCACAACTTTGGCCAATATTTAACAACTCACTGTGTCTCCAGGATATAACTCTGATATATATTCTAGAGAGCCCACTAGTGCCATATCTAAGAGTAAATCATGCTTCGATTATTCTGTCTTCTAGTCCACTGTAGAACAGGGATGCTTTGCCAGCAGTTCTTATCAGTATTCTTGGAATTCTTGACTGAGATCATTGAAAGCCTAAAATGAGAACAAAAAGCTACAAATTATTTCCACAGTAGGTAAAAGTTAAGACAGAAAGCTGTAAAATAAAGGGAAATCTCTCTATTATATAGAGCTGTCTCAGAGTCACTTCTTCCTCTGGAAATCACAATCTACACGGTTTCATAAATTGATGAAAAGGTTTTGACCATTAAAGTTAATTGATACTGAATTTAAAGGCATGAACTTCAATAATTTTGCTATTTTCTTTGACAATTAATTTTTGGCATTACATTTATCTCTAACACTGTATGAAGCAAAAAATCACAAGTACTGAAGAAGCAAGATTAACTTGTACAGAAGATGAAGCACTGTGAGAAGCGACATCTGGGGCAATGCAAAAGATGTTTCATGGAATGTAAACAGGCAGAAGTAAAAACAGAAAATAAAACCTGACTTTTAAGTAAAATTAGCAACAACTTGGATTTATATAGCACTCCATATGTTCTAGCTGAATAGCACCCAAGGCATTTTAGAGTGAAGTAAGGTAAAAAGCGTGCTTGAGGCGAGAAAGTAAGAAAATAATTAAATTTCTTGAAAATGTTTTCAGCTTTGAGTAGGTGCAATTCTTCCCTTTAGATGGCTGTGGTAATGGTGCCGAGGTGCTGTTGTTTTACATAATTGGCTTTGGATGGGAGCCATACTGCAGTGAAAGAGCAAAGACTGCTTGTAGTTGAAATGCTCATTTTATTTATTCTTATTTGTTTAATTTAATGCTGCAGCAGAATTCTGATTGCTTAGAAAAACCTAGCTAGAGAAAAGGAAAACGTACAGCTGTTTGGAAGTGTCATTGGCTGGTTACAAAAGAAAATAGGCCTTGGATGGGAGAGGAAAGCAGGAACTGCACAATATGGATGGCTTTTCCCCTGTTTTAGTGGAGCTTTACCACACCTTCCATTCACACAGAGGTAGATTAAGAAAAAGATTTTTCATGATTGTGACTAGGTGGTTTTCTCTAGCTCTGAGTAGAGTGAAAATTATAGCAACATTGTTGTAATATCTATAATAACAAAAGATAGCAACAAAAATAAACCTGGCACAGCATAAACTGCTGTTTAACAGTCTTAAGCATGAAACATGAACGCAAGTGATGCATTGTCTTTTTACAGAATGAAGATTTGCACAGGTATGATGCAAAATGGAGTCTTTCCTTTAATACCATTCACCAAGCACAGACCACCACATCAGCCAAAGCTCACTGAAAGAGATGCACATTTGCTACCCCTATTCCATTTCTTCAGAAGAAAAATACCATGTTGGAATCACTCTTGCACCTTCGCTTTACATTTTTCACAGGAGAAAAGCTCAGCAAGTCAGTAATTTGTTTGGGCCATCACTGGAAAACTGCAGGTGAGTACATATTTTGGATATTTTCCTAATCAGAAACTCTCATACTGTCTCTGCTCCCCATGAAATCTCCCCATTCTTTTTAGCATAAAAGCCATGCTCAAACACTGGGGCCACTAGTCCTGAAGGGCTGTATGGCTGGAACCTTGAACCTCAGAAAAAAATTTCAATTTGTCAGACTTCTGTGGGATTCCCAGAACAGTGAAACAGGCAACAATTTCACTTCTTGGCTACATGCCAATAGTTGAAGTTTTACAGCTTATTAAAGCAGTCATCATGATCATCACTTGAATTTATCAGTTGTATTGTCCTGAAGGCCCCAGTCAGAATTGAGGTCCTTCTCAGATATGTTTTTTTATAGACACACAGAAGATATAGATCATATTTCAAAGAGACAAAGATTTATGCTTGAAATAAGTTATCCAATGACTTCTGTCTTGGAACAGAGCATTGATAACCAGTATTCAGACTGTCCAGCTGGCTCAAGGGTCCTTCCTGATTTGGGGGAAGGAAACTCGCCAGCTTTTGAAATTAATATATTATTATTACTGGTATCTTCTTTTTTAATGCTTCACTATAAACCAGAAGGGTGTGCACACACTGCCAAAAGTTTGCTAGAAAAGAATTCTTTGCTAAATTTTTCAAAGCTGCTTGAAAGGATTTCCTGCTGACTTCAGTCCTGTAAACCCACCTTCGCTGCACAAAGATAAAGGAGAGGCGACGCATCAATGTTGGTTTCACTTTATGGTCAACTTATGTTCTCCTTTTAAACTCAAGAACCTTTGGACCAGAGCTTCCTTTTTAGCAGTGACCCAGTCCACTGACTGTGTCTTTATGTAAGAGTTAGAGCAAAGGCAAGAAGTTCTATCCATAGCCCACTGTAAAACAGAGAAAAGGAGATTGTCACAATCCTCAGAGCTCATCTGGTGGGCTGAGATGCACACCATAATCCAGCTCCTAACGTCAAGGAAAAATTATTCACCATCAGTAACTACCCATCACATTAAATAGGCAGCAAAAGGTGACTGAACTGTGTTTTAATTTCTCATATGAAATAATACACAGAGTAATGATAATAATAATAATAATAATAATAATAATAATAATAATTAGGCCAGTGAGGCAGTGATTTTTGTTTATGTTTATTTAGTATATGAAGCAGATATAAGGTCAGTGAGAGGTAAATTTTTGGGATGAACTGGAAGACTTCTAATTGTCTGTTTTACCTCTCCAAGGTATTTCTGTGCTAAATATTTCCGTTAACATTCCTGGAAATTACTGCTAAGTTATGAGTTCTGATCAAAATGCAAATGATACAAAAAAAAAGATTGTTCCTCAGGGCCATGAAAAGTTAAGAGAAAGGCAGTCTTGGAAAATCCACCACAGATGATCAAAGCACATGAGAAAATGGTTACTCAGATTTATGTCACAATCTTATTTGCAATTCAGTAATTGGGTGCTAGGAAGCACATGAGAATCTTGTTCTACTCCCCATCAATTTCTCTGAGCAGCGTATCAGACTCCTAAGGCAGTTTATGATGTTCTGCTGAAAATCAGAATTGGGGTCTCCTAATAGCAAAGAACCAAAAACCAGGGCACTGGTTAATAATTATCAACCATGATACTAAAAAAGATACTACCAAAATTGCCACAAAGCAGCAAAACTTCAATTTCCCATAGGCTATAGACTTCAAATCAGCTGCCACAACACCTTGCCTTGAACAGAAACCCCTGGTCCTTAAGCTAGCTGGAAGAGAAGCAGCAGTATGGTGTTGCATGGAGTCAGTACCTGTCAAAAAGGTTAACTTCTCTAATGCAAAAAGAACTACCATACTCACCACCCTATAAAATGAACATTTTGAAAGCCACATTTTGTCCTAAGGCCACTCAGCACTGTACACATCCCTTACACTCTTCATCTCTCTTTCTTTGGTTCAGTGGCTGCAGCCAGCTTTCTCTTTGTTGTTTTCCTGTGTGGTAAGCAAGGATAAAACACATCCTCCCTTACAAAGATAAACTTTCCTCTTTCTTCTGCCCACACTGTGACTCTGACCATCCACTTTCACCTGCAATGCAAAACCCAAAACAACAGAAATGTCATTCTCCTGGTCTCCACTCCCTCCACCAGTTTTTCCTGTTGCAGTTAGAGAAGTTGTGGAAAAAGGGATATGGCTTGTGCACTTTGGCTTCTTCTGTTCTAACCAGCAACACACTGGCAGTAATCTCTTCTCCTACGGAGATAAAGACAGATAATTAAGATAAACTAGACCTGCTGTTGTGCTCCCTGCTGGGAGGTATTAAGAAGGAAGACATGCTGGCCTCTTTCAAAAGATTTGTGAGGTACAGATCAGCTTTACCCTTTGGAGACGGAACAGAGGTTTTTGATGTGTTTAACTTAGAATAATACAAAAAAAAATTATTTTAGGTTGTTGGAGTTTTTTGTTTCTTTGGGTTTTTTTAGTTTTGTGCAGGGCTCAGTGATTGGACATAGTGTTGAACTTACAACTTTATACTTGTGTGCTGAAACAAGGGATCAGGGAAGGGCTACTTTAGTACCCGAGGAAGGAAGAAAACCCATGTTATATTAAATTCATTAGGAAATGTTAGGTAGTTTAAAACTTCCTTCTGCTTTCCAAATTTGCTTCTTGTCAGATGTGATAATGCAGGCTTTGAAAATATTTAACAATTTGCATTTGTCTAAAAAAAGAGGGAAATCATGTACGAAGAAAAACACAAACATGTTAAGAATGCCTACCGCCAGCAACATCTTGGCATTTGCCAGTACTTAAAGGTTATGTCTGTCATGTTTAGATGTGGCATAAAGTCTTTCACCCTTTCCCAAGTAATTGGACATCATACTGATAGGTAAAACTGAATGTGTTATGAACAGCTCTCCTATAGACTTGCAGGGCTTATTGACAGACAGTGCTTGGAGAGAAGGCCTAATTTTATGCATGAACATGTCATGATGGAATAATTATACAACTGCCTGCTTTCCTTGTGCAGTACATTGTGAAACCCCATGATGGTTCCTGGGAATTCATACCTTCTTCTGGTTTTGCACAAAAACAACTGCTGTAGCTAGCAAGGGGAAATTAATAAGGTATTTAATCACGAATAAAGATCTGAATAATTTGTCTTGCTTTCAAAGTGTATGAAAGTGACATCAGCCTACACACCTTTTGTAAAGAGCAGCAAATGCAAAACTGGCTCTCATTGGGGAATCCGTGCTCATTGATTTTCTTCTCTTACTTTGTTGTCTGACTGATGTGTGCAAAAACTAAGGTTTTATTTTGCCTCTGGTAGGCCTAACTTGTGATTTTTGGTTATTTTTTGGTTTTTGGTATTTGGCTCATGGCAAATTTAATCAGTATGAAGTATCCCTTCTTAGTCTAAAAAAAAAATCCTTCCGGATCATTGCTGAAAATTATTGACAGATGACTATAATCTCGCTCTCACATGAACAGGCTAACTAAAAAATGATGATTTAGGGAGGAAAGTGTTGGGATAGGGAGGATATTTCTTGACCTAAAAAAAGGTGAGTGCTGGGAGGGTGGTATTAGGAGGATGAATTAGTATCCTTGTGCTGTCTCTGTTCCTCTTCTCTTAAGGCATCTGGTCACTATCACAGTTTTATCTATTTTGTTGTTTTTTTCTTAAACTGGTACACAATGTTCATGCCTATATTTCACATTTGGAAATACATATTTAAAACAGCAATGAAAAAGTATCTTTGAAAAATTTATAATCACTGAAAAAAAAGTCAGCATTATTGCTACTGTTTTCTGTCGAAATACAGATGTGACTGCCGCATTGCTGCCTCTGTTTGTGTGGTGAGAAAACTTATTTTTTTTTTGTGAGTGGCATGAATGATAGTCTCTCTTTTTTCTTTATCTTCTAGGATTCTTAAGCTTGCAAACCCCTTGAAGAAAGATGCAGCCAGTGCACAGCTGGCTCATGGCATTCAGTTTAGGACAGAGCTAAAATGGTTTCTGCGTCATTTATAGCAGAGAGGAAGCCCTTGAGCTGCTGAGTGTGTGGGTCAAATAAGGTCTGCAACCCATTCTGCTCCTGTGGCTGCCCTGGCCACCCTGCTGTTGGCCATCTCAGTCTCTCTCTCTGGAGGGGCAAGTCTCTATTGTTAATTGTTAACTGTCATGTGTTACCAATTGCTTGCTGCAGGAATGTGTATTACAGTGAACTCCTTGGCTCTTTCACTTGGGAGGAACAAATGTGTTTCCTAATCAGGTTTTATCAGTGTTAAATTCCCTTCCTTCACCCTCTTCATAAGCAGATTTGTTAAATTTGGGGTCATAACGAGATTGCCTTTTCTCAGAGAGCTTGCTGCTGCTTTTGACCAGGCTCTCTGCTAGTGCATTTTCCCCTCCTCCCTAAGTGGCATGCTAGGCTGGCCACTTCATCCTTTCCTGCTGTTGAGGAGGCATCATATTCTTGTGCTCCTTCTGTGTGATTGCTTTGCTGCATGTTCTGTGCCCATGCTAGTTCCAGCATTTTCCTGGAGTCCCTGCTCTGAGCCCTGCCAAATCTAGGTCTGACAGTGAACTGCACGAGGGGGACCTTCAGGTTGGAAAAAAAGGATTGTTCTTATATCCCTGTGACATAGCCTACATCAAAAACTGTCTAGTTCCTGTGGTGTCTCCATGCCGCAGGCAGAATGCTTAAAGCTGAGATTTTCTTCTGCTGTCAGTCTGATTCAGCTGGCCTTCTTTCCTTCCCTTCTCTGGTACAATCCTTTGGGTCCTCTGCGCAGTGGTCGGCACCAGCAGCAGCACCACAAGAGCAAAAGTGCTTTTAGTGTACCTGGAGTGAAGCAAAACCATCTCCCCTATACAGCTGCAGCTCACCCTGTAAAGACATTACTGCTGGCAGACAAGCAGAGACAGCTGTGAATGCTTGTGATGGGTACCTGCTTACAGTTCTCTGCTGCTAAGCTGCCCAACCAGCTCTGGGGCTGTAGGACTGGTATCCCCCTTACCTCTGTATGTCCTGGTTCGGATCACATTTTACGTACCCTTAGCCTCCACTCCCTTGTTTTCAAAGTCTGTATTTAGTCATCCTGGGATCCAGGGTGGAAGAGGGGTGGAGCAGCTCTTGCTCCTACTGCATGGTGCCTTGGATCCAGTGAGTCCCAACCCAGAGGGGAACAGTTCCTTCAGGAGTCAATCTGGAGCTTCGCTTCCTAACTGTGGCTGGGGTTCAAAGTAATTTCTAGTCCTGTGAGACTCAAGGTGCCTCGGCAATGATAGGAGTGAGCCCATTCTCACAGAGTTTCCAACCAACAAGGGGCAAGTAAGTCTTTAAACTGAACCCCTAAAATAACAATGTTGTTTGTTTAGGGTAATCACTTGACCTTCCTTTCAAATATCCTGCCATGTGAGGCATTCCTAGTAGTGCGAGCTAAACAGCGTAATATTTGTTCCTTCCTTTTCCCATTTATTTTGAAGCATTGCGTCCGCTTCTCATGTGCTCTTTTTTAAATTTTCTTTCCTATTTGCGTTTATTTAGCAGCAGCCATATCAGATCACATGGAGCATATCCATTTTTGACATTAGTTTTAAAAATGCTGTTAGTTGATGACTATTAATCCTGCACAAATGCTTGCATAAGAAGATAAGTTTTCTCAAAGCTGTTTGCTCAGGGGTAGAGGCTGTTCTAATGGTGTGTTTATTGAACAGTGATTTATCTTTTGCAATTATTTGCCCTTTAGGGCTGGTGATATTATATTAGTAGGTTTGATCTCTGCCAGCACCTGGATTCCTCCTTGCAATTAGCAAAGTGATACACTGTGTCTGCCATTCTGCTGCACACCCCCTCCTCTTTTACCACTTCCAAACAAAAGGATGAGCATGGCAAATCTCACCCTAAAAGCAGTAAAAAGAAGTAATGTTGCTCAGTACCTGCTTCTGGATTTAAAGAGAAGGACAGATTACTCAAAGAGAATGCAAGAACACTTTCCTTACATCAACAAATAATTCATGATGTGTATATGGGTATCCAGCAACTATATTATTGCAGTAGTCTGACAAATATTGTGAAGGGGACAGCAAATAGGAAATATCATTCTTCTGTCTTGACAAAGATTATAACAGGAATGGGAAATGGGACAAATGTAACTCATCCTGGAGACAGTCCCTAAGCTGTAATCTCATTTGTTCTTCAGCATGAATTATACAGCAGTGCAGAGGATGAGAAGGTGATTTTCACCATTTGTATATTTTAATCACTTTTCTTTGCTACTAAACAAATAACTCAGTATGAAATGCTAATAGATGAGTAATATTAGTTTTTGAGCTATGCACTAAATGAGAAGAAGGCAGCTGTAATATGAGTTCTGCCAGTTGCATTGAAATTCAAAAAGTATCAAATTCATCTCAGGTTTGCACAAAACAAATTCCTTCAGATTTCTGAGAATCATCTGCCATGTCCCACAGTGGAGCTGGACCCATGCCCTTGCCTTCCTAGGCTTGAGATTGAGCCTGTTGGAAATCATACCATGGCTAGAGCCCACAAAAAATGGGTGGCTGCCTGGTGGGAAGTCTTGAGCTGTGGAAAAAATTATGATCACCAACTCCCATTGGACCTAATTCTTCTGGCAAGGAAAGAAGGCAGCTTGACTGTTGTTTATGCCAACAATTGATTTGGATGCTGTTTAGTGTGGAAAGGCAACATTTGAAGTTTCCGAAGGCATTTAATCCAAGGTAGAACTGTTTAAATAATCCATTCTGTAGTAGAAGACAGCTAGTAACATCCCTAAAGCACCAATGGTTTTCCAGAGGTTGACTCCTGGGAAAAAGTGACTTCCATGAAAATCTGTATTAGAAAGAACTAGCTATTAATCTGTGTGTATGTTATTTTGAGTGTAGCTTACTGTCTCTTTAAAACCCCTCTGATTATAAAAAATTCCTTAGGCTTCATATGCCTATTGTTCAGTGCCAGATTGAAGAATGTGTTTTCTCTTCTTCAGCTTTGTGTTTGCTGCTTGTAACTTGAAGGCACCATGCAAGGGTGAAGGGCTGACGTGACCACCCGTGAATTAGGCTGCTATGACAGCCAGCGAGGGCAGAGAAACAACCCGGGCCCTGAATTTATGTAAATGGAATTTCCGTGTTCCAGGTGGCTGGAGGGCTTGAAGTGACAACTAATCCTTCATGAAGGTAGATGAGAATATCAGGAGTCCCCTAGTGGGCAAGCAGTCGTGGTATATGTGAGAATGCTGGAGACAAAATTTTGGTTCTGAATTTGAAGTGTGTTCCTAATGACAGTGCAAGCAATGGAGTGGTTTGTGTGATTTAAAAAGGAGTGCATGTGAGCAACGAGGAACAGTCTGAGCTGTTTCTGAATGTAGGAGGCCAGTGAGTTTAGAGACAGGAATCACCTTTGGAAGCCTTAGGAACTGAATGCTAGTTTTGTCTGTCCTGCAAGAATGGGGAGAAACCATACCAAATATAAGTTTTACCTGTAGTTCAAACCTGATTTTAACTTCTAGGACCAGATTTTCAAAATCTGTTGAACATAATTGTGTGTTGTGTGCCAATGTTTCTGCACAAATCCAGGTTTTGTTGTAAATTACTTCAAACTGTCCATCTGGTTTCTACTGCCTGGCTCATCCTCCTGACTTTAGAGGAGTTGCTGTCAGGGTTAACTGGATAATGCTGTAAACCAGTTAATCCTTGCTGGGTAGCAGAAGATTCTTATATGCTTGATGAGAATTGAGGGACAAGAGAATTCTTTTGGATGACACTAAGTCATTGTTTTATTGGGAAGTCAGAGGCCTTTAAATGAACATGCTCAAGTTCTGCTGGAGATCCCAAGATACACTTTCATTTTTTCAATTTTCCAGAGACTTTCTGAGATTATACCAGCAAAGGAAAGATGAGGAGGAATTTTGCTCTGAAGTTGAAAGGTTTGGGAAGAAAATAGAATGTATTAAGACTGGTCATCTTCTCCAGAGTACAAGACCCTATCTTTTTTTATTGTATTTTGAATTAATAAAAAGGATTTGGACTAGGATGAATGTTTCACTAGACAGAAATTTTCTGTCCAACCATCCTTCCAGGGAAAGCAGTCCTGGATAATATTCACTGTCTGAAAAAACATGGTGGTTAGCTTCACACAAGTGAATTAAGAGAGGTTATTTGTGATTCATAGCTGCTCTAGGTCAGACCAAAATTTATTAATCTAGAATTGTAATTCCCTTGTCTGCAGGTTGCAGTGATTTCAGTTTCTCAGAGGACAGATTTGAAAGCAGCATGGCTCAAATAATGAAATATTAAATTTCCCTTATTTAAAGAAAAAAAACCTCAAACAGAACCAAACCCTCTTTCACCCACATGGCTACCACAAGAGGCACCTCTCTACCCTATACCACAACAGCTGTAGTTGCTGGAGTTCAACAAGCCTGCACAGCCAGAAATCACCTCCTTAGAGAGGAAACACCATTCCCTTGTAGCAAAAGGCACAGAATCTATTTCCAGGGCAGTCTGCCACTCCGCCGTGTCTGAAAGCAGGTAACAGAATTGAAATAAGCTCAAGACCTTCCTGATGTGGAAGGTCTGGGAAAGATTTCCATCTCTGAGCTAGCAATAAGGAATAGATGAGCATACAGAAGAGCACAGTGTGATGAGTGGCTCGAAGCCATCTTGTGGAAGAAATTACCCCTGGCTGGGCAGTGGGCAGCGAGAGTCATGCTAAAGAGCTGGCATGAACCCATCTTTCTCAAGAGAAAATATTCAGAGCTCTTGAAGCCTTTCTTTGAATGAAAAGTGCCAAGGTCACTTGTTTCCTGTCAAAGAGCAGAAATCACGAGAAAAGCTTCAATGAGTTTGATCACTTTAAATTTCATCTGAATGCACAGCCATTTAGGTACTGGATCAGGATTCCTTTACTTTTAGCATTGCCCAGTAAATCAACTGATTCTTGGCTGGATTACTTATACATAGGGACATGTCCTATGGTGCTTACGTTTTTGAAACCGTGACCAGGATCTGTATCTCAGTGGCTGGGGCAATCACTAAGAACAACCTGAGATGGAAGGAGCAGCCACCATGTTAATCCTTTACAATGGCAACGGCCTTCTGTCATAGCTATGAAGTGTGAGGTGTTTGAGTATACTGTTTGAGATAACCAGGGCTAATGTTTTTGGCTATCACAGCAGAATACTACTTTTCTGTTCAAAAAATGCTGATGAAAGTGTGTTGTATTAGAATAATAAATCTGGCAATGGTCTGCCTGGTGTTCACATGCCCTCTGGAGATGATGGTGAAATGATATGGTAGAAATCATATTTTATATTTGTGTTTTTCCTTGTTTCAATTCCAAATCCTCTGATTTCACAGTCTGGCTGAAGTTTGGATTCCAAAGACCAAGAGCTCAGCATAGTGCTGGCAATGCGTCCAGTTTTCTCACTCCTTCCAAAATGGGTTCCCAGTGGGTCCTGATGAATGATCTGTGGGCTCTTCACATCTCTGCTAAGCAGAGCCAAATGCTAGCTGCTGCTCCTCCTCTGCCCCCAGGTCAAGAGCAAAAGCACAGTTGAGAGAGGTCTAACAACAAGAAAGAAGCACAGTCTCAGCAAGCCAGGTTCCTGCTCAGCAGCAGACAGAGAGTGGTTTCTGCATTGCTACATGCTGTTTTCACTCTCTAAAGCCTTTGTGTTTGATATTAGGAGGATTTGGAGACTGCACAGATATATCAGTCCTTTCTCCCTTCCTCACTATCTGCTCCAACCTGCTTTTGGTCACTTTCATTCATCTGCCCATGGCTTGCTGCCTGGATTAATTTCTTCATTGAATATATTCCCTTGTGTGAATAACATATGTGACAAATAAGTAATGTGACTCATCAAGAGGCACGGGAATGCAGTGTTCCAGCTACTGAAGGACATTTAGAATTCAGCAACTTGTCACCTTTGTGTCACTCCTAAAACACTGTAAAATGTAAACAGACAGATCTAAAAGGAGATGCAGGAATATAAACTTGCACAGAACTCTGCTTGTTTTCTTTCTCAGCTTAAAAAAATAAATGTAATGAAATCTGCTAACACAGTTTTGGCAGTTTTGATTTAAATTTTCTCTGAGGTCCAGTAATTATTTCCTTGAGATCTTATCTGGGATTAAAAACATTTCTGCATTTCAGCCCACACCTTTGAAAATGCCAAACACTTTATCCATGGTTTTTGCAAATATAGTTGGTTTTTCCGTCTTTTATTATGAAAACCTTCTGAAAAGAGTATTCAGATGTGGCATTAATATCTTGTGAAGGGTGCTGAAGTATATGCTTTTTGCATAAATCACCTGTCCAGGCTTAATGGTAGGTCACTCTTCCAGCTACAGATTGGAAAACTTCTGATTTTGAAAGGTAAAGCAGGATGCCATGTGAGCTGTGCTAATCCTGCAAGCATGACTTTCCCTGCCTTATACACCATCGTCCCTGGTTATGTGCCACAAATATCTTGCAAAAATTCGGTTCATATTCGGTCCATATTCCTTTTGAAGTCAGCTAGCCTGAATTGCTTGCTGAGACACAGCCAGCATGCCAGCTAACTCAGCTAGAGTACTTGTCCAAGGAGCAAATGGGGGTGACTGGACCCAGGCCCAATACAGAAAACTGCTTTCATCTCACAAGGCACTAAAGAAGTGTGATGAGGCTTCTTTTATCTGCATACACTTCATCATAGTCTGACCCTAACCTTTGTTTCTTTCTACCAAATTTACCATGAAGCCCACAGATACACAGAATACCCTGAAAAAGCAGAAGAAATTGGTAATTTGGCTTCCCTGCCAAGCCAGACACTCCATCAAGAAAAACAATCAGTGTACTGAGATTCTCACATTTTTTTTCTGGGGATTTCTCATGTCCTCTAGAGAACTTGGTTCCTGAAACAGAGTTTCTTCTTTGACATGGGCTGCAGAAAAGGCTTTGGGGTGTGCCAAGCTCAGCTGTGATTCCCTGTGACAGACCTCCTAACTGTAACTGGGCAAGCTGAAGACAGACTGTCATTTCATCATTTTTGGACAGAGATCCCCCCTTTAACACTTAAGTATTATCCACATACTGGTATTCTGGCAAGCCTGCTTTCATACTAATCTGTTAGGATGGTCCTGTTCCCACTCATAATGTGGCACAGCATGTCAGCTTCAACCAGGCAAGGATGCCAGCCTCAGTTGGATTGTGAATAGCCTGCAGAAGAGGCTCCTGCCAGTGGAAGAAGTGCCAAATTAGGCCACATGCTCTCTCACTGGGATGTATTGTGCCCAAAGCTGCTTTGGTATCAGTTATGGAGGGAGTAACACCTTTTTTTTTTTTTTTTTTTTTCAGAAAAGAACCTGCTAACCCTTTCATTTTGTGTGCTCTGCCTCTCCCGTTCAATTTCTATCAATTATTTCTGGGATTTGCCTGTATAAAAATAATACATTATTCCCTGACAGCTAAGGCAAAGGTCAGACATGGCTGTTCAGATTATGAGCCCCAACTATGTTTGCAGTTGAAATTGGAGTTTTCTCTCTCTGTTAAATGATTTCTCTCTCTGTTAAACAATTTACTGTTAAGAAAATAGCACAGGGTGCTGCACAGACAGAAGTTCCAAAGGTGTTTTTGCCACCAGTGAGAATTCCATCTAATTCCTTGTGGAAATCCAGGTGTCCTGTGTTCCTGAATGTCTTGGCTCCCCCCAGAGTGCCATTGAGTAGGTAAGAGATGTGCTCTGCTGCATGTATCCCTCTGACCAGCACTTTCAGGAATTGCCAGAATTTACAAGTGAAACATTATTTGGGACAGAAGAGCTTCTATAACTGCCTTTTTCTAATCAGGATGATTTCTACAGCTTCTGGCAGGCAGCTGCATAAGTAAGAATATCTTACCTATCAAAGTAAATGTTGCCTGCCAGCCTCAGTGTAACATCTCATCAACAATCTTGCACTGGTGCTGAATAGTAACGTTTTCCTACAAACTCATGGTTCCTTCTGCCTTTCCAGCTATGATGCTGTTTGTCCTTTGTGTAAACACCCTCCTTTTCTGAAAGTAATATGAATGGGGAATAATATACCACCAGCTAAAATGGTTGCCTTTCACACCCGCTCACCACAGGAACTCTTTAATCAGCAATGTCAGCCAGGGACAGAAATCTCATAGTTGAGAGATAACAGTTATTTGCTGGCAACTTCTTGTATGATAAGCCAAACAACTGGGTGATTACACACTTTCTCAAATAACACAAGAAAATGCCACACCACATTTCCAAAATACATGTTGCAGCATCTGGAAGATGCATAAGAATATTGTCAAGAGATTTTCTCCTGTATACTTTTTTGGTGCTCTGAAATCTGAATGTGATTTTTACATTCTTAAGCTATTCACCAGCTTTTCTGCAATGAAAGGCTTCATAAAGAGTACAAAGCCAATGCTACGGACAAAGTGTAATTGATTAATGGCAGAGGATTTCTGCCATAACTAGGCTGCTTAAGGTCACAGTTAAACAATTTTTCATAGCTGCTTCATCCACTGAGTTGCACTTGCATGGTTGCACTGGTAGTTGAAAGGGAAATGAGTGAGTATATGCTGGTTGAGTAAATTATTCAAATACATACAATAGAGCAATGCTTTTTCTGTGAAAACCTTACTAATGAAGAGAGACAATGACTTTGCAACAGTGAAATTAATTTAAACTAAACAGGTAAAAAAATAACATTTCTAAACACTGACAGAGTGATTTTGAGGTTTAAAGGAGAGATTTGTGAAATAACAAGGTTAATCTGAGTACCTCCAAGTACTGTTCATACAATGACGACTGCATGGTGCACCTTCATAGTTACATCAAGGTATTTGGGCTGGTTTAAGTGTGAACATGTGTTTTCAGCTACTTTTGGGGTTCAGGCCAGCCCAGTGTATGTTCTCAGCCTTCTTTCAGTGTGAAACAACGGTTTTGGGACTGTTGTAATGGGAAGGAGCATCTGACATGCTGTGCCTGCTACCCCCAGGTCATATTGCCACCGGCTGATATGCTCGGCAGCTGTGGGGCATGTTCTTGCTTGCAGGACATAACTGCCTCTTGTCCATTGCAGCTGTACAGGATGGATACAGCAGTCTGGAGAACAAAGAGACCTGAAGGTTCCCAGAGTGAGGAAAGAAGCCACAGTACTCCTCTGTCAGCCACTAAAGACAGGTGAGAAGGGTGAAGATTAGGATTTAGAAGAAGATCCTGTATTTCATGTGTGGGACCTGATGGATGTGTCATTAAATTCTGCAGTGGACTGAGATATTCTGGAGATTTTTATCCCAATTATTTTGTGATATTTGGGCTTTCTCTGCTGTATGGGTCTTTTGTGCCAAAATCTTGCATGGAAAACTTCTAAATTGTTTTGTGGAAAAAATGGTCAGAGCTGTTCTGGCTTTGTATTTAAATGTAAGGTCACTTTCAAACAAGGGTAATTAAGTCAAAATGTCCTTTTGTTCTTAACCTGGCATGATGAATAAGGTCAGGGTTTGTGGTTTCTTTGTTGGTCCTCTGTGTCAGGGACAATGAGTGCAAGCTGAGAATTTTTAGCCTTGGGTTGCATTTAACTGAGGAGAAAGCCATCCAGATTATATTTCTTTTGCACCTCCCTCCTGTCAAATATTTATTTTTCAGATATTTATTATTCAGCAGATGCTTTTGTGCTTGCACTAGGAGTAAGAAAAAGACAGACCTACCAACCTGCTGAATTTCATGGGCTGGTTTGCACAGGTGAGAAGAGGAATAAACAACATTAATGGAACTTGCATGTTCTCATCTCCATCTTACTTCTGTCCTGAAATTGAAGGCAATCATTCCCTTTACTTTCCTTAGTATTTATTGACTCTTTTTCTTCTTGCTCTGCGCCTTCACTTCCCTCTTCTTTCATTTGTCAAGCAAGGTGCTGTGCAACAAACCAAGAAGGATCTTGGTGCTACCTCTGAAGTTTATAGCACAATTAACCATGCTAATGCTTCCTATATAAGCTGAAATTGGGCGCTTCTCCAAAATAGCACATAATGCAAACATAACCTGGCAACTTTTTCAATAGCTCCAACTAGACTCTGACTTTCTCTCTTTCTCTCTTTCTCTCTTTGGAGAATGATCTTTAGTGATCTTCATATGCAGTTTTCAGGTTTTAGTCTACCAATAGTGTAAAAGGAAAATAGGTCTGGAGATTGCCTGTGGAGATTTAAATGGTTGTTTCTGGCTTCAGAAAACCACTATTCTTTAAAAGTCTTTTTGAAACAGTATATCTGCATTTATTCATACTGGGTGAAATAGACAGCTGGCATTTTCTGGTTCCAAGACCAACAGATCCTGTGGATTTTGCTGGCTGAAAAGAAGTTAATACTCCAGAACTGGAAATCCACATAGCTCCCAACAATGACACTTGTATCAGAGAAGTAAAAAGATTTTGAGTGTACTGTGTGTTTGGCTGGCAGATTCTGAGTTCATTTAACAAACTGACATCAGGTTAGTGAGCATGTAAACAGACTTATTGCAGACTGGTTATCTGAGATCAAAATTTGACCTACTGACATCTGATTAGACAAGTGTTTTCCCTCCCTTCTATATACAGCTGTTTGTTGTCTTATGTTATTTTATGCTAGATGCTAATCTTCTCAATAGTCATTTTCAGAGGTTTTTACTTCAGAAGGATACTTGCTCTTAGCAATAGATTTTGAAGCACTACATGAGTAAGAAATTCTGTAAAAAAAATATGTACTTGGCACATATCTTGCAGTTCCCAATAATGACTTTCCTTAAAAAACCCCAACCCTACAGTAACAGAAGCCTTCCACTACAACGGGACTTGCTCTTTAATAAGACTCAGATTGTGACTGAAATCTACATAGTTTCTGTTTCTCATGCTCCTTCTCCATCTGTTTCTCATCTTGTCTCCTGAAGGACAATATCTTTGCCTTACATGAGTACTGCTCAAATGTCTATACCTTAGTTGGAAATTGCTAGGTGTTATGTGATATCAATTAAAATTGTTATCATGCTGTGTATGGCTTGATTCATGTTTATGATTCTCAGAGAGAATGACTAAATTCCTACATAAGAGCTTTCAGACTGATTCTCACCAATTTCACAGAAAATTCAATAGGTGAAATATTGCAACTCAAGCTGACATGCAGGGGACTTGTGAGTTTGGAAATGAGGTGGAATGTAGTCTGGGAATATTATTCTGTTTCTATGCCAATCAATATACTGCTCCTCTGAATTAACATGGTGTAACTGGTACCTTTTCTGAGGTCCACTCATGGGCAGAACTGTTCTGACATTCATGGAAGCATTAAGTTGGCAAATGGTTTTTATTGGGAGAGCAGTGTTTATGTTTGCCAGAGAAACCACCCAGAAGGCACAAGAAGACTCGTACTCTGCTTGGTGTGTTGTTTGGTGTCTTTAGTGGACAGTCCCCAGAGCAGCATTGTGTGGCAGAAAGGGTCATGCCACACAAAAGTGTCCCATTTTTCTTGAGTGATACACAATTCATCAATTGCAGACATGTCTTATCTTCAGGTGGTGCCACAGCTCCTGCAACTATGTGTTAAAATACGTGTCAGTAACACATTAGGCTTTTTAAACAGGTTATTTGAAGTACGTGAATATCATGGTGACAGTATTGCTACTGTCATGAAAATTGAACAGCTCTGCTATTTCCATGAAAATGGTCAAGCCAGTGAAGAGCTAGAAGGCAAGGTACTGGCTCTTTTTCTTTCCTGTCTCTGTAGTTTGATGCTAAATGGCTTGTGTGATTTACAGTGTTATAGGCAGCAGCCTGCAGGTTTGCCCAAAGAGGTGCAAGCTAATCAGAGTGGTGAAGTTATTCTACTACAAGGGCTGTGATGGGCTGCAGAGCAGTCAGAAGACAAATAACTATGCACATATCAATAAATTTGTGTAACGGGCAGGCATACATCAGGAATGGCGCATGTTCTTATTTGCCAAGGAATCTGCATATACACCTTCAGTTGCAGAAATATATACTGTAAATAGCAGTCTGACCCAGCTGGGGATGCTGGCAATTCCCTACAGCATTGACCATCTTGGGCTCTGGCACATTCCTTTTCTTCCCACCCACGTTTGCTGTGCTTCCAGTGTGTCAGGATATTTCTTACTGCTTCCAAGTCTCCAGTGGAAAAGCTTCTACTTTTGCCTGTTGGCACTGCCTTCCCCCAGATGTGCCAGAAGAGTAGCACGCTTGCATGTGTGCTCTCCAACTGGTTCCAGACTAAACCAGCTCAGCTCAGCTGACAGGAGCAGTGTGAGCACCATGGCACATTCTGGGCAGATCAGGGAGTGGGGAGCCACACTGTTCCTGGGCCAGAGCTGTCAGAGCCCCTCCAACAAGGCTGTGGGCTGACAGCCATCTGGGGCACCAAACACTTCCATCCTGCAAAGAACGGTGGTAAGTCTGCTGGACCCTGTTGGAGTGTTGCAACGATCTGCAGCAGGCTCCTGTTTGGCCATTGGGCTGCTTTGCTACACAGTGAGGATGGGAAGGGTGTTAGGGTTGCTGCTGAATGGTCCATTAGGTGTCGCTTGCCCAAGATCACCAGTCCCTGGGCAAAGCCAGAGGAAGAAACTGAGAAGCATTCTCACCTCTTCTTCTTTGCCCTCTCCCCAACTCTTTGCAGCTCTCCCTTCTACTGCTCATCATGGTTGCTAATGGCTCTGCTGGCTCTTCCCACCTTAAACAGTTAGATTGAAGCACGTAGGGCTCCCTGGTCATAGGCAGGGAATGATGACCTCCTGGGGCAGGCTCTGACCACCTTTCTGCCTCCTTGCACCAGGTCAGACAGACTCCCCTCTATTCAAGGACTTCACTGCACAGGATTTGCCCTGCAGCCCAGCCTGTGGCTGGAAGATCTGCATTTTCAATGTGACAGCCTTGTTGTGTCGCCATTGCTTCTGCATCAACATGTGTCAGACAGGAGAGCTCAGTGTCTTCTTTCAATAGCCTTTTATGGCTCTTCTGCCTCTTTTTGTAGTGAAAAAAATCCCTAAATCCATTTCACTTCATCTGCCTGCAAGAAAGCATCTTGCTTTAACCCTCTCCTGGCTTTTTATCAATGTACAGTCTCCATGCTGAGGGGCTCCTTGTCATGGAAGTGGCAGCTGTGCCTCTCCTTGTGGGTCTGTTGCTGCCCTGGTCCGTGCCTTTCTATGAAATGCTTTCAGAATCCCACTTTCCTGGCACTTATGGCTCAATTTGTGCAGAGTGGAATTACACCAAGGCCTGTGAGTGAGAGATGCAACAGCAGAAGGCAAAGCTGGGAGTAGTGGGAGCAGGTGTCTGGCACCTCATAGAGTTGGAGCTAGTTCCCTGACATTTAGAAGGGATAATGGCTGCGCTGTTCCATGCCAAGAATTGGGAGCATGGGATTTATCCAGCCTATGCCCACCTACTTTCTGCATGTGGACATTTGTTCCCCCACCCACCTAATTAGGAAAATAGAGTGTAGAAAATGAAGGGGTGGATTTGTTATTTTGTTGTGGCTGTTTGAAAGCAAAGTTTGGTTTGCAGCCTTGTATTACTGTCCATGGAAGGACAGTATTGTCTACAAACCTGGCATTAGTGTTGGCTTTCCTCAGGAAGCCTAACGGGAGAAAAAGCTGTGCCACAGACTGTCATTGTGGCAGGAAAAAGGATCAGAGTCACTGGAACGAGTACCCCTACTGCTAGTGAATGCCTGGGAGAGAACTGCTATTGGAGAAATAACCCAGGGTAAACATGGAAAATTGACACTTTGCAGAGTATTTCAGTATTCAAAAAGATCTGGGGAGTTTTTAATACACTCTGCCACAGTCCAGTTAACATTTAAAATTCAACTTCCTTGAAAAAAGGAACTTTATATTCCTTTAGCCATTTCTCTTTATCCAGTAGTTACTTTGTTTGCTTCTTCTATTTTGGCCCCAGATAGTTTGCTGTCTAATGGTAAGATAATCAACATACCTGGAGTGTCCAGGGAAAACCCATTTACGTAATTTACCCTACTAGCCATTATCCTGTTTCCTTTACTCTTAGGTAACTTATTAGGTTGCTCAAGCAAATAGTAAATAGTGGGTTTGTTTCACCCCAGATTTCTTCAGCAGTTAGCATCACAGGATTGCAGAAAAAGAGGGCTGGAAGGGATGCTGAGAAGGCCCTCTCTTGCTCTAGGGCATGATTTGCTGTAGCTACTTTATTACTGGCAAATGACAGTCTAATTTACTGCACAACACAACGGGCTGAGAGAGAGCTACATGGTGGGAACCTTTGGTATATGATAGATTACACACCAACTGATTTGCAGCTTGGGCATTTCTCCCCTTTCTTCAATGCTCCTCCCATAGAAATGTGCCTTGGCTAACAGACAATGGATTATGTAGAAATGGGATGTCTTTGAAATCTCTTCAAGGGATTGTGTATGTTTGTGGATTCAGAGAAATCACAACTTTCCAACCTAATGTAAAAAACACTCAACACAGAGCTAGACTATAATCCTTGTCCCCTCATTAATTAGTTTTTGAGGAATGACTTCCCAAATATGAGGTGAGTTCACCAACCATTTCTGAGGGCCTCTTACGCTGGTGACAGTATCTTCTATCACCTCATTGAGTCTAACCTTTCATTTCTTTTGCTTTTCTCACAAATCCTTGGTAAAAAATATCCTATTTTGGCTCAGACAGTGCACTAGTACAACCCAAAGGAAGGATGATGGATTTAAGAACAAAAGCTTTGGTTCAATCCAAATAAACCAAAATATTTAAGCTTTTTTTTTCTGGTTCAGCTGCTGAGCTGAAAAATCACTTTTTGCAAGCCCTTGATAACCACAAGCTGTCCCACTAAATTTGTGTCAGGTGGTTGCTCCTATTTCTCTTCCTACTCATAGTCATGGAGCTGATCTCATCACAGCAAAAGTGTCTCTTTTCTGCTTGCAGTCCTGCAGAGCTCTTTTGGCCTAGTCATATCAGCAAGGCAGAGAAGAGGCAACTTTGCTCGCCTCTGCTGATAATCCAGACAGCTTGTGATGGAGCATGCATTGTAGCCTCTCAGTTTACTCAGCTTTAGGCTACATTTATAAACTTGATTTTTTTTTTCCAGTTGAGAGCACAGTTATGTTGAGCACTGGTAGTTTGGCTGGCAGCATCTCTTCCTCAGGACCTGCCCTCCAAACCTGAGCATGTGAGGTAAAAGCCATCAGCATGTGGCTGAAAGATTGCTCCCTGAAATATGTAAGAGCATGAAATTGTATCAACATCTGGGACACAAAGACGTAAGAATTTACAGCTTGCAATATCACAAACCTCACAGAGCTACCTGTATTCTTTCTGCAATGTTCAGAAATTGGCATCTCAGAGAGCAATTCACAAAAGCCAGCAAGCTGGAGATAGATGTATTTAAATTTGTATACCTTTCTAGGACTGAGGTACCACATTCAGCACTGGCAGATGAGACATCTGCCCACTTAAGCTTTTCAAGTCTGTCAGTTGTATTTTTTTCCAGCAACTTCTTAACAGGAAATCTTAATGTAAAGACTTTGGTGAAAGAATGAAGACCTATGTCTGCTCAAGGAACTTCTCTGTCCCTTTGATCACATTCCTCACTGCCCATGGCAGTCCTGTAGTTTCAGCAAAAGCCTTTTCCTGGAATTAGCCCAATGGTTAAATCTGTTCCACCAGAGAGCTAAGAGCCTAATGCCTCTCAGACAAGGAACAGAGCTGAATCCAGAGTCTCCACAACTTGTGTCAGTGCTTTAACACTGAGAAAACAATTGATTTTTTTTTCCGTATAAAAGGAAGGCAACTTACAGATAGATTTTCTGTGAAGCTGGCCTTGCAGTGACGCACACAAGTACTCTGGGGTGCTAGTGTGAGTGCTGTAAAATGGACTATCAAGAGCCTGGGGACAGTAACACAGAGGGATTTCAGGTTCATAATTAGTGCATTTAGTGAGTTTGGGGGTCTAGGCCTGGGAAATTTTCTTTCACAGTCCACAGGAATGCACAGCTCCTGCTGGCTCTCAGCTACAGAAGCAGAGCTTTGTATTTAGGTTGAAGAGAGCTTTCTTGGAAATACAAGTTACATGAAGATTAGCCTGGGTACCAAGCCTGCTTGTGGCTTGCCATGGTTTGAACTGAAGGATTTTGCAGTAGAAGGCCTTTTGTAGTATTTATCCCCCACCCATTTCTGAAATTAAATCCAGCCTGCATGAAATTAGTTGGCAGTGATTTCACACTTCGCAATAATCAGACCATATTGGGACAAAATATTCAAAATATGTAGCAATGTGGGACTTGGGAAAGTATCAGTATTAAAATTATGGTTTCCAGCAAGCCAGTGGAGGTGCTGGAGATGAATAACATAATTTTTAATGAATGAGACTGACTACACTTCTTGTTTGGCATTGACCTGTCAAAGAGTATCGCTTTTCTTAACATCTTTTTGAAGGGATTCAATTAAATTTCTAACTATTGGGTTAAAAAAGTCATTAATAAATCAGACTATAAAAGTCTGAGTGAACATAACCAATTCCTACTGAAAATGTGCTGAATAAAGCAGATGTGCTCAGGTAATTGGCAAACAGGCCACCTGTTGATTTTCTTGTCAGTGTTGTTGCTACCTGGGGTATGATTGTAGTCAAGGAGAAAATAGGGTTCTTTTAATTAAAACAATTTGTGCAATGTCATTTCACTTAAAATCGACCATGGCTTTTATAAGAAGATTGAAAACTATCTCATCAGGCCTTGATTTGGGTCCTACAGCAGGAGGAGAGAAGCAGATTATCAAACAGAGTTTCACAGGGCAACCGTTAAGGAGCTAAAATATAGGTGTTAACCTTGGCAGTGGAAGTTAATGAGCAGCCTGATACTCCAGAGTGCTTCCTTTTCTCCAGCTCTAATTGCACGAGTGTTCAGAGCTGTTTCTTTCTGTGAGCCTGGGATGTGCGTCTGTGTTTCCCTTAAGTCTTCTGGAAATAGCAGCTGTAATCAGCAGCACCCAGCTCCAGCCGATCAGGTCCTTACTTCAGTGTGCACAGACACTTTCTACAGCCATTGCCTAGGTAACAGCACAAACCAGGAGCTCCTGCCTATAGGAGTGCTTGGTCTTTATATAAATCCAGCACTCTTCCCTAAATTCCTAGTAGAATTGTAGTAGTAGTTTTGAACATGTTTGCAGATAACTTTCTGCAAAGAACAGTAATACTGTATGTCCATATAGCATTCTCAGCTCCGACACATTTGAAAACAGTGCCCACGAAACTGTCCCAATGTAGCTGCCCTGCAGAGTGGTTTCCTGATCATGCCAGCAGCTGGATTCTAGGAAAGAAATGGAAAATACAACAAAATACATCAGTTTAAAATATAGGCCATAATGAGATGAGAAACCAGGATGCAGTGATCAGCACTTCTGTCTTATCGTGTGGAACACTGCCAGCTTTAATTCAATGGCATCTCAATCGATGAAAGAATGAGAATCCTGAATATTAAATCCACGGGAACTGTGAATATATTTGTTATGTTCTCAACCAGTGGGGGAAGCAGGTGGGAACGTGAAAACAGAATTACTCATAGCATCTAAAGTGAGTATACTTCTATCATCACTTAGCATCTAGTCTAGACAAAGACAGACATGTTTAAAATGGTCTTATCTGCTTGTGGTTAACCACAGTTTTGAATTATAATTAAAAATGTACACCCATTTACAGCTTTGCTGGGTCTGGAAGGTGCCTTTGTAAAGGGAATGCAGCTTGAGAAAGGAAAACTTGTCAAGGAAGATAATGATCAGTACTCATTGATACATCTAAATAATACCCAGCCTCTGCATCAGAAGGGGAGAGGATGCTTTGTTGCAATCCCATTCTTGTGGAATGGATTTGAGAAGGCAAATGACATCATGGGAAGAGAAACTGTGATATGGAGAGACATGAGAAAAACTAAAGCAGTTTAAGTGGAAGATTATGGAAGAATGGAGCCACTCAGGGAAAAGAAAGTCAGGAAGCTGGCAAACTGCAGGCACCTGAAATGCCTTATACAGAGAAAATAGAAACAAATCAAATGCTCCCTTCTGCTGCCCCTTGTAATTTTCCAGAAATCTTCTGTAATTTTCCCTGGAGTCCCAAGCTGACAGCTGGCAGATGCTGAATGAGAGAGGGTCCCCAGAATGAGTGATGGCAAGGTCACAGCTGGAATGCCTACGAAGATACTGATGCAGTGAATCACAAACAACTTTTGCTGCCGCGTAGTGGCAGAGAGAAAAGCTGCCATATGACAGTTCCTCCTTTGTAGTCCGAGTCCAAATGTCTTTATATTGTCTTTATATTTTTATTAGCTTTGTTCTCTACCAGCAAGTAGGAAGGTAAAGTCAGGGAGAAATGGGAAGACCTCAAGCAATACAGTTCCTGCAGACTTAATTTAGTGTGCAAGTCACTCCCTATAAATCACATAGCATTCTCCTCTGTCACAGGTTTATCAACAAGTGTTGCTAAGAAGGTGCTTAAAAGCTTGTATTTCAGAGGCTGTGTATGAATAGTACCTCTCACTGATGTGGTTGCTATAGTAAACCCTTGTTCTTAATTGAAAACTACAGTAAATAATACTTTAAAATTGGAGAGGAAAATAAAAAGCAAGAACTCCATTAGGAGTTCCCTGAGCTACTTGAAATTGCTGCTCCTTTTTCATGTACAAGTACAGAATTCTTTGTGTAGTGGGTTATAGAATAGCAGCACCTGCATAACTGTGATGTTTTTTCTGCACAATTTCTTGTTCCTCAAAACTTTTCAAGATATTATGTGGTTCAGAGCACCTATGTCAAAAAGGACAAGAGCAATTAGTAGGATTAAAATTAGCCCCTGTTTTCTTAAAATCATATATGTTTTAGGCCACATTTTGGAGGAAAATAGGATAAAAAAATTTAAATAATCCTTGAAATGATCCGTGCTGTAACTGTTGCCAGCAGAGTTATCCTGGAGATAAATTCTCCTAAGTTTTCCCTTGGTGTTAAACTGTAATAATCCATAAGCATTGAAATTCGAGAGCTCATGCTGATGGCAGCTTTAGAACCACCACAGCTAATGCTGTCCAGGAGACAAAGTACAGAGTACTAGGGTACAGAGAATCTGTCAGCATGCGTGTGTGGAGGGTAATGGGATGGAAGCTGGTGAGCAGCTGAGAACTGCAGGACTTTCTTGTGTACCTGGGGGTGAAGAGGAGCAGGAAGAACCTTGAAAGTGAGATGAACTCTTTGAAAGTTAAGATATACATCCCATACATCACAATAAACAGCTGAGAGGCAGAAGACTTACAGGGCTCTGAGGGGAAACAGAAGTTGTGGTGAGGGTAATAGGAGATCATGCTATCACAGGGTAGCAAAGCTGTGAAAGAAATTCAGTGATACACGAAGCGCTGGGTTCAGAGTTACTAACATGAGGTAAACAATAGATTTGTACTTAAAACACTGGAATACAAATAAGCTGATTTGGGCCTGTTTTATGCTTTGATCTGACTCTGTATGTCCTCGGTCTTCTGCTGTTTGTATAGATCTTCCTGTCCTAGGTCCTCTTCCTACTTGTATATTTGGACTACTGTTTTCCTCTCTTACAGAGTTTTCTCAGAGGCAAACATATCATTTGTGAGTTTCTCAGATGATGTAGCAACACGAATCATAGATATAAGACATCTTTTGTAGACTGCTGCTCAGTCAAGGAGTGGAAGACATGTTTATTCCTCACCAGCTAACATGCTTCTTATGGATCTGCATCCTCATTAACAGACAACAGCTGTTTCTTCTTGTAATTAGCTCACAGTTCAATAGGTAGCTCCAGTCTCTTTTACACCTGGACTACAATCAACGTGGAAATCACAGAAGCACATGTCTCTCCCCTCCCCACTTTAAAGCAGTCTGAGTTACACACATTGTTAAACACCTAATAGACAACAACTGTGTGTTAGAGCTGTCCAGCACATGTGTGAAATAATGTTCTTTTTCTTTTTTTTTTTTTCCTTTCTTGATGAGCTTCAATTCCAAATGTGCTAAGGCTTCTCTGGCTTCTGTATTAGCCTCAACCCACTGGTCGTGGATCAGGCCATAAAGAACTGTTTCCAGCCACCTGCACAATGGAAAGGGGAAGTGAAGTGAGGGCTGCTGAGGCGGGGGGGAGCGTGCACCAGCTGGCCCTGCTCCTCAGGCATTATAACTGGATTCTTTGGGGTAGAAGGGTGTGAGGTCTCAGGTCATTTCCTGCCAGGTTTGCTCTGAATGGGAGAGGGATGTGTAATTGCGCTGTCTCCCTGTACCATTAGTGTCAAGACTCATTAGGAACCCAATCTACTCAGTGGCAGTAGGCATACAAAAGAAAGAACTAGCCAAAGTCTGCAGACTGCAGAGAGGGAGTTGGTGGAGGAAGCAATTGTAAAATTCCCGTCTGGGTAATTAGAGTCAGCAGGGAATCAGATTGGCTACGGCAGGGCTTTCATTTTTCCCCTTGCTGTTTTAACGGGATTGGCAGGTGCTGTTTTATTCCAAGGGTGAGGTGATGTGCCTGTGTCATAATTCACAATGAGAAATGATCATCAATTTGCTGCCATATTCCTGGGGTGTGCTGAGCAGGCAAACTGTGATTACTATTGTTATTAGTACCTTGTTAGCATGGAGCAGGAAGATTGTTGTGGGCAGTCGTCTCTGCAAAGGGCAGGATCTGTGTGCACAAAAACATGTTCCTGGCAGCTTAGCTACATTTGGAAAGTTTGTCACTGCTGGCTATTTCATTCCCTTTATATTGGAATCTATTTATCAGTGAACAAAAAGAGGTAACATCCTAAAAGATGGAAAATTTGTTTCATGCTTAAAAACTGGCAGCATATTTGCATGTTTTATCATCAGGACAATTTAATGGATGCAGTAAAGCAAATGGACTCTCTTTCTTCAAATACGCTGCTTCCTATTTATTTGTTTGCTTAGTGAGAGCTGGAAAGAGACATTAACAAGCTATTCTGTCTGCACACAATGCAGTTTAAGGCCTGCATCAAGGTGTTGCAAAATCAACAGAGATTCTGACTGACTTCTTCAGGTTCTGACTCAGCTCAGTGGACTTGCATTCTCTGATAGTTGAAGTGCAGCAGTAAGGGATGTGCTGAGAAGCATGACTTCTGGGAAGAAAGGTTTTCTTAACACAACATTTGTTTTATAAAAACTTCTACAGAGAGGTTTCCGCAAAAAACTGGCTACATTTACCAAGAAAAGTAGAATTCTCTCAGCAGTTTTGTTTAGCTGAATTCCACATGAGACATATCTTTCTAGCTCCATCCATCAATAGTCGAATGAAAGTAAAACTTTGTAGACAAGTGTGTTGATGATGTCAGCATAAAATACATTTCTCGTCCCTTCTCTACAACTATGTAGTCATGGTGCTATGTTCTTAGATTCTTATTAAAGGATGCAAGACTTATGTGATTTTTTCTTCCAACAGTAGAGGATTTCTGGTAAAACACACACAATTGCATCCACAAGGAGGAAATAGGTACAATGGAAAGCTATACTGATTTTTTAGGCACTCTGGTAAATTGCTGAATGGCAAACAATATTTTTGTGCAGAGATATAGGCCAATATTTTAAAAAAGGTATTGCTCTCCATGAAGTAAAGATGAGGCCTTTCAAAATTTGGACCCTGGTTTGGAGGCGTCTCTATCCCTCTTGTGTTCTTGTTTTCCTCTGTTCTGAGACTATATTCTGCTGGCCAGGCTGGTCTGAGGTGCTTCCTAAGGCTCTGGCCACATTTCCTCAAGCCTAAGGTGCAACTGTGCCTTACTGGAAGCCTAATGAAGCCAGTATGTACTCATGAAATCTTTCAGCTTCAATGATTCAGGATTTTCCCACTAAAGGAGAAATTTCATTTAAAATCATAGTGAAAAAGAAAAGAGATCCCTGCCAGCTCTACCTTCAGACTGCAGCTACATTTTAGGAACCTATTTCAAATCAAACAATAAAAGATGTATGTTTCCCTCAGTGCCTTTCCTTTGAGCCTCTGTGTATCTCTTCAGCATGCTGGGTCATTTGTAAAATAAGAAACTAATATATGAAAACCATTCCTTCCCCTTATCTCCAGGTTCCTGGATGGAATGAATCAAACTCAGAGCTATAAGCTGCTCAGACCTTCCCAGCACTGATTTTATAGCTAAGTGTCCCTCAAGTCAGAAGCTGACCACCCATACAGATGTATGTGTTTCTTCAGATTATTCCTCAGGTTTTGCATTAGGGTTGTGCGTGGTAACTTGGAGTTTGACTGAGCTTGTCCTCCCAAGGAAAAAAAAAATACATGCAAAATACATACATTCTCCCTTATACCCCTCTCTCACTTAATTGACAACTACTTCAGTCAAAACTGGGCTCACCCTCCTCCCCCTCACCCATCCTTGGCGGGTCCTCTGTCTAGATGGCTTTAAATCTGATTTGGGATTTGAGTGTTATTTGGATTAACTCATTAGCAGGTCTCCATTCTGGCAAGCCTGCTAATCTATGGCAGTGGTGCATAGCACTGTGACAATATTACACTGAAAATGAGAAATCTAATGAGATTAGCATTTTATGCATTCAGACAGGGCTCGGGTGTTTGAATGGTCTGCAGACATTTGGTGTGAATCACAGTAGGCCTAGAAGGAGACAAAGTGACTGGACTGCAACAGAGCACCCAAATACACAGAAAGAAGATTGCAAAGATGCACAGAAGCTTCAGTAGCTTTATAGTGGAAAACTGAAACATCTCTGTCCCCATGGGCTGACTTTGACAGGCGTTTGTGCGTACGCCCAACAGATGAGTTTCTTTTCCTAGGAATGGAGGAGAGCTGGACTTTGTCAAGGGGATCACCTTGCAAGTTAGTTCTGCTCTTACTAGTGGTGATGGAGGAAGATTTTGGTGGTTGCTTCCATGGGGAAGAAGGCTGCTGACTCCCATACTGTTTTTACATAACACCAGGATGCAGTGCAATACATACTTGTTAATGTTTGTGACTACCAGGCAGCTCCATTCTAAAATTACACCCACGAGATTAGCTGCCTGGACAATTTCCAGTCTCACTTTTCCCTCTCAAAGGCATTTTTACCTCAAGTTAGGGACAAAAGGATGAGCCAGTGTCTGCAGCCTCCTTTGGCTGCAGGGATAGGGAGAGCTCTGCCTGGAGTACAGCTAGTAGAACAAGGCAGTCCCCAGCGCTGGGTGCGTGGGCTTCTCCTGCTCTACAAATAACTAAAGCTTTTGTAGCCTTTTGTAGGTGACAAAGAGAGACTTTGGGAGAAGCGGTGCACCAGGGCTGGGAGTCACTCCTAAGTGCTGTCCTAGCCTGCCACCCAGTGCTGGCTTCTGGCACTCAGAGCTGCTCCTGTGCACCAGCACTGCAGTTGGTACTTGGCATAAAACCTCCCATACTCTTCCTGGACTCTGTTGGAGTATTCCTTCCTGAGTTACTGAAACAGATGGTCAGGTCCTGTCAGAAATAAGCAATATTTTAAAACGGGCTGCTTTTGGAGAACTGCGTGAGAACTTCCTCAAATTCCTTCTTGAGTACTGTGGCCTCAACAAGTAGATGATGCGTCTTGGGTGTTGTGCACTTGGCAAGTGATGGGCTAGTGTCTGGTTTTAGTGCCCCTTAAACAAGAAGAGAAGGTGATTATTTCTAGTTTTTTTGTTGATTTTTTTTTGGTTTTTTTTTTTTTTCCCCAGGACAGTTTAGAAGTGATCAGGGTTTCACAATCAGAATGGTGCTGAATCCAAACCAAATACATCCACAAAACGATGCTGAATTTGGCAATAATGTTCAAATTGCTATCAAGGTGTCACCTTTATAAAAAAACAGGTAGCAGTGCTAGAAAGAGGTGATAATTCCTAAAGAGGCCACAAAACTACTTGAACCCCAGAAAAGAATGGGAGGAAGGAACATTTTCTTGGGAAAGCAAGAATGGTTAACAGTACTGTGAGGCTGCTCTTTTCCTGGAAGAAATTGAAATATGGTGGTGCAGAAGGTGGTTAATTCATGCAGCTCATCAAGTCCACAAAACCACCCTCCTATCACAAAAGTTAAAAGTGCTGTAGAGGGAAAAAATTATTTTGTAAATTTCCCATAAAATTTGGAGAAATAATATAGAGAATTAAAAAAAAATTAAATTGTTTGGTTTCAATTTCTTAAAAAAAAATTCTGTCACTTCACCATTGAAACTTGTAATTGAGTGCTGTCACCAGCAGAAAAGATGTATGTGCAATAGATTGCTTTAATTGGGTAAATTAGGTAAACATCTGGCACAGTCCTAGAAACTGCTGTTTATCCGACTTGACAAAGAACCGACTATGGCTTATTATGGTATGGACTAAAGCTATCACACCAGTGCTTTATCAGCTAAAGAATTTAATAGAGCAGCAGCCTTTGTGGCTATGGCTTGATATTCAGTCTTGACAATACTGCCTGGATTTATCTAGGTGAGCAGATATATTGAGATTTTTCTCTGCAATGTAGGGGGTGGCAGATGGGATGAGTGGTCATTTTTCTTTAAGTAGTGAGGTAGTTCTTGCTGCCAACTGAAAAGGAAGAGGCAGAGGAGAAAGAATGTGATGAGGTGGCCTTGTTTTAAAGTGTGTGATGTGCAGAGAGCCAACGTAATATAGGAAAAGGTAAGTATAGAAGGAGAGGATGAAAAACAAAGGGGTATTTACTCTGAAGGGTGCTAAAATGCTATTAACAGGTACCATAAATCTTTTAAACGCTCTGTTATCCAAGAATTCTATTAAATGGAAAGAAAAAACCCCCACTGCTATTGATATGCATTTTATTATTAATTCCGTGTAAAAGAGGAAAAATTGTCAGCAAGGTGCCTTAGTGAATCTTTATATAATAGTAACAATTTATGTATGGGAAGCAAATACTTAAAAAAATGAGTAAAATGAATAGAAATGTAATTCAGAGCAGCACTAGCACTTCATCTTCATGTAATGATGTCGGCAAAGCCTGAATTCCAACATTTTGCAGTGAATTATGGGACATGGTAGAGCTTGCAGGTTTGCAGAAATAATACACGGTCAGTTATAATATCCCATTAGGAAAAGGTGATGTAATCAATTCTTCTTTCATGGCCTAGCAATGACACATCTAATTTTCTAGGTTATTTACCCCCTGGATAAAATTCATAATCACTCTCATAATATGAAAATATCTCCTTAGATACATTTGTGGGGAATCTCATTAGAAGGGTTTGCTGAATGTATTTTTTTGTCAGACTTGAATAGGCAGAGAGCTTCATCCACAGGGAAGCTGGACTAGGAGACAGAAAACCTATATTATATTCCTGATTCTGCTGTTGTACGATGCTGAGAGAGCATCCTTGGCTGCTGAGACTCTTTCCTGTGACTCTTCCAAGTCATCTGTCAGCTGTTAGCTGACACAGTAAAGACTCACTTATTTAAGATGCTTAAGTCGACCCAGCTGATCTGTGTGAAATGTGCTGGGGTCACTTAACCTGTCTGTCAGAGAGGTAATCTTCAGTGAGAAAGGTGATACATAGCTGTGGAGTGGCCTGACTAGTAGTAGCTTGGGTTGGGAGAGGACAGATGCCCAGAGCTGGAAGGTATCAGCTCCTTGGGACAAGGTGTCACATGTACAGGAAGGGGTAGGATCCCTCCCTGATTTCTGGATGCTCCAGAAAAGCTGTCACTTATGTGGTTGCTTTCTTTTTTGCTCAGTGCATAGGTTGAGTTGTTATAAAGAAGTCTGTCCTCTATGGGCTGAGTTTGGAGCTACTCTGCATCAGGAAATTAGTCCTTAGTGGCTTGGCTGACTTGCATACCTTTCTGGACTAGAGAAGCCAAAGTGAACAAGGTACTGTTCAGCAGAGAGAACTGTTTTTAAACGAAAGCTATTTTAATTTTTTTTTTTAAAGTGGCTGAAAGTGGGCTTGAGAATTCTTAAAAACTTCACCTAGAAATACAGTTGGCTTGCTGGTGTGAAAAAACACACTCCAATCATCTTGTAATTTGTTGTACTATGTAGCCAGTCTGTCTCTACTAACATGTATCTTCTAGCCCATCTCTACAGGTCTGTAAATATTAAAGATGTAGCTTCAATGAAAAATACTGTCTTTATATAAAGAAAACATAACTATTAATATGCAAATGTTACAGTGCTATCTTTTTTGTTATCTCAGTTTTTTAAAATCAAACCATGACCTTCAGTCTTATTTAAATGTAATAAAATAAAAAAAAAACCTTTCTCCCCAGAGATCCAAAAAGCCGAATGTATTTTCCTAGCTGATTGATGCTTTTCCATTTATTTTTAAAAGTAATTTTCCCCGGGTAAGGAATTGTTCTCTTGAATGTCAAGAAGGAAATATTTCCCAAATCATAGGCTTGGATTGGCTGGCTTGAGACTAATGAGATAGCTCTGTTGAGAGGGGTAGGCTGGGAAAGCAGAGAACGGAGTGATTTGTCATGCTGGTTTTCCAGCAACTGCTAAGGAGCTGCTTTGTAATGCCAGGCTGCCAAATCTCCTGGCCACAATCAAATTACTCCCTCCACATGCACGCACATCCACACCCTCGCCCTTTAGATCTATCACTGACAGAATAGTTATTAAACAAAAACTCAGCCCGGGGAATTATTAATCGCCAGGCTTCATTTCTTTATCAAATGTGGTGGCCCGAAGGGAGAGCTCTTTAAGCTTTCAGAAAGACCATAGGTGGCTAATCACTGAAGGGAAGTGGGGTGTGGGCTAGGTATTTGTAATACTTGTCAGATCAGAAATAGGAGACACAAAGATCAAAAGAGATGTTTATGACTTGGAGGTGAAAGGGCTTCACTTTTCTTGTTCTTCTTCATGCCCTTTTTTTTTTACTGTTTGTTTTGGGATTTTGTTTTTGGTTTTGCTCTATTGGTCTCATCCTAGAACTTATACTAACTCTGTGGCTGTACCTTCAGCCCCCACACTGCCCAGGAAGAGAAAGGCCATGAGTTATGGATGCAGCTTGCTGTGTACCCATCAGCAAAACAGTGGCCACTGCTTTTGACTGCCAGCCTGCTGTAGTGCTGCACTTGTCCAGGACTGAGCATGCCCCAAACTACAGTCAGCATTGGGAAGTGGGGGTACTTGGGGGCTTTTCTGTGTAAGCTACCGAAATTAAGGTATCCAGCACTGAAAATCAGTCCTGAAAGAATGGGTGACTTCTTGAAAGTTTAATACTTGATTCACTATTATACACAACAAATTTATATACACTTTAAAAAATCATAACAATCATATCAGCTCCTGACCATATACAGGGCAGAAAAAACCAGTCTCGTAGGCTGTGGCTGGAAGCACTTAACCTGTGATTAGTCAAAGCATTAATTAACATTGACCTTGTTCACTCTAATCCTGAGACCTTTAGCCCTGGCAGTGTGTGGGGAGGCTGTTACTCCTGTCAGGGTACCCTGTGAGGAATGCAACATAAGCTGCTGTTCAGCTGACATGTTTTTCCTCATAAAAGGATGGTGTATCAGCTGAACCAAGTAGCCTTTATTGTAACTCTTCAGCAACACAGCAATTAGCATTCCTGAATCTCTGTCACCTGAAGAGATTCCTCAAACTGCTGACTCTAGGAGGTGGCTTTGCTGGTACAAGCCATATCCATTTATATACATAATCTCTTCTGTGCTGGAAAACTCCCTAGTTTTTTACCTTACTTGAAATACGTAAAAATTGTAGTATGTATTGTACACAAACATCCACTTCCTATATGACCTGGAGCTGATTATCCAAACAGCCTGCTTCTTTGAAGTAATACATGTCTATGTGAATATACGTATTTAGAGAAAGAGATGGAATATGACTGTATAAAATCTGTGTATGAGCAGGTAAAACCAGCTGAGAGATATTGTTAATAAATGTCAGCTTTCCTTCTCATAAGATTGCACCTTGAATTTTGTAGCACTAATTTCCTATTAGAACTGTCCAGGGATTTGGCTACAGTGAGAGCATTGCAAGAACGTAGAACTTTCTTGTCTCACAGGAGCACTTGAGGGGGAAAAAACTATTTAATTCTGTTGTATATACAAGAGGTTGCAGTGAGGATCCAAAGCTCATTGGAAAATGGGCTGTGTGTTAACATGCATTTGTACCATGGCATACAGCCTGATTTTGTACAGCCCTGCAGTTGCTGGAGCCTCTAAGCATCACTGTAATATAAATATTCTGGAGGAATAATAGGGCTATTTGTGGCTCTTGAGGGCAGCTAATCTATCTGGTATGCAGCATGTTTTTCAAGCCTTCATCTCTTATTTTTCCAAGCATCCAGCAGGAGAGAAGAAACAAACCACATTTTCTGTGCACAGACAGAAGGAATGAGAGGAGGGATGGATCACATCAAATGGATTCTGAGAGAGCCACAAAACACTTGTTGCATGTTGTCCTGGCACTGCAATATGATATTTGCATTGTGATGTTGTATCAATATGTGAGACGGTCTGTCTTCTTGGGAGCCTCATGTCTGGCAAGGCAGTTCTTAATTCACATGCTCACTTCTTTTAAAGGAATCTTTGACAGTACATGTGTAAACAGCAGCCAATTCTTTGGGATTTCCAGAGCAATCCATGAAAGTTTAAGCACTGAAAAAGTTGAATGACCTACAATTCCACAGGCAAACAATTCAAATGATTAATTGTACTCTCAAGTATATCATATACTGAAAACCATGTCAGCACACTACTGTGAGTAATTGTCAGGCAGGCTTCCTAATGAATAGCATGGCAAAAGAGAATGTATGGGCTAAAAGCAATACTCAAGGAATCTGATTTGTCTGTCAAGAAAGGCCTGAAACCTCCATACCTTTGGATAGGCTTTGCACAGCAGGAACTGTCTCTGTTCATTGTTAATTGAATCCAGCACTGAAGAAATTGTTTCCGTGTCATTAAATGGGTTATCCCCCATGTGATATCTTGGGGTTTTGACTGTTTTTTAGAAGAGGACCAAGTGTGTTGTGCTCCCATTTTTATGCCCAGTTTATAGTTTTGTAAGAAACAGCATGCAAATGTTATAATCCTCTGACTCCTGAAATACACTCCTATGAAGTGGTTTTGCTTTGATTATCAGGGTATATTGCAGCTAGTACTTGAAGAATCTTCAAATCAGAGGGATTTGAGATAGGATTCTGCAGTAAAAGAGGAATTATTAGAAGGGAAACTCTGCATAATAAGTAGCACATTATCTTTTGTTCCATCAGAACCCTTTTTCCACCATTCTGTGAGGAGCAGTGGGTGAATTTCTTCATGAGGGTCTGTAGTCAGGGTATACATACCTCCAACAGCTCAGATAACTAATAGAACCCAGGAAGCTTTAGGGTTCAAACATGTATTTGGTCATGAATGTTTTTAATTAACAAGGTCTTTTCTTCCTTTAGCTCTGTCATGTTTTGCTCTGTATCTGCAGAATCTAACAACAGGTTCCTTGCGCTCAGGGCTTTCCTTGCATCAGGTTAGCTGCTCCACCATGGCAGTTCTCAGGCTGTCTCGTCCCCCTATGGCTGAGCTGAGATGTTTACTCTTCTTTCAGAGCAGAGTGTGTGACCTCAACGCACGACAATCACGGAATGATAAGATCTTTCACACAGGCTGCTCCTCCTGAGTAGCTGATACACAGTAGCACAAATATGGGGCCCTTCGGCAAACTCAGCAGCTCCCACAGCAGGATCTGCACTTTTCAGGTGAAGGTGTGATATGCCCCTTCAAGGTGGAGACAAGGTGGGTAAATGGCTGAAGACAACAAATTAGAGAAGCCTTGGGACTGAGCAACAATTTCCTTCTAAAGCATTTTAAAAATTTAATTCATGAGCACTCAAACAAAGTTTTATCCCATCCTGCTCTGCATGTTTAATGGTAGTGGCTGATGTCTCAGTGCAGGCTCAGCGGTGGTTTTGGAAGAGCTTTCCAGGTGTCCCCAGCAAAACTATCTGCCTTATATTAATCACTTCCTGGTAGAACCAGTCTTGAACTATGGTTAAAAGTAGGGTTGTGTCTGCATTTATCTGCTTCCAGGGCTTCCGTTTCAGTGTAGGTCTCTGGCATTCAAGCAAAATTATTAGTCTGAATGACAGTGATTACCAGTCACTTCACTGAGTCTATTTTTCCTCTCAGAAGATACGTATTATATATTCATACATATTAATGTATTTCTATGCATATATATTTATATCTTTAATATAAATTGTACATATAAATATATGCATACATTGATTCTAAAGAATGAGCCAGTTCACAGTGGAGAAGATATGTAAAGATTTTTCCACAATTAGAGATGCTACTCTGATGCAGTAACATCGGCTGTTTCTTTGGACAGAAATATGCAGTCAGGAATAATTCTCAATGTTAATACCCTCTATTCCTCCCTATTAGTTATGTTATGGTAGTGTTTAGCAGACTGACTTGACATGGAAACCATGTTAGAATTAGTGTTGGAGAGACACCTGGCAAGACTGACCTCACCCTGCAACGCCAACAGGGCTTGGCAGAGGACAGAGGCAGGAAGAGATCTGTTAGTACCACCAAGCAGGTGGACAAGAGTCAGAAACAACCTTTCCTGAGAGAGTGCATGCTCTTGTGGAGTCATAGACTACCACCGTGAGACACTACTCTCTTCCTACTAATTTTGTGGGACATCCAGGAGCCGTTTTTCTCTCTTCCATTATTAGTTCTGTGTTGGTTGCTGATTTATCTTCAGCAACTGCAAGACCCTGTGTAAAGGCTGGAAGCTACACTACCTCAGTTGTGAACAGGGTGCCCAGCTGCTGAGCACGTGCCAAGGAGATGTCTTGCACAGAACTGCAGGAAATGGTGGGGAAGAGTTCTTGAGTCTTCATATCCAGAACAGGGTCTGCCCTGCACCCACTCTGCCTGCTTTGCCTGTTATGAGGAATGCAAGAGACTCACAGGCCTCTGCATTCAATCCATCTTGCTATTCCTCCATTCCTAAAGTTAGAAAATTATACTCCTTTATTTAACTTCCCTTTGCTTCAAGAAGAACCATTGCTGCTTGTCATCCCTACCAACTCTTTTTCCCCTCCTTTTATAACTATCTTGTCTGTTATCATGAGTCCTTTCAGTTTATTTTTCTGTTTAACTAACATCAGCAATTCCTTGTTCACTTATGCCCATGTATCTTGTCTCTCTGCTTATTCTCATCACTCAACTCTGGAAGACTTCCAATTGAGCCACATTTTTCTTGACTTCTGGCTAACACTGCCTGGCTGGGAGCTGAGACTGAGGGAAGGAATGGGAATCCTGTGTTAGAGAAATCCCTGGTATCAAGTTTTGCAAAGCAGAGATGGGGGGAGAAAGGAAGAAAAGCAGAAGCTGGAGAATAAGACCACAGACCTCCTGTAAGTTTCAGAGTAATTTGCTGGTATGAGGTCAGAGGATTTAGCACTGAGAAGTGCAAAACAATGCACTTTGCAAAGAACTACTTAAACTACACATAATTATGCATGCATGCACATGCAAGGATTATGTTTTACTCTGCTACAACCTCTCTGGGAAAAAAAAAGGTGGCAATGAAGCTATAAACTCTATGTGCAGAGCTGGTAAAAATAAGAACCCAATTAAAATGTCAAATTGTATGAAAGAGGGAAGAATAATGCAGAACATATTAAAACTGGATGATATTGATTGGTGTTATAGGTCCAACTAAACTACTGCATTCAGTTCTAGTGGCTTCATTTCCAAATGGCTATTGCAGAGACCAAGGCAGACAAGATCCCAACAAAATTATTAAAGACACAGCATGGAATGGAAGACATGGAAGGAATGGTCACACACACAGAAGATGAAGTTAAAAAGGACAAGGGTTACTTAATTTGAAAAGTGCAAAGTAATAGAGAAGATAACAGATAAGAGAGAATTAATTTCATTCTGTCCCATGGCCTAAATGCAAGTCATCTCTTGATGAAATAAAAAGGTACAAATTTAATATCAAAGGAAATTTTGTTCCCAGTCCAGCATAATGGCCAGATACCTTGGCTGAGTTTTGAGTGCCTTGCGCAATTCAATGCAAGACAGAAATATGGCAGTATTTCCAAGCTATTTCTGGTAAGAGTACCACTGCTCTGTGTCCTGGGCAAGACCTGCTGCTGCAGGCATCATTTTCCACTAGCTCCTGCTAGTAGTAGATAATCCTGCTTTGTAGTGTCACCCCTTGTTAGATGCACAGTGCACTTCCCTAGTCATGGGTTTCTAGTACTCTCAGTTGTGTCTGAGATAGTTGCCAATCTCAGTGGAATAAATAGATCTTTCAAGGGAAGTGTTTTTTCATGTTGTGTTTATGTAGAGAGGTAAACAGCATTTTCCACCTTTTGTTATTATCTGAACAATGTAAGCACAGATATTGCTGAGGATCACATTGCCTGATGTATTCTGGGAATACATAATCAATCAAGAATAAAACAGAAGGGAGAAAAAATTCTTAACAGTTGCAACTCTTACTTTTTTCATGACTTAGCAAAACTACCTCCCTGTGAGTTAACCTCTGTAGCTCCAATGTCTCCAGGAGTTTATCTTGATTCAGCTAATATAGCTACTATCCAGAGTATGCCAGCTGGTTTGAGAAAAGCTGAGGTCAACGAAGTAAAACTTGAGATTACACCAGTTCAAAGAAGAGGATAATTGAAATCAAGAGGAATTTGGTGGACTTCCTTGAAGTTTCTCAATTTGCATTTACACTACAGTAATAATTCTGTGGTTGTTTGAAGCTCCTTTTCCATCAAGAAACTCTTCCTGTCATGTTGGGAACATCTCTAAAGCTACCCAATTGGACTTAGGTTTTAATTAAGCTCAAAAAAAGTCTCTTAATTAAAGCTCCCACTTGAAGAGATCTAGGAGCATTCCATGACTGTTGAAAGAGAGGATTAGGAAGGAATTAACTCCCAAAGTTCTGGTTTTCTGGCCATCTGTGGTACCCCGCCAGCATTCAGTGCTAACTGCTTCATGAACTAAACAGATAGCACAGCACTCTCTGGCACTGGTCCTTCTTTGTGCATCCTGAAGATCCCTCTGGAGAAAAGAATGTTCTTTTTTATCAGAGCATGGCTGGTTCTACAACCATGACCTTGTCTGTGCATAGAAGTTATTGGGCAGTGTCCAGCAGTGTGAATTTGAATTGCATTAAGCAAATCTGCACCAGTGCATGCAATCAGAGGGCTGCCACCTCACAAAAACATGTGCTGTCCTCAGGCACCAGGAGAGGAGCTGCAAAGTAGGTTGTAATTGCTGAATCCAGTCATGTATGGAATACCCCTACACGGAGCTCCATCTCCACAGGCAGGAGGGGACAGCTGGGAAAGTGACTGCAGGGAGCTTGTGTGCCAGTTGTGAGAGTGGCCTGGCTAGGGGCACACCAAACAACTCTGTGGATGTGGCAAGGCACTCTAGGAAGGAGGATATGAGTAAATTTCAGGCTTTACACTCCATGTGTGAGATTATTTTTGTGTGGCGCAAGGAAACCAGGTGTGATTGTTGAACTGGGAATAGTGGATTTCTTTACTGAGAATGCTGCAGGCTGTTCATAAATTTGAAGACTTTAGTGGCATGGGGAAGAAAAATATTTATGTGGTGAAAATATTTATGTGGTGAAAGTGCCTTTAGACTCAGATGATAATACCTTCTAAGAAATTCGTAACCTAAAAGAATCTTATTTGATTGCTTATAGAGAAAAAGGTTGAACTCTGTATTGCCAAAAACACAGACTAAGGCCTTAAAGCTGCACTTTATAGGGACAAAGCATTTTGAATAAAAGAGTAGAATTTAAATGGTCATCCTTGAGAAACTCGTGACTATTCAGATTGAGGAAAGCATTTGAAAGAAAAGCTGTCAAAGTCCAATACCAGAGAATTAATGGATTTGTGGGTTTAATAGACACTGGGATCATTCAAGTACATATGATACAGAATAAGGTCATAAAGGGAACATGGCAATTAAAATAACTGAACTTAAATATTAGAACATTGCTAGCACCAAAATTATATTTTACATCTGCACGTGACTGGTCCAAAGCAGCGTGTCTGTTTGGTCAAAAAATGTATTTATATATTGGTAGATAAAATGTATCTTATAATAGAATCATATACTTAGGACTCAAAAGTTTGAGGTAGAGATTGGACTTTGAAATCACTTTAATTGAAGTTACTAAGCTTTCAAAAGAGGCAGACACTGTTTTTTCAGCGTGGTTCAATCAGCAAATCTCCGTGCACTTTGTAACAGCCCTCTAAGTACAACTGAGTGAGGTGATTTTGCCTGGGTGATTTTGCCTGGCTCACAAATCAAATTGCAGTGGCAGAACTGGGAGCAGGGTGGAAGAATTAAAACTCTCAGCACTCCTTATTCCTGCCACTAGATCAAACTCATGCTTCCACATTTCAGCACAGTACAGCCTTCATTAGGAAAAAAACACTTTAAACAAACAGATGAAGTGCACATAATATTTTTACTCCTCAAAATCTGGAATACTATATGCCATTAACACTGAGTCATTGAAATTGCTCCAAAATGAAATATTATAGTGTGTCGTGCCAATGCCTTGAAAGTCTTTGTGGTAAGATTTCAACAAGAGAAACCAAAACAAAACTCCAAACCTGAAATTTTCAGTCTAGGCATCACATTTCAGTCCTAATGTATGGAAAATATCAAAGTATTATGAGCCATCATGTCCACACAGAGAGGCAGATAAAAGTCTAAAGCTGACAAAGATCAGACTGCAAATAGGACACACATTTAACTGAAGATAATTAACCACTGGAACAGATGGTAAAGGGATGAGGTAAATTAATCGCCTAGAGTCTTTAAATCAAGCTTGGAAGTCCTTCCTTCTGAAAGAAATGGCACAGTTCAGCGATAAATTACTGGGCTTGATGGTGGTATTGCTGGGTGAAATGCTCTGGACTGTGTCATGTGCAGGAGGTCAGAGTGGATGAGCATAATAGTTCATCCCTTTAGACCTTGCTAACCATGAATCCATTTTGTTAGCTTGAAAAGTTTTATATTTTAACAAAGCAGTTACAGGCTGTTGGACTCACAGTGTGTAGTTTTAGAAGTTTTTAAATACTCTTTCATTCTATATTCTAAAGGATCTGAATTAATTTTATTAATGTTGTTTAAAAGCATGCAAGTGTAAAATATGAACATGCTTTCTTTGTAACACTTTGATTTCCATATCTCACTAAAACACAAAGTGGTCCTCAGGCAGCATCGATTGGGTATTCCCCCATTGCCCCAGCTCTTGGGCAGGTAGGTGGTAGAAAAAATTCTTCTCCATCTCTCTTGAGTGACGTGAAGAAAGTGGGATATCCCAGAGTAAACAGGAACTCATCACACTGGTGCATCTCCACTTTGGATTGCTTGAAGGGTTATGTGGTAGAGGACTGCTCCATTGCTCATGGCTGTGACAAAACAGTGGCCAGCTGTTCCCTCCACTGCTCTTTTTCACTGAAGTACCAGACTACCCTGTGACAGCTCTTACTTGTCTCTTCGCAGTGTTAGGTGAGTGAATATGCTTTCAGTATCTTTTAGGTGAGACATGTGGGCTGGGATTCAGACCCCTGAAGACAGGCATCTAGTACTTTCTCAGACACCCTTGAACATTCTGCCTGAACTTCAGTTGCTGCTGTGAAGGTTGTAAGTGTCTACACCCAGAGTCTTATGGAACAATAGCTGGAAAGTAGGTAGAATAGCCAAGGCCTGATCACTCTAGAAATATTTTTGGTCATTAAAAATCCAGTGAGCTCTGGGTGAACCCTCAGAAACTGATCTAATCAGGATGCAATTTGGAATTACTTTCTGCCACCCAAATTTCATCCCCGCAGTTTTATTTGCTCACAATACTTCCTGTCCTTTACTTCCTGTCCTGAGCTACTGTGCTGCAGTGTTGAACACCTCTGTGCAGTTGCTGAATTTCAGAATGCATTTATCTGTGTTGATGCTTATTGACATTATTGTTTTGTAAAATGTTTTGGGATCAAAAGTATATCTTAGTATATTTTCAATGTTTAGGATTCCACAGCAGTCTGTGAGAGCTATATAGAGAAAATAATGGGTTTTCCTCTATTATTACATGACAAGGTTTATGATACTCAGGGTTTCTGGTTTTTAACATTCAATGTCTCACTTTTTAGACACATTTGAAGGGTCAGTCAAAGACAGACTTTGTGAGTCCTACGGCAAACAACCCATGGTAGAAACATCCCAAAATTATCATTTCCTTCTTAGAAACCTTGGCCTTAGTGAATTTTCATTGTCATTCCGTGCACATGTTAATACCTTTTGTGATTATGAGAAACAGCCTTGCATGTCTACAAGGCAGTTTTTAGTCAAGCACCAGGGAAATAACATTTTTAATATCTAGTCCCTTAATGCTGCTTAAATTAAATCAGTTTCTCTCCTCTCCTTTCTCTTTTCTTAATTCAGATTGACCCTCCATACTCATTTGAATTACATTATTTTTCTGTCTTCGTCTATTCTCAAAGTTTATAGTCCCTTGGTTGGAGAACCATAAACATTCAGCTCCTCTTATATATAACCAAGATTAAAGCTGTGTATATAAATCTGGCAGCAGAGTAGTATTTTTGCCCACTCTTGAATTGCAGCTGTATTTCTTCAGTAATGACTGAAAAATAAATCGTCATGTTCACTTTTTCAATCCTCCATAAATATGTGAACCAAAATTGCAACAAATATTTTTGCTGACTCGTGGCTATTGCAATTAAACACCTGAGAAACTCAGGTTGTATTTGTGAACAAATGGGGTTATTGATTCTTTTTGTGTTATTACAAGCAATTCTGTGTCACTCGCATCACAATTAGAAGTTGTACAGTAGATTGCTCGGAAAGAAAGGTGATTCAGTCAACTTCCCTCCACAGTACACCGTGTACTATTTGTGATCTCTTAGGGATGTGGGAATTAATCTTCCTCGTGCTACTTCAAGCTTGTTTATTTTCTGAATCCCACTGATACTCCTGTACGTGTAGCTGTGTTCAGCTTTATGGTGGATCCCACAGGTCTGCCTAGGCAAATCTGTGGCTACGTGCATATACATATTGTGGGTGATATATGAATGTGCTGTAAAGGTTGCTGTGTTCAAGCTCCCTGCACACCATATCTAAAGCACAGCGCTGCTAACTAAGGATAAACTTATCTCACCTGTTCATATTTTCAAGGCCATTTCTGGCTGCAACCCTTATTGCTACTTCAGCTCCTGTGGGAATGTGTGAAATCAAAGCTATGGATCCTTGCACAAGTTTTGCTGTGGGTTCTGTTTTGCTGATGGCGACCCACAGGTTACAGCACAGCTCCTTGTGGCAGCCCTGGGAGAGAGGCACAAGGTCTAACACTGGTCAAACACTGCAGGCTTCAGGAGCAAAGCTCTCCCATCTTTGCTAGCAATTGTTGAAGCGCTGCACCAGTACACGTTGTGGGCTCTAAGTAAACAGGTCTGTGACAGCTATCCAGACATCTCATACATTTGTAAGAGATGGCCTCCTTTCTAGGTGGTCTTTCTTTGAGAGTGTGCACCAGCAGCTCTCTGCATGGCAGTCCGTTTTCTCCTACTTAATTTCCTAGAGCTGCTTTGGCTCACTCTGCCCCCATTCCCTCCTTCCTAGCTGCACTTCCCCTCACAAAAATACCTCAGTAAGCTCTAGTCTCTAACCCACTTCAGACCTTAACAAGGTCTTAACAAGATGCTCTTTACCTATAAAATCAAGATGCTGTCACTTGTCCCACTTTAAAGTGCTTTGTGTAGCACTCTTGTTCGTGCTGCATTAACTGCCTTTTCCATCCCCTGCTGCACCTGCATCTCTCTCTCTGCCCCCAGTGCCCAGCCAGATGGGAAGCTGTATCCATCTCTCTCACACACACAGAATGCAAGCACGGAGTCTGGTCTTGCTTCAAATAGTTCCACCACAAAGGTCTTCGCTTTAAGTTAGATTAAATGCCCAAGGGGTTTGGCAGACTTATACTCTCTGTTTTCACCCACTCAGTCCAGCTTTTAAAATTCTGTACTGCAAACGCAAATGAGTGATTGAAGCTAATCTTTGTTTTATTTAATTTTGGGGTACAGACTCTTAGTCTGCTGAAAAGGCTTGGATGACCTATGTCCCAGAGAGAGTGTTTTCTGAACCTGAGCTTTCCCACAAATAAAAATAAATTACAGTTCCCTGTCTGTATTTTCAAGCCTAGATCTATAGGGAGAGGTATTGAGATATTGTTTTGTAGTGAGTCACACAATATAGCAGAAAAACAAAATAGACAGGGTTTTTGATACAAAAATGTTTGGTTTTTTTTCTGAATGTGCAGGCACTCTGATCTGTATTTGAGCTGAAATTTCATCTGCACTGAGTATGTCAGGGCATTACTTCTCCAGCTCCATGATACTATATTAGCCTTAGCAGGAACTTGATAATTTTAGTGACTGAAAGTTGTTACAAAGACAGTAAAACGCAGATTAGAGGGAAATGTCCTCTTAAAGGGGAGGAGGAAGACTGGAGTAGGGGGAGGGTGGAGAAAAAAACAAAACAAAATGAAAGAAAGAAAGAAAGAAAGAAAGAAAGAAAGAAAGAAAGAAAGAAAGAAAGAAAGAAAGAAAGAAAGAAAGAAAGAAAGAAAGAAAGAAAGAAAGAAAGAAAGAAAGAAAGAAAGAAAGAAAGAAAGAAAGAAAGAAAGAAAGAAAAAGAAAGAAAGAAAGAAAGAAAAACAAAATAGAGGATGGAGCAGTAATTGGGCCCAAGCACAGTAGTCTGGGAAGAGGAAGCTATTTTCCTTCTGAGTCAAGTCAACAGTGAGGTAAGCAACTAATAAATAATGGAATCTCTAAAAAAGGCCAACTTTCCATCTTGTTACAAACCTGCTGTCAACATGGGAAAAGGTCTGTAGAAAGTAAAGAGCCCTTGATTTATTTGCATAGAGACCATGATTAGAATTAAGTTTCCTTAAAGAAATTTGTCTTATGTCCTCCTCCATCAATGAACTGCTTCTCAGAAACAGCTCCTGGCTATTCTTTCCCTGGTTTGCAGTAGCTGGATGTTTCTCAGATGACAGCTAAACCTGGCAAGTAGCATGATCTCTTCAGGGAAGTAATCCAGGTCAGTCCCTCAGGCAGTGCTTTAGGCTCAGGCAGTGCTTCAGGCTCCAGATCCATATACAACACAATGTTCAGTCTGTGCAGTTTGGTTCAGACAGAGGAACTGGCTTTTCTGTGTCAAAGGATGACACCAGACAATTGGAAGACAATTCCTGAAACCTACCCTTAGGCACCAACAAGAAAGATCAAGTCTCATCTTCTGTTCAAGAGGAAAGAGATGGATGAAGCTGGAGGCCAAACAACCACCCAACTCCTTTAATCTTAAAAGTGTCTTGGCACCTGGGTAGTGTCTGATGCAGGTTCAGGACCTGAAGGCTACTTTGTTTTATGCTTTGGCTAAAAGAAAATGAAGGATGAGTTCCCAAGGATGGTTAGGCCCACCCGTAACTCTCATTGAAGGCCAAAAGTCCTCCAGGTCAAGATACAAAGAATGTGTTTTTTAGGGAGGTACTCTCTAGTATTATAAAAAATGTACTTGGCTTAATTAAAAAAAGAAAAAGCAGCAGCATTAGTCCTCTTACAATTTTTCTTTTATAATTTCACCCTGGATGTGTGGAAAAATATTTTAAAGTTATGAATGAGAAAACTAGCCCTCTCCTTCACCACAGTGGATAATGGCCACGTCTGAGTTACAACCACATGGTCCAGCAAGTACTAAGCTTTGCTGTCAATCAAATTTTATTCCTAGTTTTACCATCATTCATTGCTATGAGATAATCATACTTCATTTTCACATTTCTGATTTTCTCCCTATGCTAGAACTCCGGAATCTTTTATTAGATGCCTGGACCAAACATAGAACAAGAGGTGGGAAGCTATGACGAAGATCTTTACTTGCTATAGTCAAATGAGCAAGTGCTGTTAAACAGCATTGCAGCTGTTTGTCCTGGAGTTGGGAATAGGAATGATGGGAACAGCATGCTTACAATTTGTTGCCAACTGGCCAGGGAAAAATAATATGTATGAAATATCTGAATTGAAGGGGTTACATGTGAAACATAGCCTGGTAACTAGAGACTTGGGATAGCTACACTAATGCAGGTTTTTATGTGACTTGTGGTGAGTTGGTTAACAAGCTTTAAATTAAAGACATTTTTATTTACATATCTTATGGTGCTGGTAAGAGTGTAACTCGTTAAAGGCTCAAGGCATCCAGAAGCTGGTAGCAGAAAAATTAGCTCAATGCCTACAGCACACACATCCATGATGGGCTGTGATGACCCTGCTCTGCGCTCATTCTTCTGAGAGTACAGAGTAAAGCTGTGAGAGGATGTAAGGACCAGGCTCACAACTGTGGTATTTATGGGCAATCAGAACTCACCCAAGAGACTTTACATCATTCTGTTTTGGGGCTGGTGTCTTTACATGTTGTGCATTTACAGGAAGGGTGAGAGCAAGGATAGCTAGCTGCTATGCGAAATCTGGATCGAGGTTGTGCCTTCAAGTTGCTGCATTGAAGTGGTTTCCTTGCAAGACAGCAATTGAAATAAGCATTTTTGTCTTTGACTTCAGATTGCTTAGGAGAGCACTTGAGCATTGTGTATGGAATAAACAATATATATTAAAATCTTTTGCATTATTTGCCTACTCCTGGGTTGAGAACCTCATGTATGCACAAAAATCTGTGAAAAATAAATCCGAATGTGTCTTTGTGGCTTTTCCCCTTGACTTCTGGATAATCGGGGCCCTTGTATATTTTCTTCCTTTGTAATACCTCAAGATGCAGCTCCCTTTGGGAGTTCCCTAATCTGTATATCAGTGGCAATCCTATAATCCCACATAATTGCATTAGTCTCAATAGCAGATTAGCTCCAAGTGCCCCTACAGACAAGGAGATGTCAGCTCTGCTATTGTTTCCCACTTAATGTGATTCCAGACAGCAAAGAAGAAAAGCAGCTGAGAGCCCTCTGTCTCACATTACAGCCCACAGTTTCTAAACCAATTAAGAAAAAAGGATTTACAGTCAACTGGATTAAGGGCTCTGTTTATATTATCCCATATTTCTTTTTATAATACCTTCCATTTTCTATCTAGCCTTGTAATCAACTACCCTTTTCTCTGCCTTTTGAAACACCCATCCGTGTCCTTACCTATTCATTTACCAATCCATCCCACATGTGGGATTTCAGCCATCTGTCTGGTTAACTTCACCAGCCTGCTTTAGTGCACATTTGTTTAGAGAACACATGGTGTATGAAGCATACCAAGTAATGCTGAGATTAAAACCAATTCCTGATTTCAGATCAGTTTCAAGATGACCTCACTAATGCAAGTACATTTGTGAGACAGCGTTTGGGCAAGTCCCTCCTTTCTGCTAAGTAAAACATTCTACCACCATCCTTATCAGAGCCAAACAAGGCTGCTATGTAAACAGTGTGATGGTCAGTCATTATTCAGCAGGAAAATGGTACCTATGAAGCCCTGCTACACTTATAGAGGAAGAGGTAAAATGAAACTCCAGCAGGATAATGTTAATAAGATGAAAGATCAGTGTGGTCCTTGATCTGGTCAACTGAGCAGCAGATCAAGGATAGAAACTGACACTTGGCTCTCACAGAGGTGTCTCTTCTGCTGTGACAAGAGGTAAAGGTTGCTGGAGGATGTGGACTAAAACACCACTTCACTTGAGAACAGACAGCGGCAATCAAGACCCTGGGATTCAGTAACCGCTATGGTTTCTGCTGTTAGAAATGTATTTTAAAAGTCTTGCTGCACCTACCAACAGTAATTGTTTTCTTCTACTTGATCAAAATAAATCAATAAAATAAAGTTAGCACAATCCATATTGGCCAAAATATCTGTTATCCTGGAGGGATGATACTTTGCATTCCCTTGAATTCCTAATTCAGCATGAATTTACATGAATTAATAAGAATTAACATATTCAGGTGACTGTGATTTTATGTGCTTTCCTAGATGGAAGTTGCTCAGTGAATATGTTTCTTAATGGTTTATTCTTATGACAAAATTAGTTTGGGGCTGTCTTTCTTCTGAGTGGAGATTCTTTTCCCATTGAATATCATTTCTCAAAAATATTTTTTCCCAATCAGCTTAATATTTAAACAGGTTTAAATTTTAAATCTCACTGTACAAATCTACTTAGATTTTCAAATTACAGTAATACTTCACCAGGTTTCATTTTTAAGGCAATGTAATATGTATAATTCATTCCATGAATCTTAGATAAGGTTGATATTATGCTACAGTGCAATTTGCTGCCTTGCAGTGAAGCTTTACAGCTAAGGTGAGTTCTTTTACTTCAGGCTGTAGCTTTCTTACAAAGAGCTTTAAAAGAAATAAAGATGAAAAATGAGAAACTAAGCTCTCCACTAGCTGGAGAGCTTCATAACCAACGGCTCTTTTACCCCTTTTGTGTGTTTGTGGAGTGCTCATGGCAAAGTACTCCTCCACCTGGCAGTTTCCTTGGGGCAAATGAGAATCTTTCATTGAATGAGTTCCCTTCATTACACTTTTGAACCAGATATGTTCAGAGGAAAGCTCAGGGAAAAGGATAAACAACTGAGACTGTGAAAGGATTGGTGATGTCCAAAAGAATAAAGCACACATGCAAAAGCTTCTAGAAGCAGTGATTACTTTTCAGAACTTCAACAGTCGGGTCCCAAATATAATGCATTTAAAGATGGTTCTCTTCTTTTTTTTTTTTTTTTTTCTTTCAGTTTAGTATTTCTTGTTCCTAAAGCTACCAACCAAAACCAGTAAGAAAAAGACATAAGTGTCTGAGTTCCAAATAAGCCAATGAACTCAGTGCATGCAGACGCCCCAGCTACTGTAACAATGTCTGCTGCAGGTCAGTGCTGCTGAAACACTGACCTCTGTGAGTACCACTACAGGGTTTGCTAAAGTTTTCCAGTATTCCAGGAACAACAACTGCTTGCAACCCTCTTTGATAACCAGTCAGCAAGCAGAGTTACTCAGGCTGGGCACCTAAAAATGGATATACCCCAAATAACAAATTAATTCTGACCCTGGACCAGCTGGGTGCTGCTTGTATGACAGCAGTTGATTCAGGAGCCAGATGGCAAATGCACCTTATACTGTTACATGATGATGGAAAATCATTCAGATTCCAGATGGAGCTGGATTGCCAGTTTGACAGTCTTAATGCAGGCTACTTAGCACCTATTTTCCAGCAGTGGCACAGTTCCCTCCAATGCTCAGAAAGGCTTTTGAAGCAGTATGAGTGTACACTCTGGGCTGGCCTAAGGATGTAAGAAGGCATTAGCATTAAGGTGAACAGGTGCCAACACTTCAGCATTACTCAGGTAGTCAGGCCCTGGTTCTGGCCTGCCCTAGCAAAGCTGTTATAATCAGCACTGTTGCAAGCTACATTTTTGCTCATAAACATTCAAAAGATTTATTAGAGTAGGCACAAGTTTTAAGCACAGCTTCTGAAGCTTTCAGGCAGTAGCAATCTGGAAAAATTGATGTTTACACAGAAAACCTGCGCCATTCATAATTTGAAGATGCTGCTGCCATGGTATATTTCTGTCAGCTTGCCCAGAATCAAATCTCTTAGTGAAAACCAAGTGATAGGAACATCCAACTCATCATGGGGAGGTGGAATCGACTGAATACAGAAATACTTGGTTGACAAAGAAAACAGGGGCATTGGAGGAATTATTAGAGACCTTTTGTATTCACCTTCAAAGACATTTCCTGTCTCTATATAGTGTTCTTTCTTTTTTTAAGGAGGACCAGTTGAAAATTTCCAGAATTTTGTAACTGCTTGGAAGATTCTGGTCTTACCTTGTTTTCCTTGGTTTTGTATAGGGAAAAAAAAATAGTGGTATGGTGACATTAAAACAGGCATGACCAACATGTTAAAACCAGTGAAGGGACACTTAATACAAGTTTACAAGGGACATATGCATGATTGTTAAAATTTGCTTTACTCTTTTCTACAATGACAGCCTGAAAGACTGTATAAATTTTTAAGGATTAGCTAATTTCAACCTGCTTCACATTAGGAATATCAAGACTGGCAGCTCTTGTCTAGCTGTAATTTTGTAGAAAGTCTTGCAAGATGTTTAACATTGCATCTGTACTGACTCTTTAGTACTAAAACTCAGCAGTTTTATGAGAAAAAACAAAATGCAATGAGTTTTAAACAAGCTGAGGAGAAACCTCATCTCTTCTGACTGTTCCACTTCTGGTCTTGGGGGTTTTATAATATGATGATTTTGGTAACCAGTAATTGTATAATTTTCCTGGGATGAAAGGAGCTGAAATTTTAACATACGAAAAGGCTGTGCTTGGAGGTTGGAATAATCCTTTAAGAAAGCAAAAATTTTTCAGACAATTCTACTACATCATAGGAAACAACTCAAAGCCACATCGTTGTACATTTTGTCTGATGCCATTAGCCTAATAACACAACAGAAAGAGCTCCTTGATAAATCAATTGTTTATTTGGCTGAGGGCTGCCCTCTGCACAGTATTTCTGAGACTCACTTCTTATCCATCTCTCTCAAGGAGGAATGATATGGCTTACATAGCAAGCATAATAAGAAAACAATTTAAATATCTTTACATATAATAAACATGTAGGAGGCCTTCCTCTACTACTTTCCCCTTCCTCCCCACCCCCCCAGCATCCCTGGTTGCAGCTTCTTTCTGAAGAAGTCTCCTAATTATTAGCTCCTATTGGCAAAGCAGTGGGTTAAATGTATCCAAAAGGCTTTTGGGCAAGGTAGAATTTTTTGCTGAGAAATAGTCTACTATAGTGGTAATATCTGCAGAATGAATTAAGGAAGTGAACCTGGAATGCAAACCCAACACTTATTTTCTAGTACCCACAGTGTGAAAAAGTCAGTCATGAGAAATACACTCTCAGTTCATCTTCTGTGCTGAGTAATGTTGCCAATATACCGATACCTGCTTCATAATGTTCCCTCTTGCATTTACTGTGGGTGTTCTCTGACTGCAAAGTTTTTCCTGGCTGCATTTAAACTTTTTGAACATACATAAATTTTATATTTAGATCTAATAGTTACTATAAAATCTATAAGTAATAAAAACCAGGCAACCATAAAAGCAGTTTTTTTACCTTGATTGTGATGAAGATACAGCTTGCCTTTATGATTAATCTTTTATAGGTTGTAAAGCACACAGATTATATGGCATATGAACCCACAGCAAATGCCACATAGCAGCAATCTAATACATACCACCAGAAACAATTTAGCAGTAAATTGTTTCCTGTTAACTAATAAATGCCACAAACACCCACCTTATATGTAAGTCTTGCTGGATACTTCAGGGCACACTGTTGAGTTATTTGGGGACATGGATTGGATTTGGTAAATAAAGGAATGTGAAAGACAGTGTCAGGCAGCTCAAATCTGAAAATGCACAGGAGATTTTAATGTGTAGGTTTAGTTATATTTTCCATTTAAATTATCCTAGAAATACTGCATTTCAGTTTGCAACACTCTGTGCTAGTGCAAAACAATGAGAAAAAACCATGGACTCTGAAGAGGTGAAACACTGTTGCCTGAATAAAAAAAAAAAAATACAGTAGTGCAGAAGAAGAGCATTGGCAATGAGCAGCTTGCTGGATGCTTACAGTGCGCTTCCTTTTAGCCAGCTTGGAATAGAATAGATTTTAAAAAATAAATAGATACAAATTATGTTCCAACTACATTAAGGTAAGAAAAAGTACTCTAAAGCTAGGTAACACAAATAGAAATGCTTCCAGTTTGCTCCCTTACCGTGATTTTCATTCCTTTAATGCTCTTCTTGCTCCAATAATTCAAATTAAAAATACAATCACAACAGTTTTCTAGTAAGTAGGGGTGTATATTGATTGATTTAGGTAGACAGGTTTGTCTAGTAGGCACAGATAGTTTTAATTCCAATCTATAGGTATTTAGAAATACATTAGTTTTAAGGTTTTCTAACAAATTCAGTCTATGGAGATATCCTGGCATGAGTATGAACTGGCAATATCTGTAAATTTTCAAGTTTGCTATTGCTCTGTCTGTACCTGAGAGCTTAGTGAGATAACAAGGGACACAGGGCCTGAGTCTCCAAAGACTTTTTCACTGTCAGAAACAATGGCGTATTCTCTGTGATTCACCACCTGTTAAACTGAATTTTTCCCAGGTCTTTGCATTCAAAGGACTCTTTCAAAATTTTTTTCCACTATTACATTTAAAATAACTCACCAAGTCTGCCATTTCTCAAGTACTTGGGAGCTACTACAAGGCTGATGTCTGAGGAGGATGCAAGACAAGAGCAAATTTACCTGGCTTGCAGGCTTTTGGACACCTTCAGCTTTATCCTTTGTCATTTCTCTGGCAATTCCTCAGAAAGATGCATTCCAGCCATCAAATGTGCAAGGATGCAGCAGCACCTGTCCCATTTCACCTGGCTGCTCACAGCATGAGGGTGCAGAGGACAAGTTCCAGCCTCTCACGCTGCTGCAGGACTTCAGCATGGCATCATCTCTTTGTGTCAAGTACTGTTGAGTGAAAGGCTCTCACTCACTCTCTGGCACAGCTCAGTCACCATGCTTCTAGGATTTCACCTGCTGTGTGCCCTTTTGTGTAGAGAGCAGGGATGGGAGTAGATTCAAACCAGTCAGTGCATCCACTCCCTTTCAACACCTCGGCAGTGTCACTGCGGCCCAGACTGAGACCACAATGTCAGCCCTCACAGACATGCACACAGAAGGTTCTGGGTGCCCTGCCCTTGGCCCATCTGCACACCCGACTGCCTTATCTGCTCCTTGGGGCTTTCCAAACCAGGGCTCTGCTCCCCTCAGATGGGGACTGGCCACTGTGACTTGCCCTCATGTGTGGTTCTGCCGCCATCTTGCAGCCTCTGTGGGCACCAGAGACTTGATGACACACTGGGATCCCAGCCGCCATCCTGCAGTCTCTCTGGGCGGCAGAAACTCGAGGCAACATGGGGAGTCCTCACCTTTTGCTGTGCCAGCTGCACTGCCCCACTGCCTGATGCCAGCAGCCTTTCTCCCAGGCTGCCATGCCCGCCGCCACAGGCACACAGCTCACCTGGCGGGGGCAGCCAGGCCGCCAGCACCCCGCTGACCCCCAGAGCGGCTGTCGGGGAGGCCTGGCACCAGAGACAGGCAGTGGGCTCCACCTGAGGAGATGAGAGCCTGCATTTTGGTGAGGAGATGGCAGCCAGTGCCATGCTGAGGAGAGAGGTGCCAGTGCCTGCTAACAGCTGTCAGTGCCTGCTGAGGGGATGAGCGCTGCCTCATCAGAAAATCGCTGGCAGTGCCCTGCTGAGGAGATGGCCCCAGGAGCCTGCGAAGGTGACAGGAACTGCCTTCCTGAAGAAATGGATGACAGTGACCCTCTGAGGAGATGGATGGCAATATCCTTTGAAGAAATGGCTGCCAGTGCCTGCCAAAGAGATGTGTTCTGCCTTGCTGAGGAAATGGGTATTGATGCCCCACTGAGGAGGCTGTTGGTGACACAGAGGACGAGGCCAGGTAACTGCTGGATGGTGTGTGGCAGCCTCAGGGGAGGTCCAAACAGCAATCTTTCCTGGGGGATCCCTCAGGAGTAAAGCTTATCCACACAAACCCTCTATGTCCACAGTGTTGACAAAAATGGGGAGAAGCTTGTGTTTGTTGCTTTCTGTGGATTTACACAGTCCATTTAAATACCATAATAAATCCTTCATAAAGCAGTGAGTAACTGCATGGACACAAACACTGGAGCCATCACAGGCTACATACTCCAGAAGGCATAGGAAAGGCAGTGGTGACAAGCCATGCTCAGCCCTTCTGAGGCAGAGCTACTTTCTTCAGATTGTGATTTACAGGAAGTGGTTGAACTGTTTGAAATAATTAACTTATTTAATGAATTGAGCTTCATACTCACTTCTCAAATTGTCATTGAATATGCTCTGAGTTTTGTAAACATACTTGCAATTATTTCAGAAGTGGCTGATAAGGGTTGTCATCCAATGCATTTCTCATTAATTGTTTGCTGCTCTACTTTGAGAGCAGACTGTTTTACTCTCTGTGCCTGATGGCCCAAGTTTTATGGCATTCACCCTGAACTCTCAGGCCTTTTTCAGCTTGTTTCTTGAACAGTTCCTCCACAAGTAGTCATGGGAATATGATATATCCATTTGCACATAGAGTTATAAGTGATTCTTGAGCATTTTGAATGTTTTTTTATATCTGTAAAGCAGATAGTGTGGATGTTTGCAGAATAATAAGAGAGAATTTGGATGGAAGTGGGACTACCACTGAAAATAAGCCATATGCTCCCCCTTTCTCTTCCAATTTTCATTCAAGAAATACAAAAGTATTAGACCCTTAGCCCTGCTCTATCATGAAATAATTCTTACAGCGTTAAATAGATGCAACTCTACTATTCAACTGTGTGATCAAAATGTTTTTTATCTTTGTAAATATAACAGCTGGATGAGGAGTCTGTGGAACTCCTTGTGTCGGTACCACAAGGTTCTGGGAATGGCTTGTTGGGAGTGGGGCGAGCATGCTGAGACCCCATTGCTTCTTCTCCATGGGTGAATAGCATCAATCTGTATCTGGCAAGCTGTATGTAAGATTATGGGGGCTGCTTTCTTCGTTACACTCTGAAAAACTTGGAGAATCTAGAGTCCTTCAGCATCACTTTGTGTGTTTATATACATAAATAAGAAACAGACGATTTTTCTGTTAACTGTAGCTCCCAGATTGCAGATATATTTTTCATGCTCACTTCCTTTCCCAAACACTTTTTCTTTCAAAAATTAAAAGCATATGAATTCAAAAGTATCTCAGAGAAACAGCCAAAAATCAGGTCATAAGCTCACTCAGATGGTGGAGTCTCCATTACCACTGTTGTTTGAGCTGAGGAGATAAAAATCTCTCTGAGTGGTTTTGCATTCCCTGACTTCAAACAATGATGTTAAAATGTAGCACGATTCTTAGGATTCCCGAGCAAAGCAAGGTTGTGTCTCCTTCCTCTGCATTAACTATTCTCTTCGAACTCCTGGAATCTTTGGGGTGTGGTATCTTATTTTACTGGTTGCTTTATACCAGCCATAAAGGATTTATGTTGTTGGAGTTAAATATCGCTTAAGAACTTCAAAGCTGCTCCTTTGAGAGGAGGGTCTTTGACTTTACATCTGGGTGGAGGACACACATGGAAAGGGTTACCATGAGAAACAGTCTTTCCCAGCTGCTGCCTTTCTTAAATTACTGTAGCAGCAGCAGCCACAGTTACTGTCTTATGCCAAACATTGTTTTTTGGCATATTTCAGCCTGATCAGTTCATTGCAGGAATTCCCACAAGGGTAGAAGGGATATCCAGCTTGTTGAAGCCTCTTTTAAATAATTTATGATGGCTCTGGCAGTTTCTGTAGCTTAAGTCAAGACTGGAAAATGGAATCTTCCAAAGTCAACAGCCATATTAAGTATGGAAAGGAACTTGTGTAAATAGTTGTCCCCACATTTTGAGTAACTCTGTATTTTCTGAAATGAGATACCTGCCTTTTGCATCAGATGTCTATGTGTCTTAAATAATATGTAGTCACTGTTCTTTTGCCTTCTACTTTTGGCTGATATTATCATTTTGTCAAGAAATAATTTTAGATTTTTCTTAACTTCAGCATAGCTATTTATCATAAATTCAATAGTCAGGTAGGATGAAGAGAAAAGACCAAGCCTAGCTCCTCATTCTAACTGCTTAGCAATGAAAATGTGTCTTAATTATATTCAGTTCCTGCACAAAAGGCTTAGTCACTCAAAGTTAATAAGGCGTAATGGCTTCCCACCCCACAGAGTGCTCAACCTGCCACGCAGCTCCTGCTCTGAGGCAGCCCTGTGATGGACAGAGTTGAGAAAGGCAGCAGCAATAGTGGCTCTGAAGATAATTGTTAGCAGATCTGAGCGCCTTAGATTTCACTTGCTCATTTGAAAACAACCATGGCCCCTTTAACAGCATTCAGGAAAATTTCTCGGAAGAGCAGACTCGTGCTCCAAACAATTACTGGCACCATGGCTCCATTCTGTCAGCTGCAATGACAGTACAGCTCCTTTTGATGTGCGGGTGCATGGCCTGGCCCGTCGGACGCACCAGCGGCCAGCTGGATGCCTAGGCAGGCAACAGTCTGCTCCGTGATTCCTGCAGACTTGCTAGTCTAGTTCGGATCGAAACCTGAGCAGAACAAGGCATGTTCCCTCCAATCTTTTAGGCTCCTCCTGTGGAGGTGCTGTGGTGCTGTCTGCTCGCTGAAAGCCCAGCACAGCCCAGCAGAGGCCTGGTCTAGGAAGAGACGCCGGTAGCCTGTTGCCCATGGCAACTGTAGTCCCATGCTTTTGCTGGTTTGCAGTCCCCTGCAAAGCTACGGCTCTGACTGCTGATGGCTCCAGTTTTTCCGGAGAGAAAAGTGTCTGTGTGTGTGGCTATGTCTCCACTGTGGGATGGAGAGAAATGGGATGGCAGAATTGGCTGTATGGGCAGCAGTGTTTGTTGCCCAGGCTACTGTGCAGTCTGTAACAGTGGGAATAGCAAATCCAGATTCTCGGGTCTTTTCTGTCAGGCTTTACTATCCCACCCTAACACCCTAAGAGCACTCCAACTCCTTCTATCTGTCCTTGGGTTGGGGGGGTTCAATTTTACATTTGTTACAGGGAAGCCTTGAATTTAATCTTAACTCAAGCATTTGATGAGCTGCATTTCCTTCCAGTCCAGGAAACTGATCTGGAATCTAGTTAAATTTAAATGTCTGACTGGACAGTCACTTTCATTCTTAATCCTGAAAGGAAACAGGAGGAAATTGCTCTTAGAGTGTACAAGTCAGGAATCACTGCAGGAAGTTCTTTTGACTGGAATTCAGAAGGCCAGACTAGATAATCAGGGTAAGCCTGTTACAAATCTATGAAGCATCATGATGGAGGTGCTGGAAATGGGTTAAAGTTAAATCCATTATAAGCCTATTCCTCTTTTAATTTCAGTTTTTATTTTTTGCTAAGTAAACCCTTTCTTGATCATAGTTAATGCCTTCTTAAGAGATCAAAAGAATTATTTTAAAGGACACTGCTTACTCACAAAATTCATTATGATAATGCTCCATCATACTTTGCCAAGCTGCTGTCTTTTTGATCTGCTGCTGTGGCCTTTTGTCTGTTTCTGCAATTAATCTACATTTTGTTGGTGTCAGTTTTTTTTCATCTTCTGCATCTCTGTGTTATTCAACATTGTAGTAACCCTATGGAATTCCACCATCTAATTTTGAAGTTGATTTTAGTTGAAGACTTTAAAAATTCCTCCATTATGTAAAAAGTAGGAGCCCTTGACTGATTATTGATAAGAACCTTTTCTATTTTTTAATTCAATAGTGTAGCCTAGTAAACAGAGTTTCCTGTAATACAGGCTGCTGATCTCATAGCTGGGATTTATTTGTATATTTTAATGGATTTGACTTATTTTGATAGGGAATCTTGCTATAATTTGTTGTTGTCAAACACTTTGGGTCATGTTATGTGACACATTTCACACGAGTCAAATTTGACAAAAGCCTTTTTCTTCAGTATCTTCACATTACAGCTTTTCATTGTCACATCACTTTCATTCTAATTTATTTTTAGTGGATGTTAGTACTTATGAATGGCAGTAAGATTGACAGCCCTAGACATTCCTGCTTACTATGAGAAGAAGACCTTGATAGCATAGACATTATTCGAGAGACAGCTTGAAATATGATGCAATGACAAAAATCAATAAGATACTGTAATTCCTGGCTATGAAGTATACCTAAAGGACAGCTTAGGTCACAGAGGTGTGAGGAGAATCCTGTAACTTTAAAGAAAGAAATTATTTATTCTGAATAAACTGATGATTTAAAATTTTAGTGAAATTCAAGTGACAGTCTGTATAGATAGAAATCTCCCATCTCTGATTAGAGGTGGACTAACAGCTTGTGCAAACAGCTTTTTCCTCAATAAATAAATACTGCATACATGCTGCTGAGGGGGATCTTGGAGAAATCAGTCAATGAAGCAGTAATAACAGGGGAATTGACATCATACATATATGAACTATTTTGGGTATGACGAAAGCACAGGAGTTTGAAACAGCAGCTTCACAGGTTGTGAAGCAGTTGTTCCAAGAGGATGGGTGATTCTAATTAACATGAAAGATTCCTATGGGAGTTTGTTTGAGAAGGACCATAGAAGTCATTAAAAAATCCTACAATTGCTTGGAGTTCAGTGTCCATAGATACCAACAACTTACTAGTGGGTGTTTCATTTTAAGAAAAGAATTTCCAGAAGTAGACAATATCAGTCAAGAAAAGGCTTTTCACATAACAAAGAATCTGGCTGAAGAGTCAAAATTATTCTTGGAGTCAAATGGAGGAGCAAAATGTGTGAAAGCAGAAGAAAGTGTGTTGACAAACTTAGAACAGAAAGAACACTTGTGACTTTGCTTTTCCCTGTCACTTCAGTTTCTGCCCAGGATGTGTGACCAGAAATGAATAGAGTTCACGTTGAAGCATACCATTAATCTATAGAGTGGTGTTACAAAAATATAATTGTTTTTCTGCCCTCTTTCTCATTCATCATTAATGTTTCTTTCCTTTTTTTTTTTTTTTTTTTAAAGAAATGACCAGATGTTTTCCACTGAGGATGTCTCAAACATACTTAAGGGCTTGTGGTGGGGTCTTTTTTTCATTTTTGGGGTATTTTTTTTAGTTTTTATCTGGAGTAGTAAGAACTGATTAAGAACCCAGCTGTCTTGTTAAACCTACCAATGTCATCATGTAACAGAATAATAGTGTGTGTGAGGTTCAAATCCTTTCTTCCCACTTCAAGATATCCCATTTGAACACAGTGTCAATGTCAGCTGAGTGGAGTGCAGGGGTAGAGTAGTTTGACTTTCTTATTTAAGATCATATAAAGGAAGTTACTCCAACATTAACACATTCATAAGTCTTACAAGTTCTTTGATTGTAGGAAGAAATCTGGGTATTCTGGAAAGTTACAAGTAAAAGAATATGGGAAATAAGGAACATTTCTAGCAACTCAGGGTCCCACCAGGATAAGCTAACATTATGGAATTACTTCAGTGTTCTGGTAGACCAGGTTTAATTATAGACCAGACTGCCTTTTGCTGGTTTTGGAGGCATATGTATCTTTAGAATACTATGGACAGTTTCAGCTACAAAGAACTTGAAGTAGTGCTAGTTTGAATTTTCTTTATAAAACACTGGAATTTCATGAAGCCTCTCCCTTATTTTTACTCTTTTTTTTTTTTTTTCCCCTCATGAAGTTTCAGCTGAGTTTAATGCCTGAGGGGCTCATAGCATGATTGCACAATAGACTTTTGCCACAGTTATTCTGTTTGGAGACATCATCCTTGATGACATTAGCTAGTAACACTTTTCAGCCAAAACTTTGCCGGCCATTGGAACTTATTTCACAAGAGAGATCTATAAAAAGTTAATTTCTTATTATAATACACCACATGTAATATACAACAGTGTTCCAATGTATTGTAAAGTTATACATTTATAGGAAGCAATAGGCTCTTTCAAGCCTGGTAAGATAATGTATTTTTTAAAGATCTGTAATGTTGAGAGGAGGAGCAACTAAATAGCATTTAAATGTGCTCTGCTCTTTTGTATGCCAATAATATCAAATATTACTGCTATGGGAACACAACTTTACATACCTACATCACTGTCTCAATCCTGTGAGTACATTTGAGGATATGATATTCACATTGTCCAGATTTCTGGAGCACATACCTCTACAGTGCTACATACATGATATTGTTTCATAAAACACACTGTAAATTTTTTTCTTGTTCTCAGCAGGCCTGCTTATACCTGCAGGTTGTAAAGAAGGATGCTAGGGAAGAAAAACAATGCACAGTCTTTCAGCAGCATTAAAACAGATTTAGAAGAGTTTTAGAGGCAGAAATGCTGTGCTACTGGGCATCTTCTTCCTGAGACAAGAAGTAAATATGTACTTTAGGCCTCCACTCCGAAAGGTATACGTGTGACATGTGCCCAGTCTTTCCCTTTGATTTGTTTTAGTAGTCTTTGGAAGTTCTTAGCCACTAGATTCAGATTAATAAGCTTTAAGACTGTCTGAAACTGGGCTTTCACATCTGTGGTACATCCTTTTCTATCTGCACTCAGGTTGTCACACTTATTGGCTGGCAACTTGTCACTAGCTCCTCATGGAAGATATTTTCCTGTGCAATCTACTGGTGAATCTGCTCTTACGAGTTCTGCCTGTCACATTTCACTCAAAATGAAGGGGGTTAGTGAAAGCCTGACTTTTAAGCTGTGTCAGCTCACCTGTGACTGTGGCCATACAGTCCAGTTATGCAACAGCTCAGTTGATCTGCCTGAGCTGGAGAAGGCAGCACAGAGAGCATGGTGTGGAAGAACACATGGGAAAGGTAAACCACGGCTTCCACAGCTGCCATCCCATAAGGACTTTTTTGTTTGGGACTTATCCTTCACATAAGTGTACAGGTCAAATAAGAAAGCTTGGAGTAGGATAGGAAGGCATAAAATGAGGTGCTATAATCTCCCACAGACTGCATGTCTATGGTAGAGTCTTAGGGCTCATACACGCTGTTTCCTGTCCAAAGCAGAAGCTGTTATTCTGAGTCTTTCCAAGCAATGAAGTGAGTTCCTGCTGCATTTGGCTCCTTGGCAACCCTCTGGCTACAGTGTGCTACAGGCAGTTCTAGCACTACAGCTCTCTATAATTTTGTTCAAGGAGCAGGGGCTGGAAAGCTAGCAGCTTTAGTATGCATGCCACTGTCTCTAGAATTGGGCACTGACTCTCTTTATTGTTACCAGTAAAATTAAACTGATGCGACAGTCTTCCATGGTAGGTTTCCAGCTCTCTGCTCTTCTTGAGACAGGGGGGGATTACCCTGTCCTTAGAAGCAAAAAGGACTGGATACTTTCCAGGAGAGAAGGAAAATCCTCCTGTGATCACCGTGAAACTGTAGATGAACCTACCTGCTTCCGAAACAAGAAACTTACTGTAAATACAGTCAGGCAGAGCTAGGAGAAATAAATCATAGATTATAATGGGGACATCCCCTTTCAAAGACAGCATCTATGATTAACCATAAAAGGCCCTTATGCTTCTCTCCTGCATACTAAATAGGAACTGTCTGATTCGTGTTTCTTAGAGTCAGAAGACTGATACATCCCTGCTCTTTGAATTCTAATTTCTTACCAAGCAATACAGTGAAGTAGCAAACATGCCAAGAAAGATGCATCCAGGTGGAAAGGGGAGACTGAGGCACTTATGTTGCCCCAGGTCACAGTATCACTTGGGAAAAATATTGTGTCATCAGGGTTTATCTGCAGTTGTGAATAACGGAGTTGACAGCATGTCCCTGTTTTCCTGTGTGATGGTTGGTTTGTAAAGCAGTGGCAGGTTTGGAAAGCCACTCATCAAGTCAGGGAGTTTTTTGTTTTTCTTGCAAGCTATTACCCTTAGGTACTTGGAGGCAGCTGCTTTGAGCTTGCTGGGGGTAGGAATGTGCTCTCTTTAGTATATCCAGAGGAAGGTCTTACCATGAAAACCTTAGCAGAGGTCCCATTCTTTATTTTATTCCATACTTCAGGGGGACTTCAAGTCAGGACACATCTGTTTTGTTCTGTCTCTAGCTTTTTCCTGTGACCTCATGGAGGGCTAATGTCCACCATTAAAGGCACTGAATATCTTGCATTAACCTCCATGTGCAAAGCATTTCAGGTCTCTTTAATCATCTGTTCCCTTGGATGTTGGCGCACATGAGAGGACTCACAGAGCAGGTCTGTGGCTGAGGCAGTGGCCTGTGCTCAGTTATGTTCCAAGAGAGATGCTGAGGTGCCAAGCACAGGGAGGTAGAGGGGTTCTTAGTGAGGTTGACCCTGACATGTAATCTCATGTATTTTTAGTGGGTCAGGGAATAGTCCAATCCAGAGAGGATCATGGAGCCCTTGACAGAGTCAAGCTCTGGTTTGGTCTTTTGTCTGTTTGGACAGACACTTGCAGCAGGTGAGACTTACCTTGGTGAAGCACATGGGGGCTGAGAAGCTCTGCTCTTGATTTCAATCCTGGTGCAGCAGGGCTTTTGCTGACCTAGGTAGCCACAGCCCCCTGCTCAGACAGCATGAATTCCTGTAGGTCTACTCTAAGTCAAGGAGCAGCTAGAAACTTACATACCAGCCAACCTCTTTCCAGAAACACTGGCCAGGAAAGCCTTTGAGCTTTTGGGTAAAGGAAACAAGCCAAAATCAGGAGGAATACAAGGCAGTATTGGGCTTTTGTTCATACTCTGTTTCATTTAATTCCAGCACAAGCATTGTGAATTGTGAATGGTAAACTGAACACAAAGCTGAGGTCACACAGAAACATATACATACATATATATATATATATATTTCTTGCCCCTCTTTTCCCTTCTACCTGAGCAGTGAACACTATTTCAGGTGTGAAGCGCTTGGTTTCAACATCAGCATTTTTCACCAAAGTTGATTTCTGATCATATTTGGCCCTGATCTCTCATTTAGTACTTCCTAAAAACCAGAATGGAAGCTTCTTAAGGAGCCCATTTTGAATAATGTTAAATGGCGATTTAAGCAGCAGAGGCAAGATAGGGAGGGAGAAAAAATGCATTTTCTTCCAGTGTTAAGTGTTGCTTCTATATTTTTTTGGCTTCTGAAGTCAGGCAGACACTGTTGCTTGGTCCCAGCTGGACACTAATTCCTGCTGGGAATGCCTCATGGCAGCTTTCAAAGTGCTCTGAAGCTGAATTTGTAATTGTGACTCAGAGCAGATCAATTCCCTTTCCTTTCTGGAGTAAAATTTAGGTTCTGTTAGAGGCATGAACATGTCCCAATGTACTAGCAGCATTAAAACACCAGAACTTTGCAGGCACCAGAAAACAGTATTACACAGGATGGTAGCTGGGGTTTGGGTAGATATGTTAAAATAAAAGAAGTGTAAATAACAGAACTTCAAGTAGCTGAAACTCTCCTTTCTTCATCTGATTGGTCTTAGAGCAATGGCCACCGGGGCTTTCTTGTCCTTGGGGTTATTAAGTCAGGGCTAAGAATTATTTCAAAATATTTCTCCTTTATTTTTAACTGTAGTCTGCAGCATTTTTGGAACATCCAATTCCTCTTTTACTTGTTCTTGCTTAGCCATGTAGCCTTAGATTATTCAGGAGTGATCATTTGTAACCTCTCAGATAGTGGTGTCTTTGGAAACCTGTGAGAATAATTCTGTCATGCAGCTCACCCATCCAAAATAAAACAGGATTATTTGTCTCTTATTAAGTTCTGGGTCAACTAAAAAATACAGAATGATAGGTCTAAGCTGTAGGTCTACCCAGGACTCAGGAGTGTATTGTCCAAGTATTTAAAAGCTAAACCAAGCAGAATGAAACTGCTACTCTATCTCTCTTTGCTCCATTACTGGACATCCTCTCTGAGTACTTCATTTCACACTGGTACTTCCTCTTCTTTTCAGAGGCTTTTGAGCAATGGAGCAGTTAGTAAATACTGCCCCTGAAAGAATTCTGCTTGGAATCCAAACCGGATTGGACAGGAGCAATTCAAAGCTGGAATTTCAGGCTATATGCAGACTCAAGCAGATCTTTCAAGCAGTGATACTTAAGCTGCTTTCTCACAGTTCCCTTATCAATTGCTACACCTAGAAGTGTGCTTAAAAATGGAAAGTGTCTGGTGAGCAACTGAGACATCTGGCTGTGTGTGTCATGTCCCATTGACCATCCCCCACACCCCCAGGTCCAAAAAGAACAAGGCCTGCTCCTTTCGGGAAGTGAAATTTTATGTTTTATGATAATTACGACCATTTTCTGGCCTGCTCAGTCTAAGAAGTACTTTCATATTGATTTCAAAGGAGCCATGATTTAGGTTTCTTTTATATTAGAATGGATGATGTGTGCTTCCACTTCAAACTGATGACATTTGTGACTTCTGAAGCTCGTATTCAATATTAAGGATTTTATTATCTGGTCAGTGCTGCATTAAAATAACTGAGGAAGCAAAACTGTGCAGCAGAATTCTTCTCAGGCAGATTTAGCTTATATTTCTCTTCTCAGTGCACAGAGCACGGTCCACTAAGCTTTTGAATATCAAAGCATAAGATGCTAGTGTCTGTCATTTAAAAGCAGCTGTTCCCAGAGGAGAGCTAGGGGGTGGTGGACAGTAGGGTTGGGATCAGATGTGCTGTCGTATTAATGGGTTGAATTTGCAGCATGGTGCAGTGTAACAGCCTGCAGAGATGCTCCAGCTCATAGTCCCTGGAGAGTATTTGGAGGAGAAAAGTTTGAGGGGGAAGCAGAGTGTAAACAAGCCCCATTGGACGTAAGCATAAAAGTCAAAGTGGGCCAGGCTTTATAGTTACAGACTATGCAAACCGTACACTGAATAATGCAAGATGTGGCATTATCCTTAGCCTGTCACTGAGAAAGTCTGTAGCACTGCAGTCATCTCCAAGCAAAATCTATCTCATTAATTTCATTTGGAGCCTTTACAGAGCAAGCTCATCTGCTGATGGAGTTTTAACTCTCAAAAGCCTGACTAAAGCTAAAATTACAAAAGACCACAGTGCCCACCCCACCCTCATGTGCCCCTCCTGCCCCTCTTCCCTAATGCTTACAATGTCAGTGAAAGTGCATTGCATTCCAGGCAGTGATTCTTTTGAAAATGTATATCCCCCTCCAAATCATTTTGTTTTTCCTAAACGTGCCAGAGACACTGTCTCATGATCTGCAGTAATTATCTTGACAGGTCAATTATTAAAAAAGAAAATTAAAAATTAAATTTAAAACATGATATAAGAGCTTGGCTGCTGGTTTTCCTTTTACTGCTATTTCTCTGCAGAATGCTTTTGGCACCAACTGACATGGGAACTGCATTGCACCAGAGAGGGAAGCACTCTTCCCCTATTTTGATGCCAGATTAAAGATAACATCTAGACAGAGATTTCTCTCTAGATTTGTGGGTATTCAGAGCTGGAACAGCACCCATTGGCACATGGCTGATTATAGTTCCTGGACTATTAATCTGAATACTCGTATCATTTACTCCTACTGGCCTGCCTGAAAGAACTGCCTGTTTAGGAAAAGAAACTGGGCATGGTAAGAGGATGGATGGATGGAGATAACCATTTATGCTTTATTGAAAGGGCTTAAAGGAAGATGTGAATTTCCCCCTATCTGATACCTGAAGAGTTTAATAATTTTCACATATTAAAACTATGAGGTTTTTTTTAAAGAATTCCTTTTAGCCTGTAGGCTGGTAATATGTGAGTAATATGTACCTATAAGATTCACACTAACAAGTAAATTCTTTGAGAGAAGCAGTGCATCTATTACTTCATTTTTCTTGCAAAATTGACATTAACATGCATTATTGCAAGATAAATACTTCAGCACATCATATAAACAGCTATTGGAAAAGGTACCAACTGAAGCCCTTAAGCTTCTACACCAGTGAAGGAATGCAACATAAGGAAGAAATTGGGTCCTCAAGGTGCCTTTCAAGGCTGATTGAGAAACTAACTTGACAAAGAATCTCTTCAAATCTTGTTTTCTGCTCTACTCTGCTCCTCTCCTGGGTCCTGGGATAATTTGTAATTCAAGCTTGGAAGGAATCCTGTGCTATTTCCTTCAGACTTATTCCTTCCACATGTGAAATCTAGTAATTTAAACACCTCATCTCCTTTCATAACTGAGGCAAAAAATAATAGCCAATGATCACTGATTGAATCCATATTTCCACAAAGTTCCAGTTATTTTGTTTGATGCTTAAGAAATAAAATTAAATGAAAGTAGTTAAAGGTATAAGTACCCCTTCTAAAGAAATACAGATGGTTGCGTCAAATGAATCAGTACTAATCTGGACTTGCAAATAAATCCCTAAAAACCTGCTGGCCCCATTCCTCGGGTGTGATATCAAGCAATGAATTTGAAACCAGAGACAGGTTTAGTAGTAAGTGCTGGTTCAGCTTCATAGAATAGGAAGCAGCTCAGAATGAGTGATGATGTATTTTGGCTTAAAGCTTTAAGAAGAGTATGGGATAAAGATTGGAAATAAGCTCCATTACCTAATTACTTGGAGCTCAGTGGGAATTGAGGATGCTTAGTATCTTGGAGCAATATTTTTCAAACTTTTACGAGTTAGCTCTTCTTCAGAGAAACCAATCATGGATCTCCTGTGTTGCCTCATGTGGTTTAGGACCTAACCATAACTCAGATCTTCATAGTACTATACTCCTTAACCATTCTTACACGTCAAGGACTGTGGAGGAGCCAGTGGAATTCCTGGGTACTACAGATATAATGTGAACTGGCTTGCTTTGAAATGAAAAGACCAGATAATGCATCTCAGAGTTGATGTTCCAAGCTCTCTGCAAACTCCAGCAGAAAATGAATTAATTGCATTTGAGTTGTGTTTCCACAGTTGTTTGGTTGGTGTATTTCTCTTTTCACAAACACTAAAAAGCTACAGAAAAAAAAAAGAATGCTGAAACCAAAAACCTAGAGGAAGGCCTGAACATTCTTTACATCTTCCTTGAAAAATGGCAGCTGCATGGCAAACAGGTTGTAGACTGAAGAACCTTTTTGCTTTTGAACTGCTTCCACTTTATACACAGAAACTTGTATCTCATTTGAAGGATGAATTTTTTGTTGCGAGTGGTGTCACTAAAGTGCAGGAAACTGAGGAGAGCAACAGAAGTTTTCCCATGAAGTTCAAATCTGTGTTTCCTAGCCTCCTACCTAGATTTTTTAAAGCAGTATCATTGTGGACCAGGGACTTTTTAAAACCAGAGGGGACCCTGGCTCATTCTGTACAGATTGCTGAAACAATGAAAACACCATAATTGCAGCCACATTGTAAAAGACAAATGGGTGACACTGGGGAGCTTAGTTTTAGCCCTCTTCCTCCACATGGCATGTTTTCTGCAGCAATTCCCAACTGAGCCATCAGAGGAAGAATGAGACGCTTTTTCCTGCACCAGCAAAGCCATTTTACTTGTGCAAACTCCCAGGTTTAAAACAATCTGTTTTTTAGCTGTTGGCATTTGGGGTGGAAGGCACGTATTCCACCTGCCACCAGCTTTTCCCTTCCTTTCCTACACTTGTAACTGTACTTTGGCTTACTTGTTCTAGCAGGGAATACAACAGCAGAAGTAAGTACAGTTCTGCTTCATAAAGCACTTCTAAATTATTTCTGCCTAATCCCAAAGCAACTGCCAAACCCAGCTCTCCAGACACACTTAGTCAATGTGCAATGAGTGGTGTGGGATTAGCCTGTATTGTGTGGTAAAGCCAAATGCCTGTTCTGGACAGGTGGAAGGACTGGGTGCTCCTGTACAGTAAGATAAGGAATCACGCAGTGCTTGGGGAAGCTGCTCACTGCTCGTTTCTGTCGCAACCCTCTCCAGCAGAACAAGAAAACAGAAATGGTGTGTTGGCACAACCCTGCTTTCTCAAGTCCCAAGGCAGCCCACAGAGAGGGTTTCCATGACACCAAGGCCTTGGAATTACACTACAGAAATGCCGATTTTTTTCCCGGACTGACACAAAATTGGGTGTGTGTAGCCCAAGATTTGCAGAGATGTGAGTACTGGAGATAATCCGTATTCATAGGCATTCCCAGGTCTTCCCTAAAATGCAAAGGCTCCTTAACTAAACACTAACAAGACCACATTGTATTGTGTGTTCTTTTTCATTAGAGAGCCACCTGGCTGTTAAGCAGAGTGCTGTTGGGTCACCAGCCATGCTGGGGTCCTTCTTCAGATCCTAGCCTTAGCTCCTCTCTGTCTAAGGATCACCTCTGTAAAACAGAGGCAATGTTTCCCTGTCTGCCAAGGCTGCAGGGAAGATAAGTTTCTTGTGCCTGCAGAAGACCATTACTGGTAAGCCTGTAGGAATTACATGGTGTCCCCTCTAAGGCACCTGTAAAGATAGAGGGGACAGGGGTTTCCACATCCACATAGAGAAGATACTCAGAAAACCTTGCAGGCGGCAAAACTTATTCCACTAAAGTAAACTGAAGGAAAGAAATTTATGAGCAGGAATATGGGTACAGCTGGTACATTATTTACCATTTCAAAAACACAGTCTGCCAGCCTGTCTTACCTCTCAGAGAAATTACTGCATTTTCAAACGGGTGAAGACTTCTATTGTAGAATCAGAGATCTCATCTATACTTATACCTCTATGAGCTGTTTAACTAGAACAAAATTCAGCCTATCTGATGTATGATAAAATTGAAAGCCTATTTAGGTTTTCATTAATTAAGACAGAAGAATAGAGACAGGAAATGGCCATGGCTGAGAAGGTATCAAATTACAATTCACTTCAATAAAGCTTCAATTGTACCACAGGTGTGTAGCTGTATGCATCTCCTCTTTTACCTGAAAAAAGAAGAAAACACATTCTAATAATAAAGAAATAAAAACACCCCTTGTATTAATGCCTGACCACCCTGACCTTTCTGCAATGCATTATTGACAATTCCTTTAACATTTATTTAAACTTAATTTCCCAGAGCAGAACATGACAGAAAGTAAAAAACATTCATTTCAATTGTAAAAGCTTTCACTTTAATGCATCTCTGAATTAATTGGGCATAGTCTTCATATCAAGTGAAATAAATGGGCTGATAATTGATTAGGACCTCAAGGAACAATGAGATCTGATTGGTTAGGAAAAGAGAAGTGACCTATAAAAGGTCAGGATTTTTTGAAATTGCTTTTTTAATAAAGCATGTTGATGAAGAAATTATCTGCAAGGCTTAGATGAATTATTTTGATTTGATATATAACTTCTGTCAAAGTGAAAATGGGATGTGATGTAACTTAATTCTTGGAAAACTGATAGCTTCTTTGAAGGAGATGAGTCCTTCTCTCAGTCCCAGTATTAGGCTTTGAAATGTCGGTAGCCCACATGGCTTTCCTTAGCTTACCTCTCCATTTATTTTCAAGAGAAGTCTGCCAGGTCTCCCCTTCTATTGAGGAAAGGAAAGAATCCAAAATAGATTTTGCTTGATTTTCTGCCTTGCCTATTATGAACGATGTTTTTCCCTTCTAAGATGTATTCCCCCACCCTCAGCTGAGTCTTTAGTTGGGAAGCTGGGAGGAGCAGATGGAATATTGATGCTCGTTGTGAGGCTGATGGTCTCCCCTTCATCCTTTCCTTTTGAAACAAGTCCCTTTCCTCTTATCTGGAGTGTTCAGCCTGTCCTCAGTCCTTGCCCTTCTCTCAGCTTCCCTATTGGACTGCTGTGCCTTTTCTCCACACTCATGTGCTGACACAGCATCACACCAATTTTGTGAATGTGGGAGTATTGCAATTGTGTCACCAGAGGAAAGTGTGTTTCCTTTTCTTGTGCTGCTGGCCCAAATGTCTATCCCAAGATGACAGACTATTGGTTCATCTTGACCTTCCTGCAAGATTCTGCCTCCCCAGGAACAAAAAATGAGTGCTCACCAGGCTTTGTGCTGCGCTGGTTAAATCAATTAGAGCACACTACCCCAAGGCATCTCTTCCTTGGGCTGAATCCCAACTAATCAGTACAGCAATAATAAAATGCTGATCTCTGTGTGATGGACAGCCTCCCTCTCATCCATGAAGGGGCTGCTGGAAACACTGTGTTTCTGGGAATCTTTCCAGTGCTGATGGCCACATAGCCACAGCAAATGCTTTTTTGGCTCTTGTTTGTGTAGTAATGGTGCACATTGCACTCTTGCTGTAAGCTTTGTCAGCACTCAGGTTTATCAGGAGGAGGTGCAACAAACCTTACACTGGATGAACACAGTCAGCCTGGTCTGGCTCCTGGAAATATCTAGTTTTTGCAGGAGACTTAATTATGTTGTTATTGTCATCCTCACCCCAGCACAAGGTAATCTCACTGCCTGCACTGGGTCTACCCTTGCCTTTTCTCAGGCATTCCTGCCTGCACCTCTGGTTTGCTTATTCGTGAAGCATCTTGAAAATTGCTGTAAGTTATGGCTCACACTGTTAAGGAAAACCCAAGTGACTGCCAGGACTTAGTTCCCAAGCAGGGCAGGAGTACCTGCTCTCAGAGCAGGAATCCCTGGGAGAATGAGAGTGGACAGCCAGGAACCTCCTGACAGCTTTCCCAGAGTAAGGCATTTCCGTACATCCTCTTGTCTATGAGATGACAAGGGTATGTAATTGGCAGGAAAGATTAAAAAAACCAAAAAAAACCCACCAAAAAACCCACCAAAAAACCCCTACATTTGGAGTTTCTGTCCTGTGGAAAACTTCAGCATGTCAGGAGATTTTTAATTTCTGCTTAGGACAAAATGATGATATGTAAGCGATTGTTTTTTAAAAGAACAGAAATTCTGCAGGAGATTAAAATACTGGAATATTGCATTTTAATTTTTGAAATGAAAAACATGGACTTTTACTTCTGTGGGTTTCATAGCCAGTCTTTTCTTTTCAAAATCTCTTTTATTCTGTAGCAGCTGATTTTCTTATTTTCCTTGCTTTTCATTCCCTTTTCCCTTTTGCTTTTCCTTTTTCTAACCTCTCTCCTCTCCTCTCCTCTCCTCTCTCTTCTCTCTGCAAATTTGAAGACTCTTCTGTATGAAATATGACCCATTTTGTTCTAGAGTGACCTCAATGACACCATGCTGAGGAGCTGGTTAGAAGCTTTTTTGAACACTTCCCTCAGCCCTTGTTTTTTCTTTTAAAGTCTCCTAGTCAAGTCTTAACTGAGCTTAGTCCTAGTTTTAAGATCTAAGATCACATCTTGCAATGATTTGACTCTAGGCATGAAACAAGAGTACTGATGTGTTAGCTACACTTAGAGCTACGCTCATAAATCACAGGTTGAGAGTCTGTCCTGTTCCTTTCAACAGCACCTTAGAACTGCTGCTACACCAGAGCAATGTAATAAGGTTCTGTATTGGCAGGTGTATGGAAAAGTAGTTCATTTTGCTGCACAGATGGATACATGCCCCTCTTTCGGGAGAAATAAGGGTTAAAATGCAGGATCAAAAGGGTAACTGGACTGTGCTTTTGTTATTCTAACACAGAAACAACTCTGAGCTTCGTGTCTTACTGTCTAAAGTAACACTGTGTAAATACAAGGATTTGTTCTTGCTTACACCTGTGCAAATGGAGTGTAAATTCTTAATGTAGTATAGTAATGTTGGCCTTCATTTTTCATTTTGCAGGCAAAAGAATACCTATGAAAAGTGTACCATGGAGGAACAAAATCCTCCCTGATTACATCACAGTTTAGGACACAGAAGCACTAGAACATTTGTGCTTTTGAACTTTGGAGTAAAGTTGATCCAATTGGCAATATTTTTTTCCGTATGCAGTTGTAGTCCAGCTCCCTGTCCTAAGGTATTTACACCTAAACCTTTGTTGTCCTTTGAAGATATTTTGTCTAACGTTTTTAGAAACCTTTGGTGATTTGACAGCCTGCCTAGAAAATCTAGTTTTATGGCACACTGCTGGTAGAATTGTTAATGATTGACCTGATGTTTGTGGTAATTTCAGTCTATTACAACTCATTCTGCCCACCACTGGTGGAAAAGCAAACTCATTGCTTCCCCTGAAGCCACTCTTTCTGCATTTCAGGACTCAGCACAGTTCACCTCCTTGTTAGCATCACCACACCAAACAACAATAGTTTATGCAGTCTTTATGCTGTCTTTCCTTGTCAATCGCCTTTCATCTCCCAGCTTGGTCTGTGCATCTTTTGCCTGTTTGCAATAACTATATTGCTCCAGTAGAGGCCTTAATAATAGGTTGAAAACATTATTTCATAAGATATACATATGCTGTTATTTGTACAGGAAGATATGTGCCCTTTTTTCCTTTCTTTTTTTTCCCCCCATAAGGAATGCTATGGTGCTGTCAATTCATGTTCAGTTTGTGACCCTTTTTACAGAGCTGCTGCCCAACCTTGCTCTGTACAAGTACAGTAGGTTGTTGCGGGTTGATCTCTGCCTCGTTTGTAGCTTTGCTGGGTGTCCTCACTAATCTATCATCTAGGCCCCAGTGAGAACATTAAATCATCCCTGTGGAACCTCACTAGGCCCATCTTTTTGCTTTGACAGTGAATGAATTTCCAACCAAGTCTGCACTGCCTGACCCTTAGAGTACTTTTGTCTGGCCCACATTTCCTCATCTGTTTTTTTAAAGTAACATGTCAGTGTCAAAAACCTTACTGAAGTCAAGATACATGACATTTTCTCTTTTTTCCCCCCTACAGCTATTCCCCTGTTATAGAAAGAAGTTACACTGGTTTGACACGGTGTCTTTGTGACAAATCCATGTTGGCTATTACTCATCTTTTTGTTTCCTTCAAGTCATAGAACTAATTCTTTTATTTTTTCCAACATTTTTCTGGAAATTGAATTTTAGCTCAATTATTTCTTTTCAAGTCTTTTTTTTTTTTCCCTTAAGGTACAGGCATTCTTCTTGTCCTTTTGGAGTTTTCTGAAGCCTCACCTTTTCTTCTGGGGATCTCAGTGCTCAGAGACATCTTTGGCCAATCCTCGAAATACACTGGGATTTTCATTAAGCCCATCTGATCTGAAAATATGTGAATTATCCTACTACTCTGTACTGCAGCCTCAGCATGTGTTCAGGACAGTGTCGTGCTAAGTGCTGGACACAAGTAATAAAGACAATCCTTCCACTGAAGACCTGATTAGCTGCACATACGAATACGTGAGACCAAGCAGAAGCCCCTGGCCAGGCAGAGAGGCAGCTTAAACAATGAAACATTCTTCATTAGCTTGAAAGATAAAAGTGTCCTCTTGTGCATGGTCTGGCTGTAATCAAACGTTCTGCAGGCATTTCAGCAGGGGGGATTTTACAGCAGGAGTCAGAAAAGGGCAGGGTTTTAGCAAGCCTGCCTTTTACACGGATCTGTGAAAACAAGGGAAGACTAGACAAAGGATGAGTGTTAGGAACAAATGGTGATGAAGAGATCACCTGGACAGCTAGGCTGGCCACTGTGCACAGAGCTGGAAGCACAAATCATGGGCTGAGTTAAAATTGTAAAAACGAGAGGGGGATAGGCCTCCTGCCATCTGCTGTGTGCCAGCAGCTGGGGTCCACTGGTGTTTTGGTGGTGTCACTGGCAGCTGCTTTCACTCAGCATGTCTGCCATGGAGCCCACTCAGCCAACCTTCCATCCTGGTGCTACAGCTCTGGGGCGGCAGTGTGAGTGCAGCTGAGCCATGGTTTAAGTGAAGCCTTATTTTGCCTTCTGTTTGCTCCCTTGTTTGGCATAGGGTTAAGCTGGGCAGCTTTGCACGAAGGCACTAGTGGGGTTCAGTGTGGACTGGGCACACTTGCGCTCTGATCTGCTCAGTGCTGAGCTGTCAGTTCATCAGCCCAGGGGCCTGGCGGATGTTTGAGAGCACAGCTGTAATTTTCTGCCTGGAATGCCTGGTCTTATGGCACTGGGGCTGGGAAATGGGATCTTGGTGAGGAGGATGACCAGAACAGGGAATAAAGAGGAGGCTGTGAGAAGTCATAGGCCAAAGCTGTTTTTCACTCAAAAGTTTTAGAGAGCTCTGGGTCCTGGGCAGTGTCTAAGACACTCAATAATTCAGAGGTATTGTTCCTGGATGCTGGAATAGCTGAATTCAACTTGGCCCAAAGTGGCTACAGGCTAACTACCCCAGCCTTTTTTCTTCTGATGCATCTGAGTCTGTTCATGAAAATTACTGTTTTAATGGTTGATTAATAAGTTGTGAGCCACAGGGGGTAATTAGTCTGCTAATCACCAGGTTCCACAACCCCACCAGCCGCTCAGATTGCTCTCAATGGCAGCCCTTTTACCTCCATAATTCTAAACTGGCATTCAGGAGCACTGTTAATGCTGTGATGCTCCAGTGGAGCTCAGCCTTGCCAAATAGCAATAAGCTATACATATACTCTTTCACACATGGGGCTCTTTGCTGTAGAGATTGTTTCTGCATTGGCCAGCTTCATTAATTCAGTCATTGCCTCTCACCATCTAATGAGACAGAAAGATTTCATCCTACTACCCTAAAGTTTTACATAAACAACATAAAAATAAAGAATAAAGCCCTGTAGCCCATGTGTTTTGCATGGCCCCAGCTGAGCTGGTTGGCTGTGCTTGCCAGAGAGCTGCTGAACTCTGCTGCAGGTGTTCTCTGTCACGACGACACATATTTGAACCAGGTGCCCTGTGAAATCCAAAAAAGTGCACTTCCTCTGCTTTGTCAGCACAGCTCCCCTTTGCCTGCAAGGCTTTCAAAAGCATGAGGGAAATGACTCACCCAGCAGAATGTGGGAATTATCCTGTTTAGCTGCTCTGCTTTATCCTGTCAGAAACACACGATGAAAAACTCTAGTCACAAGAGACCGAGGGGGCTCCCCTAGAACTGACAGACACCAACTGTTTGAGAGCACTCAGATCCTGTTATCGAGAGGAGCCTGACCCCTGTGCTGCACCTCCATTTATCATCATTTTAATCCAATTTGAAGTCTTTTCAGAAGTCTCCATGTTCTTTCATCCTTTTCCCACTTTCTCTTACCCTAAATATTCTCTTTTTTCTCTTCTTCCTTTTTTTTTGTTGTTTACTTTTAAACTCACTGCCCTCCCAAATATTTTTTGTTCTTTTAACTTAGAAAAGTATATCTTTTCAGACATTATCCCAGCCCAAAATTTCTCTGTTCAAGTGATATAAAGAGAAGATTACTTCACCAAAATCAATGGAGTCAGTCCAGATTTAGCTGTCGAACTGGGTAGAATTCATCTGGCTAAGTGACTTTTCATTTTTTCTTTTTCATCTTCAAAGTGATCCTGAAAGGTTCCAGATAACTGAAAATAGTTTATTCATACAAGCTAGGGCCCAAATTTCTCCATCCCCTGTTTGTCATTAAGGTAGTGTTACTCTGACAGGTATTTTTTACATTCAGAACGAGAGATGGTTCTTATCCTTGAGGTCTAAGCCTTTCTTCATGAAGGCATTTAAATGCCTGAGCACTTTCTAAGTGCTCAGGGAGATTTTGTGTTTAACTTCCTATATCTGCCTAAATGTACTCTGAATCAGTGTCCAAAAGACTCAGGGGAAAAAAAGTTGCTTTTGCCATTCCAGTTTTGCAGGAAGATGAATGATTCTAAATGACTCTGTCCCTTGAAAATAGTACCTTGCTGTTGATATGCTGACACAGTCCTCCTGACTGTATTGCTTACCATAGCTGGACCTTAGTCAGGATCTGACTGTGATGAAACTAGGTTGGTTGTGGACTTTATCTTATTTTTGAGTGCCCATTTGGCACAGAGAAAGCCACAGGAGACTGTGGAAGTTGCAAGGGTGTCATTCTCCTTTCTAGTAGGTGCTTACATGGTTGTCCTGTGTCTTGGAGCCAGAAAGACCCCCTAGGATGCCTCAGAATGCAGCTCTGGGAAGGTGAGAGAACTGCTGGCACCCGCACTCAGAGTAGCAGGTTTGAGGGATAATAGCACAAGGACCTGTTAAGCAGGTACAGATATGTCCCTGGGGTAGGGAACTAAGGTACTGTCTAGTTCTAGAAATAGTCTGAAGTAGTTATAATGCAGCATATAGCCTGAAGGATTAGGGAGGAGACTGTAGTTTTCAAATTGTTTTATATTTTCATTAGGGGAATAAAAATCAGCTGATAATATTCCTCAGAAATCAGGAACAGAAAGAGTAAGTTTAAGTTTAGAAATTTTTTACTTTGCCTCAGATCTGGCATGAGCTAGGTAAGGGCTACAAGAAACATCTCGATTTTCATGGTGTCAAACACCAGTCACACTTTGTCCTCGAAGGTACTTTGATGCTAGCTGCACCCATTGGTGTTTCTGCAGTGTTATTGTAAAGCTGCTGACAATAAAGTTGTGCTTTCTGCAAACAAAACACCAAAACCAAATTGTTTTACCATGATTTTGTGTCAAAGTATGTATTATTAATTTTATCTAAATGATTACAGCTACTGCCACCAAAATAAATTGAAGTAGCTAACAAAAGGTAAACTGAGGCTTAGGAAGGGCTGAGGTCTAATTCTGGCTGTTCTGTAGGATCACATTTCCCCTGAAGGCACGCTGCAGCTGAGCTGTTTGGCTAGCTCTGACTTCTCCTAAGTGTTCCTGGCCCTCCCTCACCCTTTGGTGCCAATGAGGGTGTCTCCAAAGAACCTCTGTGATGCCTCAACTCTTTGCTCTTGCTGGCAGCACCTTTTGCTCTGTGTGTGCATGGTGTGCTCTGAATTGTCAAGGCACAGGGCCCTTTTCTGTGAATAAAGGTGCAGGAGAGCTGGGGCAAGTGCAGAGCTCCTGGGACACACTGCCTTCCTCTGTAAGGAAAGAATTCCCTTCCCTTCCCTTCCCTTCCCTTCCCTTCCCTTCCCTTCCCTTCCCTTCCCTTCCCTTGGTTTCTAGTGGTTGTTTATCGGCCCTGGCATATACAAAAAACAGACGTGAAGTTATTCAGATTCCCTAAAAACTTGCTTGGGAAACTTTCAAATGTAATTCTCTCAGTTCAGTGTTTGGGGAAGAAAAGATGGCAAAAGTACATCTGAAACATGAAATACCAACATCAAGCAGGAAATTATGTTCAGTCAAACTGCTAAACAGAGACTGATGAGAGGAAAAGGAAGCTCAACACCACTCCCATTCATGGGGTTATGGGAAGCCTGAAGTCTCCTCTCCGGTTCCCCTTCTTGTATTTCCCTGGCTGAAGCAAAGCTAATCTAAAGTATTTTTTAATATTCAAGATATTCAAAGATCAAAAATTAAAGTGTGACCATTCATTGTGCCTGGAACAATACTGCAGGTTTTCCAAAGCCATCTGTAGGGAGAGATATATATATATCACTGCTAAGTGTACATCCTGCACTCCTCCTTATGCTTCTATCTTTTATGTTCAGGTCAGGGTCTACTCCTATCTATTTACTTATTTATTTCACAATTTACACCATATAGTTACATTAGTGTTCTATCAAGAATCAATATGTAACATAGGCAAAAAAGCTAAATTTAAAATCAGTAACAAGGAACATCTCCATTCAGCCCATTTTTTCAAGTGGTGAAAAAACAGAGTGCATAAATCAATTGTACACCATAAATCAATTCTACACTGTCTTTAAAGCATTGCAAACACAGTTACAGATTTGAATGGCAAAAATTTCATCTTACAGGGACATTACAATTGTCGCTTATATGAAAATATTCTTAGAATGTAATGAAAGGGAGAGCTTGAAATATTTATTCTAGCAAAGTTTCAATTATTTCCATGCAAACTCTTCTGAATGATAAGACTGCCCTTTAAAGTAATGTTAATGGAAATGTATCATTTAGAAGTCCTAAACCCCCAAAATGCAAGAAAAGTTTCTGGTGTCATTTGAAACTTTATACTCATCTGACTCTAGAACGTGATTGGGTAAAACTGAAGCCTTGCTGTAATGATCCGGTCATTGTTTGCATTTGCTGACTTTTCTGGCAAAAATATCTTGTATTGCTTGAGAGTCCTACTGCAGCATTGGAACATCCAGGGAAGAGGATTGTCTTGAATTCCTTCCACTGTGTGACAAGAAAAATATTCTTGCTCGTTCATTGTCATTTTAGCACCTATGCAAATCTACTTCATAAACTGAAGGCAGTGCAACTCCCTGTGCTTTACTGAGGTTATCACTGTGGCTATAGAGCTTTTCTTGCTTGCCTGGATGCTAAACAGAACCAAAGGAATCCAGCATGACTCCCTGACCCCAGGCTCAGTTTGTAGTGCTGGTGGTTGTGAGGAGATCCATACAATAACTGCTCTATCCAGAACCTGAACAGGTCTTTTCATCAAAAATAAGCCTGAAGCCCCAGTAACATTAACAAACCCTTCTACAACTTCCCTTGCTAAGCTTTTAGAATCCTGCTATGGAGTCAAGATGGAATGATTCTTAATAAGGAATTCCTTTAACAATGCTCCTTTTTTTTCCTATTCACAAATAGCTGAGAAATTCTCACATTGATTCATTATTTGAAATTGTTTTCCAGTGAGTTTATGAATAAATACTTAGGTTTCAGATTGTGCCAATTGGAAATATGAGAATTACCTCTGCCTTCTCACTCTGAAGTACATTATAAAGTTGAATTGGATAACCTGAGCTATACAAATAATCATGTATCTAATAACATGCAAATGTTGAAGCACGAAACTTTTTTTGGGGCAGTCTATGTTAGTTCTGTAAGTCACTTGATCAAGCCTGGGAAACACAGTCAAAGTGGATAACCAGTTATGATTTGGATCTTAGCCGGGATGTAAGAGTTTCATAATGCTAACACATATTGAAAGTATAGCTGCAGCTGCCAAATATGTGCTTGTAAGAAGAGTATAGGATACTTCTGGGACTTCCTCTGCACCTTAGTGCTTCTTTTTTACTTTTACTCTTTCTTTTTTACTTTTACTTTTTCTTTTCTAATCTAAAGCATTAGAACTGTGTATACTGATATTTTAATGGTGATATTTTAAGGCAGAGCAAACATATTCTCAAGCCACCTCTACCCTTAACTGCATTTTTCAGCATGGAATTCATTAGACTTTGTGTACACTGGGAGTGATAAAAGGGTTTTATTTTGTGGGGTTTTTCTGATGATTCTAACTCAGAAGAATTTCAGAATGTATTTTCTGGTCTGTTTAAGAAGGGCATACTTTACCTTCAGTGCTCAGGGAGTGTGTAACTTTCATGACATCTCATAAGTAGACCCCAGGAGAGTTGTAGAAGATTTGGTTTTGTTTCTTATATCAGTGTGAAAACAAATGTACCTGAGAATTTATTAAAGTTTTGAAAGTCACCTGGATAAACTGGAGAGTTTATTGCAATAAACTATATTTATTTGCTCATGGTAACCATCTTAGCAGCTAACCAATGTTTGCAATCTTTTAAGCTGAGCTGTCACAGTCACAGTCTCAGTTTTGTCTCTAGCTATCAAGCAGGTATTCAGGCTGGAATCTATCCCATGGTTGATGTGGACTGACAGCCAATCTCACGAAAACCGTGGGAATAACTTCAGTGGACCATAACTGAGGTTGCCAGAGATGCTAAGTATCAAGAGCACAGTGTTGGTTTCAGTGAAATTTGCACCTGCTTACACCAGATTTGCACTTCTCTCCAGCAAAGAGCCTCTGCATGTGGCTGAGCTTCCAGCCGCAGAGCTCCGTGGGATGTGGCTGTTCTGCCTGCTGGGAAGGCACTCTGGGTAGGGCCCAATGAGCTGACCAAAACAGGAACCAGACATCCCAGCTGTCTTGTAATGGCCCTGGTAATTCACGTTAAGGTAAACAACTCACTTGAAATCCAGGCATTTGCTGTAACATATGTTCCTACAGATTTGCCTACAGGCTGAAGTAGTGGCAATACAGTGTCAGGTCCAGGGACTCAGTGCAGGGCAAGTCCCTGTGCTTTCAGCCAAACCAACTGCTCCTCTTTTCTCGCTGTCTGGGTCATTGCTGCTTAATCATCAATGTAGCTGATAAAACAGAAGTGGGGAAGCTCATTTATCATTTTTTAGTTATGTCTAGACATTGGCTTTACTTGCCTGGAGTGAGCCAATGGACTGGGAGAGTTCTGCACGCGTCCCCTTAACACATCTATTTGTAGGGGTTATTTCAGCCTGTACTGTTGTTGTTGCAAACTCTCTCCACTGCAGACTACCTTGAGAGCCTTGAAGTTTTCTCACAAGCCTCTGCATGCACACAGCCCAAGCTTGTGTAGCAGGTATCACGGCCTCCTGTGGTCAGCATTACCCAGGGGACATCACTGTCACCGCTACTACTGTTTACGCATGACTCCTATTAAAGAGCTCTTCACTGGAGGATACCATCATCTCAGTACTTGCTTCTTCTCATTTTGTCCAGCCTGTTCATTTTGTATAATAAGGGACAGAAACTCAGAAGTTCCTCTTAGAGGGCTCTTCTAATACCAAGCCTAAAAACTGGAAACTCTTCATTCCAGAGACAGCTTTCACATAATCCACCTGGGAGCAGTGTCAGACCTACACCGCTGAGCAGGTGGCTCCTTTCTATGCTATCCCCCATCAGTCTCTCCAAAGGATTCACTGTAATCCAGCTGAAATGATCCATCCTGTGTGATGTGTTTATTGCAATAAATCTTGAAGAGGAACTAAGTGATATGGTAGCAGAGCTGTGGTAGTGCATTGTTTTTGCTGGTATTTGCCTTGTGGTACATTTAGACCTGTTCNGCACGAAACTTTTTTTGGGGCAGTCTATGTTAGTTCTGTAAGTCACTTGATCAAGCCTGGGAAACAGTCAAAGTGGATAACCAGTTATGATTTGGATTTTAGCCGGGATGTAAGAGTTTCATAATGCTAACACATATTGAAAGTATAGCTGCAGCTGCCAAATATGTGCTTGTAAGAAGAGTATAGGATACTTCTGGGACTTCCTCTGCACCTTAGTGCTTCTTTTTTACTTTTACTCTTTCTTTTTTACTTTTACTTTTTCTTTTCTAATCTAAAGCATTAGAACTGTGTATACTGATATTTTAATGGTGATATTTTAAGGCAGAGCAAACATATTCTCAAGCCACCTCTACCCTTAACTGCATTTTTCAGCATGGAATTCATTAGACTTTGTGTACACTGGGAGTGATAAAAGGGTTTTATTTTTTGGGGTTTTTCTGATGATTCTAACTCAGAAGAATTTCAGAATGTATTTTCTGGTCTGTTTAAGAAGGGCATACTTTACCTTCAGTGCTCAGGGAGTGTGTAACTTTCATGACATCTCATAAGTAGACCCCAGGAGAGTTGTAGAAGATTTGGTTTTGTTTCTTATATCAGTGTGAAAACAAATGTACCTGAGAATTTATTAAAGTTTTGAAAGTCACCTGGATAAACTGGAGAGTTTATTGCAATAAACTATATTTATTTGCTCATGGTAACCATCTTAGCAGCTAACCAATGTTTGCAATCTTTTAAGCTGAGCTGTCACAGTCACAGTCTCAGTTTTGTCTCTAGCTATCAAGCAGGTATTCAGGCTGGAATCTATCCCATGGTTGATGTGGACTGACAGCCAATCTCACGAAAACCGTGGGAATAACTTCAGTGGACCATAACTGAGGTTGCCAGAGATGCTAAGTATCAAGAGCACAGTGTTGGTTTCAGTGAAATTTGCACCTGCTTACACCAGATTTGCACTTCTCTCCAGCAAAGAGCCTCTGCATGTGGCTGAGCTTCCAGCCGCAGAGCTCGGTGGGATGTGGCTGTTCTGCCTGCTGGGAAGGCACTCTGGGTAGGGCCCAATGAGCTGACCAAAACAGGAACCAGACATCCCAGCTGTCTTGTAATGGCCCTGGTAATTCACGTTAAGGTAAACAACTCACTTGAAATCCAGGCATTTGCTGTAACATATGTTCCTACAGATTTGCCTACAGGCTGAAGTAGTGGCAATACAGTGTCAGGTCCAGGGACTCAGTGCAGGGCAAGTCCCTGTGCTTTCAGCCAAACCAACTGCTCCTCTTTTCTCGCTGTCTGGGTCATTGCTGCTTAATCATCAATGTAGCTGATAAAACAGAAGTGGGGAAGCTCATTTATCATTTTTTAGTTATGTCTAGACATTGGCTTTACTTGCCTGGAGTGAGCCAATGGACTGGGAGAGTTCTGCACGCGTCCCCTTAACACATCTATTTGTAGGGGTTATTTCAGCCTGTACTGTTGTTGTTGCAAACTCTCTCCACTGCAGACTACCTTGAGAGCCTTGAAGTTTTCTCACAAGCCTCTGCATGCACACAGCCCAAGCTTGTGTAGCAGGTATCACGGCCTCCTGTGGTCAGCATTACCCAGGGGACATCACTGTCACCGCTACTACTGTTTACACAGGACTCCTATTAAAGAGCTCTTCACTGGAGGATACCATCATCTCAGTACTTGCTTCTTCTCATTTTGTCCAGCCTGTTCATTTTGTATAATAAGGGACAGAAACTCAGAAGTTCCTCTTAGAGGGCTCTTCTAATACCAAGCCTAAAAACTGGAAACTCTTCATTCCAGAGACAGCTTTCACATAATCCACCTGGGAGCAGTGTCAGACCTACACCGCTGAGCAGGTGGCTCCTTTCTATGCTATCCCCCATCAGTCTCTCCAAAGGATTCACTGTAATCCAGCTGAAATGATCCATCCTGTGTGATGTGTTTATTGCAATAAATCTTGAAGAGGAACTAAGTGATATGGTAGCAGAGCTGTGGTAGTGCATTGTTTTTGCTGGTATTTGCCTTGTGGTACATTTAGACCTGTTCTGGACTACATGAGGCATACAATTCAGGCAAGAACTCCTGCCCTCTAGAGGTTTGAGGGTCTGTTGAGGTTTACACCTGTGAATTCTTGTAGGTGTGGGATGCGCTGCTTGCAAAGTTGTAGTGCACAACTTGGCTTCTTGGCTGACCAGAATGTTTACATTTCCTTCAAGTCTCAATCTGTTGATGAGAAGCCCACAGAGCAGTTCATCCTATTGATGGAGAAACTTGCTTGAGAACAAAGTAGTTGGCTGTAAGGCACCTAAAGAAGCTTTTCCTTGTGTCTGTGGGCAGGAGTGGCAATTCTGAGGTAAAAATAGACAAGTGCTAGCACCCGAACAGGCCAAGGGAGTCTCCAAGCTTAATGTAGAGGCTGGCATCTGGCCTGCTATACATATTGCCTCACTTTGCCCATCCTGTTTGTAGAGTTTTCCCAGGATTGTCATGGTATCCATCCATCCCTCCTTCATTACAAAGGAGTGTGAACCTGGCAAATGGAGGCTCCATGGCTATCACAGAGAAAAGCAGAGCCTCTCTCATGACTATTGTTCTCATATGACACATCTTAGAAACAGGTAAGTCTCTCCTGCTGCGGTCTCCCTCCAGAACTGCAGGGCTGTCTTAGGTCACGTGCAGTGACATTTTATCTGCCTCTGTTGTCTTCTTAAGCATGAATTGTTGTACCCACCCTTTGCTCTCCCCTGCTCTCTCAACTGAAAATAAAGGAGTCTTTGTTGCTAAGTCCCATAGTCAGCCCAGAACGACCAGAGCAGGCTCTTGTGCCCCAGCTACTTCTCTGTGTGGCAACATGCTGATTTTTTGTAGGTGTGTACCTGTCTAAAGAGATCACGGGGTGATGCCTCCTACTTAGCTATTAAATACTCTGAAAAACACCAGTATTGATGTCCCTGTTGTACTTTTTTCTGACCAACTGAATCACAAGATGCATAGAAGTCAGGAGGGGAATCTCATGAGAGCTTTCATGTTACCTTAGCATTTCTATGTGCCTCTCTTTTCACCTTTGAACAGAAATGGAGTGCTTCAGATCAAGGCTGTATGGTATTGTATTCAATACCATGTAATCAAGTATGGTATGCTATTTTCCTGTCTGTGAAAGAGAGTTTTTTCTGTGTTTTGTTTTGGTGTTCTGGTTGTTGCTGGGGTTTTGTTGTCATTGTTTATTTGCTTTTAAACCAGCAAAACCAAACTTATGAAGATGTAGATACTTATGAAGTATCTACAGAGCATTGGATTAAGGAGTCCAGAGCAAAAGCTGCGGTGCATGAAGATGCATGACAGTGGTAAGTTCTCTCCAGCCTCTCAGGTTAGGGTGAGAAGTGAAAAATGCCAGCTGGTGTTATTAAGTTTAGGTAACAGTACACTGAGGTTTTCTTATCTAATTTTCTTACATGTGTAGCATGTAAGAGATGGAGCAAAGGGAATTCATGGGTTTACCTGGAAGGAGCACGACTAAAATGGACAGCCTTATCTGGGTATGATTGATCTCCTCCCTGCCATGTGCAGACAACAGAATAAAGCTTCAGCTTTCAAAAAGAAGGTGGTCTCTAAGGACAGAGAGTTTGCACAAGACAAGGCAAGCTCCCACTGCCTGGTCAGAGACACCAGCCTCTGCGAGAAGGTGGCAAACCACACAGCTGCAGCAAAGCCTAGGAGCCCCATTTCCCCATCAGCCTCCTTTGGTGAGGTGTTGCTGCTGGCTTTTCTTGTGGCAAATGAGAGTGCAAGGTACTGTATTGTGGTTCCTGGGCTGCTTCTCTGCTCCCCAGCTGCCAAAACCTCTTAGGACGTTTTTCTGCATTGCTCTGTCTAAAGCAATGTCGTGTTATGAGATACACACTTAGTATCTGCTGATGTCAGCATGAGAAGAAGGAAATCTTCTTTTCACTGAAAGTGTTGTAAATCAGCCCAGTAAACCAGACTATACATTATGCTTTTGTTACTGAGAGTTAAATAACAAGGAAGTGAATGGTGCATAATAATTCCCAATGTCACTGAATTCTCCAATTCTCAGCAAAATAGTCTCACACAGGTTTGCACTGCTCGTCCCATCGCTGGGGAAGAGGCGCGCTCTAGTGGCTTTTTGTTGGAAAAATTTCTGCCGGGTGGTGGCAGGACAGCTCAAAATAGATTCATCTAAATGTGGAGAGGTTGATTATGAGAAGAAGTTGTGTGCAGATAAGTCATGTTATCCTAGTCCAAGATTATATTGTATTTTGTGAACTAATATATTCAGACAAACACTAAGGGGTTGTTTTGTATTTATTGAAGGCATCATTAGTTAAACAGTGATTTTGTGTTTATCAAGTTTGCAACCTTATTCCAACAAGGACAACATGATAACAAATATTTCGATTTTGAAAATAAGTGTTTATTTCAGTTCCAAATTGCTTTTGGTCATAAACACTTCTAGGGCTGTGCTTTCTTCAGCTGGGCTTGGGGGCTGAAGACTGCAGAGCAAATGTGCACTTCTGGTGATCCCTAAAACTAAGCTTCAAAACAGACAAAAAGAGGTCCACATTTACATACCTCAGGTGGCCATTTCTATGTGCAACATATATGCACAAATGTGTACAGCTAGATATAACTAATCTTTCATGCCAGATTTACATATACCTATAGTTAACAGTTGTCAAAAAAATCTTAAACAAAAATCTGATCATTTGGGACTGTCCCAGGAGAATGTCAGCTAAGAGAGGACATCCTTCATGTATAACTCATTCTTTCAGGTAGGAAGGGCACCCAGGAAAAGGATTTTGTTTTCAGCATTCCCACCCCTTCCTGCACCTTTCAAACCTCTGCAGAACCAGGCTGTTCTCAGGGGAAGGTGGGGCAGAGGCAGGGAGGCATGCATGTCACATCTTTTAAATCTCCAAGGCTTGAGCCTAGAAGGTGTCTGCACGTTCAGGAAACCTGTCTCTGATATGGGTCCTTTGGGAAGGTGACAACAAAGAGAGGAAAAGTTTAACTGGAAACAAAGCAGAAGCTCTGAGACTCTGAACGTTTTCCTTGTCCCTTGGAAGTCCTGTGGCATATGCTCGCTTTAGGCAGTTAAACTTACAAGCCTGCTGTGCCAGGACAGTTCAGTTAAGGATGGTTTTGGGAACAATGTCCTGCTGCCAGACAATGGTATGAATGGTATGAGCTGGTTTGTGGTTGCTAGCAAAGGTAGTGTTTGCTCAGCCCCTCTGACTTCAGGATGATCCCAATACTTGAAGACTGAGAAAAGCCCTACTAGAGATACGTAACTTACAGGTCAAGTCAGTGAGAGCACTATCCCTTTTCAGCCTGCTGGCCTTCCTTGGCTTCATTTCCTATTAGATGCTAAAAGATTATGTTACCTCAGAGCTTTATTGCAGAAGATTGTGGCTGCACTCTAATTTGACTTGTGAAGCTGTAGGCTTCCGAATCTGATCTAGAATGCAGTGTTCTTCCACATTCACTGTCAATGCCATGCATGATTGATTCTGGCTGGATGGCCAACAAACTAATACCTTTAAAGACAACCAGTCAGGCTCAAAAGCTACCACATATTCATCTTGGTGAAACATTTTAAGACTTTGACTCATAAGACTGATGCAGTTACTGGTTCCAAATGGTCCTTAGCCTCAGTCCTGAGTAGTGCTGCTGTCTGTGGAACTGCATGTGAAACAGCTCCTGCAATGCTCAGTTTTACAGCTCAGTATTAATAATGACATATTACCAGTGTGTTCAGGACATGAGAAGTACACTGCAGCACTTAGGGTTCAGCTTCATTTCTATAGCTCAGCTGCTCCTGTCACAGGGGAGGGAGCCTCCAAGGGATATGGAAAGCAGGACTGAAGGGCTGATAGTCTTCAAATTTAATCCAATCCTTCATAAGTCAACACCCTTCACTTTGTGTTGTCTGTCTGTTGGAGTGTCCAGCCAGTATGAGCACAGGAAGACATAACCAGGTTACTTTGTTCTCTAAGGATCCATTGTCTGCATTTTGCAAAAAGGTAAACATTCATAATGTGAGGAAATGAGAGACTAAAAGACAGCAATGTATGAAGGATTGATTATCTGAGCTTCTAAGCAGAGCAAGAAATGGCTTTTCATTTGTAAATCTTTTTTCTCCTCTAATAAACACTGTAAGACATCATTTTGTATTAAAAACTAATGTATGTGGCTCCTTTTCTAAGGATAAGAAAAGAAAGAAAATGCTTTGTTTCTCAGAGGCACCATATGTACCACATGCTGCAGTTGCTATGGTAATTATTCGCATTATTGAATAGCACTGCAAGGGGTTATACAGAAATGAATCTGACTGGCCAAAGTGCTTGTTAGAATGAGTATGTCCAGTTATTTATAAAAGCCTCCACGAAGCACTCGAGGAAATAAGAATGTGAGGGAGAAGGAGGGAGGGGAAGAAGATGACAGGAGAAGACTTATAAAGCTGAGACCAACACACTGACATAAAATCTTTTCTCCTCAATGGAAAGTGAAATTCCATGGGCCTTCTTGCAGAAGAAAAAGTAGCACACTAACTTGTGTTTACTTAATTTTCTAAGTTGTTAGCCAACAAAATGTAATTTCTTCACAAAAATACTAGTGGGGAGCCAAGCTTTGAGGCTCCAGTAGAACATAAGGGGTTAACTTTGCTTTGCCAGATTTGACTATGTTTGTACTTTACTTGTCCCTGGTTGAGTCAGTCCTTGTGTGCTGTAGGGGTGGCTTTTAAACAGACCACCCACCTCCTGAGCTGACTGGAATACGGAGAATCACTTGTGAGATAACAGTTTCCAGCATTTCAGTGATGTGATTAGAGATTGCAGTCTAAGCATGATCTAAAACTAAACAACTATACTTTGGAGTTTCTCTGAAACATAATGTTGCAGTTAATGGAGCTATCCATGGAAGAAATATTCCTAGGCAATGTAAATAAATTAACAGGAATTAATTTAGCTAATTAATTTGATTGCTGTAAATGGATAAAATTTTAGTAAACGCATAAATCATGTCTGTTATTTTCTATAAGGAGATGATTAATGTGCCTTGATGGCAGAGGCATAGATAAAGCTCACGACCTTGTTGTATTTAAATCTAGAGAAATATTCACTTCCAGTGACTAGAGAAATTATGTCCTTGGACTGTGTGTATCTAAAGGCATTTCTGTGTAGATTGGCATTTGCAGTGACCAAACTTTGTAGACTTGGGAAGGAGGAAGGCCACTTACAGATCTGAGATACTAAAGTTCTAATTAACATTGGCTGCACAGTTTCTGGGCAGTTATCACCAACTACAAGTCTGCCATGGTTTGCCAGGTCTCTGGAGACTCACAGGTGCTTTGGGGGTTCATGGCAAAGGTGTACTTGTGGGTACAGCAGCAGCCAAAACACTGGTGCATTATCAACACCTTCCTAGCTACCAATGCAAAGCACAGCACTGTGGGGGCTGCTGTAGGAAAAGGAATCCATCTCAGCTGGATCCAGCACTATGTCAAAGAAGTACTTCGTGGTTTTAGGGCCCAGTGTCAGAGTGCTGCAGATGGGGTGAAGCCTAGCTTGAGATTTAGAAGAGTTAAACAAGGCTAGCAAAGTCTGCTGGAGTAAAATAATTTTTTAGTGCTGTGCTTGCACAGCACCTATTATGGTGGGGCTGTGGTGTGTGAATGGGTGCTGGAGGGAAGGAGTCTTGTATCTCTTTAGTAAATGACACGATGGATGTGTCTCCCAGTTAAATTTGCAGGTGGCACCAGGCACAGAGGGTCTATGGACACATTTCTCAGCAGGAAGAGAAATCAAAGAGAAATTTCTAGTTTGGAAATGTGATCTGAAAAACAGTAGAATGCAATTCTGTATGAACAAGGTACAAATGTCTGTATCTTATTAGGAACAATCTGTAACAAAAATGTCAGGTGGGGGACAAAGAAAGAGATAGAATCTTTGCAGAGCCAGGAGTCAAAATGTGGCAGCATTATAAAAAAGCAGAACTGCGATCTCATATATATATATATATGAATATATATATATATAAATTAAATATATTTAAAATTTCAATAAATTGGAGGCAACACTTTCTTTCTTGCTTATTCAATATTGAACTAAGTATCCAGTTTGGGGTTCTGTAATTCAAGGTATGGATTGCCTTGGTGGGGAGCAGAGGTGACCAATAACAAACAACAGAAACTCAGAAAAGATGGCTGGCAAAGACAGATTGATGGATTTGAGATTGTTCAGTCTACCAGAAGGTACTTACAGGAGATATGAGAATTCTACAAGCTGGAAAAGGTTGATTCAAAGAAATGGGAATAATCTATTTTCCCTGCTCATAAATAGAAATGAAGAGAAACAATGGGCTTAATGGAGCATGAGATTTAAGCCATGATTAGGAGAACATTTTGCATTGTAAGGATTGTGGAAGACAGTAAAGCTGGAGGCTCGTGTCTTTGAGGTATGAAATGGGTAGAGATTTTCCTGCTCTAGAAAGAGGAGATAAACAGTGCCATCCTCAGTGGTCTTCATGCTCCACTTCCTGTGATTGTAAATAAATCCTCATGAGTCCCTAACATACAATGTCATGAGTATAATGACTCACAATTCTTATTAATTGAAATTACAAACTTGTATCAGGGCTGGGCCTTTGGATCCAATTTTTTATGGACTGGTCTGCTTTGAAAGAGTCAAGGAAGTTATTCACTCAGAGAAGTGGAGCAAGGGGAAAAGTAGAGAAGAATTCCCTAAGAATCAGTGTATGCCAAACAGAAGGAATCCTGTTAGGCTGGCTTAATTTGAGAAGAATTATAGGAGCACTCTTCCCCCCAGAAAGAAGGTTGTTTTTTAACTGAACATGCATATGAGTTACTTTGAGTTGACCACCTTGTCAGCTTTGGGAAAGAGTCTCTGCACAGACTGAGAAAGGAGTAGCTGGATACAGACAGAAGCTATTGCCCCATGTCTGGTAGGCCAGATTTTCAGGTGAGAAGAAAGAATGTCTGAAGCATAAAAGAACAACACTCCTGGGGTTGCTCTGCGCTCTGCAAAATGCTCTGTGCTATGGCATGCTTAGTCTCCTTAGGCAAAGCAATGGAGGTGAATGTCCAGGAAGAGTATCTCTCTTTCTCTTCTCGCTGCCATTTTTTTTTGTAGACCATAATTTTCCCCCAAGTCTTAGCATCATCCAAATGAAGCAGTTAGCCTTGGTTTGGGTGCGTAGCAGTGATCACGTGTGGCACCCATCTAAGAGGGGGTGGAGGTGGAGCCCCAGTGTGAGATCTTCCAGGAAGCAGATGTCATCTTGTGCCACTGGGTGCACTTCTCTGGTAACCAAGGAAATTGCTTTAATAAGATGCTCTCAGGGGTGTCTCAACACCAAGGACTCTTCTGGCTCAAGTGTTTGTGCTTGGTTAAGAATGGATTTAGAAATTGCTTTTTCCCCTCTATTCTGAGCTTCCTCTGTGCATCAGAGATGTGTTTTGTCTGAGCATGGGATTTGATCTGCCACCTTTGGAGAGCCATCTTCCAAGCAGATGGAAGTGAGACTCAGAAAGCAACCCCTGCAGCCAGAGACCGAAGCTTTTTTTAGCTGGCAAGCAGGGAGCTTCTTTTGCCTGCAAGTCTGTGTCCATCTCCTCACCAACTCCCACTAATTATGTCAGCTTGTCTTTCACCCAACTTTCAGCCACTCCTTTTCAATACCCACATCTGTGACTACCAATTAACAAACAGCCAGTCAGAACAGCACAGCCAGGCAGCCCCCTGTAGCCATAATGGCATTAAAATACTGTTTTGACCTGAAAGAATTCTCTTTGTTGGACAGTTACAGCCCTATGGAGGCTATAATTACAATGGTATCCTTAGTTCTGCAGATATAATTTAGCAGTGATGTACTGAGAACAAACAGGATTACAAGGCAGACCATATGCCCAAATATTCACCCGTTAGATCATTTAAAAATCTTTAAGAAATCAGTGCAGATGAAGCTGTAATGTACAGTGTGGTTACATGCTCACTGTTAACAACATAGCTTGTCACTTGCTATGGGAAACAGGCAGCACACAGCAAAATGCAGCTTTGAACAGCACGTGACATAAATAGTAATATTCAGGGTGTTCACCATTAAAAACACCACCAGAGACTCAGCTGCAATCTGAAGTATTTGGTGAAGTGATGTTTTGCAAAGAGATTGTAGTTTAACATGTAAAATATTTAGATTAGGCACTGAAGATGAGCTCAGCTTCCCAGAAACTCAGAGGGTACCTAACAATGTATTATTAACAGCTTTGATGTTCAGTGACGGGAGGATGGGAGAGTGGAATCAAGACAGAGGGAAAGCTTATGTTGGGTAAAGGGACTCTGTAGTAAGCTCTCCAAAGTCTGGGCTTGGAGGGGAGTGGAGGCAAAGAAAGCTGGCGACATAATAGCAAAGGGTGCCCACCAGCCATCACTATAGCAATGAAGAGTGCCTGGGAGGCAAATTCAAGTTGCTGAGGGCAGAAATATCAGAGAAAAGGATGCCTGAGGGGAGCTGAGAGGCTCAAGGAATTGATAATTTAAATAGGAATTGAGAATGGATTGACAACTTCTCACAGTTTTTTTGCAACCAAGTAATTATTGCCCTGAGAAGGCCAACTTGGAAGCTTAGGGTAGGCTTAGTCTGTTGCTGAATACCTGTCTCCCAAACCCAGCCCATAGACAGCTTGATCCCAGGGAGCTTTTCTCAGGAACAGATGCTGACTATAGATACTGACTACTTCCTTGCAGTCTAGAAAAGCCCTCAAGTGCCTGCTTTGAGCCAGAGTAGCCCACCAAGTAGCAGCATAAAATAGCGTGTTAGGTGCCTCAGTAGATGGGCACTAGAGCCCTGGATGAGTCCCTGACACAGAATCCTTTCTGTGCTCTGCAGGAAGATGGGCACGGGGGCAGGGCTGAGTCAGGATCCCTGCACTGCTGCTTTTCAGTGTGCCAGTGTGTGTATGGGCAACTGCAGCCTTGGGGGCTGCCAACCAGCAGATCCCCTGCACACGAGATGTACTTTAAAATTTAAATCTCCATTCTAACTTTCCAAGTCTTTCTAAATGAATGACTTTCTCTGGAAAGAATTCATGACATTTTTTTATGGATCTTGTCTCATTTGCCGGCTAGTGACCTGGAGACATGCAATATATTTTGGATTAAGTTAAGTTGACCTCTACAATCAGAAAGGGAAGGAGACAGAAAAGAAAAATCTTCGTGTTTTAAAAAGGAAATTAAAATGTTTAAGGCTTCTTTAATATGTAAACTTAACAGAACTGTAAAGCAGTAACTGTTTTTGAAAGGCTCTGTGGAAAACCTATGTCTTTCACTACTGCTGAGAGACAGGGACCTTAATAGAAAGCACAGGGAGCCAGGCAGATTTTAACTTTATAGCTTTGCGTGCCAGGTCTTCCAGAGACAATGCTCTGCATGAATGATATCCTACCCTTCACTTATTGCCACAAGTTTCCATAACAAATCTGGAGAAGCACTTTTAAGGGGAAGTGTGTACATTTTCATATCACTGGGAAATGAAATATAACACAGGGCAGATATAACTGGGAGAAGGAAGGAATATGATGGAGAAATAGGCTGAGGAAGTGAGAGATGGGGAGGACTCTTCAGTTATCCCCAAATTCTGTTTTCAGACATAAACAAAATAATAAAATGGGTTTTCTTAAGGTTATTAGGAATAAGGCATTCTCAAATGAACCAAAAATAAGATATTAAAGCATTTCAGCTCTGTATTGAAGTTTTTCAAAGATTTTTTTGAAACATTTGGAAAATTAAAACAAGGACAAGTCAGATAAATCTTGCACAAAATTTCTGATTGTATGCTCAATTATCTCACTCAGGTCACTAATGAAATAAAAGATGTATCTGGACAAATCAGCTCTGAGTCCTGCTTAAAGTAACCCTCCAGTTGGAGAGAGATCCACTAACTATGTATTCTTTGCCAGTGGTTTATAATCAGTCTGGTACTCATTTTACAGTGTTTTCTTGCAAGCTCTGTTTCTGTAGTTATTTGGAAGTGTATCAGAGGCCCTCATAGTGCATGCTGCCCCCAGATCCTGTCACTATTCTGAGTGGCTATCAATGGGACAAGATCCCAGTTGTACAGATGGAGGCAAAAGATGTTTCAGTGATGAAAATGAGAAATTGTGAGTGTGCATGAAACCTTGACTAAAGAGGAAATATTTGGAGATGTTACACTGAAAGCCATGTGGAAAGTCTGCATTTAGGCTGGATTGGATACTGAGGGGAAGATCCCAATCACAGACATCACCTGGACCATGGGCAAGATGGGGATAATATTCAATGCAATTAAACAGGAGGAAGTGAGGGAGCCTTGAAGTATAGGGAGATGAAAAGTCTCATTCCAAAACAGCTGAAACACACACTTAGAATACAATACTTGAAATACAAGCTGACAACACATTCTGCCACTTTCTAAGTAGAGTAATTTCAGGTATGCATTAAATTTTTCAGAATAGATAACAAACTATTTCAGACAAAAAGAAAAAAAATAACGAGGGAGCATTGGTTTTAAAATGTTGTTTTGTTTCAAACAAACTTTCCTCTTCCTTTTTCCATTTTTTTGTACAGATGAAACCAGGTTGTCAAAGTGTTCTGCACAAACTCACAGTTTGGAGCCACCTGATAAACCTCTTCTTTGGCAAATTGTCCTTTTGTTGAAATTGCTTTAACTTGATTTGACATCATCCTTAAAATGCAAGTGGGAATTTCCATGAGCATAATGATGCAGAGGAAGAGGAGGAGTTGAAAACAGCAGAGGTTTAAGATGCAAGATAGGAGTGGGAATGATAACAGTAATATTACAATGTTCTGTGTGGCAAGGAATTGTAAGAAAGAGAGCATGAGGGCACATGGGATAAGTATCTTGAGGGTCCTGATAAATAAAACAGATAACACCTTTCTCTATGTGGAGACAGGTACAGAAATACAGACCAAGGGAGCTGTGGAAGCCATGGAAAAGGTGCAGTGAGGATCCTTTCCTCTCATCTCTCTTCATCATTTTTTTAATACAATTTTTGTGCTCCCCACATTCCATGAATCAGTAAAGCTTCTTTTCTTGTCCTCTTCATGAACAATTAATTTACTTCTTGCAGCAAAACTGCAACCAAGTGTAATTATTATCTGTTGCCTCTGGGAAGTTACCTGTACCTTCCAGCAGGGCCCTGGGTTTGTCTTAGAGACTCTTCTGCTCTCTTCCTATGGATGATGTGGCTCCCTATAGGAACATTTCCTGAGAGGCTTCTAAACTTCCCTGTAGGGTAGGTTTCTTCTTTCAGGCCTCAAGGTTTCACGACAACACACTCAGCCTTGCTTTCAGAACAGTTATGCTGGCTCTGCTCTTTTCTCTTCTCTTTGGATATTCTTTTATTCAAACAACTCCTGCAATATGTATAATTTCAATTACCCTGGAGGTTTACACAGTGCTTACAATGAACTGAGCTGCGCTTCCAACTTCTGCCCATTATATTCTGACAAAGAAGCTCAGAGGCAAGGCTATGTGACTGGTGAACAGTATGTGAGGCAAGGTTCAAAGGGAAGAAGCTTATACAATAGTTACTCATAACTCTTCCCTTTTCCACAGTCTAGCTCTGTCTTTTAATATTGAAATTCAAGCTGCAATCAGGGGCTGAGAGACTTTATCTTAGAAAAGGTTTTTGCTAAAGGTAATAGGGGAAATGTAAATTGGCTGTTTGTTTATGCTTCTGGACAGTAAGAACATAGGCAATTGTTATTCCAAACATTCACCTAAATACACTGAAGAGTTCTTCTTATAGAAGATTCATTTAACTGAAGATTATCCAACATGCAAGAGACTGCTTCCTGGGAACTTCTATATCTACAGGGCTTTTGGGTTGTTTCAATGTTTGCCAGTTCCTCAGCCCTTGTCCCTTCCCATCAAAGTTCCAATTGTAACAGCCCTAAAGGCCTGGAAAATTGCCCACTGTAACCAAAGGTTCCATATATTGTTTGAAACCAGAGGAATAACGTTTCTTTGCTACAGGGAAACTGCTAGTGTCTCCTGTGACTGGCAGTTTCTGAAAATCAAATGCATTGCACACAGGTGGAACATCTCCTGCTTTTAGAAATGAGGATTCTCCAGATGGGTGCCTTTGAAAGCAATTTAGTGTAGTCCTTACAGTGTGTGCAATTTGGTGACACTTTGCAAGCACATCTGGCCAGTAGGGATGATTGTATTATAAATGCCTAACAAAAGGATCTCCCTTTCCTGTCTCTCCTCCTTCTGCACTTACTAAGCTAATTACTTCATTTTTATAAAGGGAGAAGCTCATCTCTCCTCATCCTTCACATGCCTCCCATCTCTCTGGCTCGATCTTTGAATGCTGTGTGCTTTGACTGTGAAATGCAAGGTAAAAAAGCTCACATTCACTTTCCAGTTGAAATTTGAAGGCTGGATATTTTTCTAACCCAGCTTTCAGTTGTTAGTCAAGGGTCAGTTCACTGTAGACAAAAGCTTTCAAATTTCAGAAGAGATAATTTGCAACATTGGTTGAGGTGCTGATGGAAGAGAGATCTGACCATGTTTCCCTTTGGTTAAGGATGACAGTGCAGATAAGAATGTGTTAATGGATGTAACCTTCTACCTTCTGGCACCTCACTTGGTCAGGATTACCTGATTGTTGCCTTGGATGATCATTCTCCTGAATATCAGAGACTTGGATAGAGGGTCTGCTTCTCTGATTACAGCTGAGCTATCAATAGGAAAGGAGTCTAGGTACAGCCTAACATGGCTATTTTTGCCTTGAAACAATAATACTTTGATGGTTTTTAGATTTCTGAAATCTTTTTTCTCCATGAGCTACTGCTTAATTTACTGATAACTGCACCTGGGGTGGGACAGACCCCCACGTTCCTACAAAAGGCTGCATCTTCAAAAAGATTTTTTTGGGAATAACATCAGGAGCATTAGCAGTCAGCTCAGGGATAGCAGGTGTGCCAATGTTGTTCTGGTAATTCATTGCTGCTTCTCTACTAACGCTTGCTTGCATGTCATCTCTTGCACAGCTTGAATGGACAGGGAAGAATTAATACCTTTTATTTAATTAAAAAGCTACTGAGGTAGCAAACAAATTCAGCAAGCAGGTTTTTCCTACGTTCAGAATGAGTTTTTATTATTGGTGGTACTGTGACAACTCAAAGCTCTGCTGAACTTAGGATCTGTCTGGAATCCTAAGCAAAGAAAGAGATTTCATAGCTTACACATTCCCTTTGAATAGGACAGGCCAAAATGCTGGCCTTTGGTGGGTTTACTTTCCAATCCAGATCCACATTTGGCAGTCTCTCCTGTCTGGGTGGAGACTGCCCGGCAGCACTTTAGGCTGTCATCAGCCATCCGAGTTCTGTGGTGGAGGTGTCTGCCTCCCATACTGACAGACAAATAGACTGCACTGCACATGCACAACCATTATTTGTCCTTGCTTTTCCCACTACTTCCCACTAATTACTTGCCAACCTTCTACCCACCATCAACCCTACCATGCAATCAATCCTTCCTCTTTTTTTTCCTTTTCTTCTTGAACTGGAGTGTTTGAGTGTGCAAAAACTACAAAACCAGGTGTCAATCCTTTATTTCCAGAAGTCATAACTCCTTGTATCATCTTTTGATGTATACTCTTTTAATGGGTAAGCATCTATGTAGCAATGCTAGGAAAATAAATTGCCTTAGCTCCATTTTGCAGACAGACATATATCCTTTATTGTTCCTTCTTGGTATGTTTCCCATAATGTTGATCTGCCAGACCCTCACAGATAGCATTTTCCCCCTTTGCTATACATGCTTCATCAATACAACTAGATATCTCTCCAAGCATGGTGCCCTTTGCTGCTGCCTTCCTGCCCTTTCTTCCTCAGACAACGTAAAACCCATCTGTCAGAAACTAAAATTACTTGTTCTGTGAAGTGAAATCTTCAAAGCCCTTCAAATATCCAGTATATGAAAACTCCTTTCTTTATCCCATTTAGGATTACAGAAAAAAAAAAAAAAAAAAAAAAAAAAAAGACAAGAAAGTTCCTTCATTGCAGAGAAAACAGTTATTAACCTCCAGGATAAAAGCAGATACAATTCCAATGATGGACTTTTTTTTCCAAAGGAATTGTGTGGAAGGTAAATGCTGAGGACAGCAACAAGCAAGGTGTAGAGGACCAACAGCTCCCACAAAGATCTGTCACATTAAAGTGAGAGAGTAAAATAAGCATTCTAACACTGGCCTTTTGCAGCAGCGATTTGCAAATGTCCCTCTCCTGACACTGTGTCAAGTAAAAGCTTTGCAGCTCAGCAGTTGCATCTGAATGTGGTGATTTTCACCAATATCTAAAAGGCATGATTTGAGAAGTTTTTAAAGCAGAGCTTTTTGGATTAGGTTTAAGTTTCAAGTCACTCAATATTCAATTTTATAAGAGTAATATATTCATATATTCATATTACCGATTTTCATTTTGTTATTTTTATACTCATTGAGACATGACAAGGCTGATTAGAATCAGTGGCCCAAAACCAAATGTCAGTGTCTCAGAGGGGAGTTGTAAAACATACATGTCTGAATACTTTGAAAATCTTTGCAGAGAAAGTTCATACTGCTTTGGAAAGGTGAACCATTGTACTTCAAGCTTCTTATATCTACCCCATATAAACTATGTAACAGCAATTTTCAGGACACAATGAAAAGGATAAACAGGCAGAGCAGCAGGAAGATTTGCCCAAAATCAGACATCTCCAAGAAAGTTCACAGCCTGAACCACATATGCTGAGAACTACAGAAAACAGAGATGCAGTGCCATGAAGCTTTGTGAGGCTTAGAGAATACAGTTTGCAACAAACATTTAAGTCAACAAAAGTTTCAAAGAATCATATCAGCATCTAATTTCCTTTTTCTTATTATTCTTCAGATTTTGCTATGCCTCTGAGCCATCCAGATTCTCCACATGTTTTTCTGCTACCAAGGATAAAACTGGTGTCAATTTTACAACCAGAAGTCGTTTCTACCCTTGGAACTTTTCCACACAGATGTTTTTTGGCTATTTGTTCACTCCAGCACTTGCAAGTCCGGCATATAAGGCAGTCATTTGGGTCCTCATTCTGCTGCTTTTGCTGAAGCCACTGACAAAGCTCTTTTTGACCTGAGGATTGGTATGATCCCTTTTGGGAATAAGCAAGAACAAGTCCACATTCCTAGAAAAGACCAAATTATTTGGTTAGTGCCTTGTCCAGAGAGAAGAATGCAGGTATCCCACACTGCTGACAGTTCCTACCCGACTGATTTACCTAAACACAGGAACAAAAAAGCAGCAGGTAGACTCCCTTCCCAGCAGAGAAAGTGTTAAGTCTTAGACAAAGCTGAAAGGAGAATAAAAAATATTTCAATCCTTCCTAAAAGGGGCTGTCCGCCCCTATCATATTCCTAGTGCCAAAATAATGCCACTCTGCACTGCGGCAGGTCTTGCTCTTTTCAGGGATTCATTTCTTAATATTAGCCTTGGAGGTGCTCATTTTGCTGAGTCAATACTGGGTCACACAGATGCAACTACATATTTATCAGTTTCCATTATCCTGTTCATGGATTTATACACATATTTGTGATTAAATTTAACTAAGTATATCTTAAGTCCCTTCTTGTAGGGGCAGACAGAAGGGCATCCTGGCTTTGAGCTGTGCTGATCTCATTTGATCTATGTGATTGCTGAATGGCCTCAACGAAGCTTCTTGACAGCTTGTGTGGAATAAAAAACACTGTCAGCAGGGGCTTGTACCCTAAACACAGTTTCCATCAGACCAAGGAATGACAAATTATTTTCTCTTTCCCAATGATGAAAGTATCACAAAAAAGCCCCTACTGCTGCATTTATTCCATGTCATCTAAGATGAGGTAGAGAATAAGAATAGAGAGTGTTGAAGTTTTTCTTTTTTTACCTGTCCTTAGATATCAGTCACCACCTGGATGAAGAATATGAGCTGTCACCTGGTTTGTGTGGCACATACACACAGTAAGATCTGCCAGTGGTTGCTGCAGAAAATGGATGTGTTTCCTCATGGAGGAGCAGTCCCAAGTGCAGTGGCTGGCTGCTGACTGGGTTTCCTAGGCAAGCACCCCAGCTCCAAGTGCTCTGTGGGACAGTCTGAATGTGCATCTGACCTCACTGCAATCTGCACTTCAGCTGCAGTGCATTCACAGAGTTTCTTTCCAGAATACTTATAAATACAGCATTTCCTGATTTTCAAAAGACCTTCAAAACATTAGAGAGTGCTCCAGACATTCAGGGAGGTTCTTCATCCTCGGCATTAACCTAGCTGGGATGGGACCCCATCTCTTTCTTATAGGGGGACAGAGAGTGAAGTAAGAGGCTAAAGTTTTTGTCCTAAAATGGAAAAGGCTGGTGCAATGCTGTTTATTTTAACTAAAGGTATTTCCATGGCCCTTATCACTGCAGCATCTGAACAAAGTCCAAAATTCCATTTTCCTGTCAGGTCTGCAAGGCTGGAAGCAGACAGCTGAGGGATCAGTGTCTGGTGAGTGGATGCAGCTGGAGTTAACCTGTGAGGCTCAGTGAAACATGCAAAAAGAGGAAAAGAAAAGGAGTGAGAGAGTAAAGTTTGGGATTTGGTGCTGTCCTTGGATCCTGGCACGTCTTCTTTTTGGAGAGTATGTCATATCTCTCAGACACAGAAGGATCTTTTGCTCTGAACCCACAGAGCATGTTTGCGTGGCAGTGTTTCCCACCCATCAGCAGCCCCCTCAGTCCTTCATCTACCATGAAGAATATGAGAGACTGTGAGAGCTCCTTTATGCCTAGGAGAAAGCAGGGATCTAAATTGGCATGTCCTTGGTGTGAGAGATAGCTTGGCCCCTCCATGCAGAGTTTTGTGCAGAACATGTTCCTGAGCATGTGCTGAGGGTCTGTCCTGGGTTGAATGCCCAAAACCAGGACAGGGTCACTTGGAAAGTGTTACTTTTATTTGCAAAACTGTGTGGGTTTTGTGAGAAACTACTTAGTGTGAGCCTAGTTTAGCAAAGCAATTTGTGTTCACATCTCTTTGTAACAACAAGAGCCCTTCTCCCTAACTGGCTACTTACTTGAGGGCTGATTTGCTCCGACCCTCAATGTCCCAATCAAAGATTTCAGCTTTCAAAAGCAGTCTCTTCCTTGCAAGGTTATCAGAAAAACCCTGGGCAATTTGGTTTCCATCTTCTCCTTTGGGAATGCTGCTGTCCTTTCTTTCTGGAGGGATCTCTCTCTGCATGGTTTCCTGGCCCAAAGAGAGGCTGTGCTCCATGCTGCTGAAGTCAGATTTTTTTAGTGGAAAATGTTATTTTTGGGGGTAGTCCTGAAATCGTTCTACAGAAATAGCTAATCTAGGCCTTGACTCTTACATGTCTGCATTCTGCCAAATTCTGGTTTTATAATTACCCTCTTTCTTGAGGCTTTCCTCCTATATCTTGTTACACTAATTAGCTGTCTTGCCTTGATTTGGACAAAGTCTTTAGTGTGGCTTTCCTAACTTAGTTTCTATCACTAAAGCTTTCTGGAAGGAAAAAAAAATTGTCATATATAATGGCAGTAGATGACTAGAAATTGCTTCTGCATTTAAAAGAACTATTGAGTGGCCCTTAAATGCCACTGAATAGAGGTGCTGCTGTGTAATTAATAAAGATCTGGTGGCTGGGGAGGTGGAAAGCCGAGAGATATGAGTTCAGTTCCTGTGTCAGCAAGTCATGATACCTCTTGGTGTGCCTTGGCTTGCTTTTATAGAAGAGAGATACAGTTTTCTTAGATTATCAGTGCTTTGGATCAGAGACTATATGCATTTATGTACAGGCATGTAAGAGCCCCTGCTTCTGGATCTTAGTGCAAAATTGCAAGAGTAATAATGTGAGAGGCTGCCACAGGAGGAAAAGACCCTTTTCACTGTGGTGTTTGCAGCTCCTCTGAATGCTCCTAACACACTGACCTATAGTCAGGGAAGACCTGGCCTTAAGATGGTTTGGTTAAATCTCATTTCTACAGCCTATCAGTGGGCACATGAAAATTATTTGGACTATGGCAGTTGCTTCATCAACTACTAAAAGACAATGTTGTGTGACTGCAGTGATCAGTGATACCACAGAAGTGGTGAATTGTCAGCTGATTACTGAGCTTGCCACAGATTTATAGGCTGAAATGGGCTTTGTAAAAAACTGCCTGGTGAATAACATGGGACAAAGACAGAATATGTATTTCTTACTAACTTAGAAAATAAACTAAATCCAGCAAAATCAGTTGCATACGACAAATCATGCAAAGACACAAAGTCTGATTTTTAAACTTAATAAATGTAAGAATGTTGGCACGGTTTAATGCTGGTTTTATTTCAAGTGAAGGATTAACTGTCCACCAGTAACTCTTGCAATGTGAGTTAGGAGCTAGTCTGAAATTAAGACTCTGGGCTAAGCCCAGGAAAGGCTCCACAATGTGTTACTCATTGGGGCACAGAATTTTTCATCATATCCATTTTTTAAAATGTCTATCTCCATGGAAAATACAAAGCTGTGTCCATAATCCAAAGGGATAATTTTGAGTTTGTTTTTTTTTTTTTTAAAAAAAAGCAGTGTCTGTCATAAAGTGTTCTGCCTTTGTCTTAATTCTGAGACCTCTCTCATCCTTGGGCTCACAAAAACTGTGACTCTTCAAAACTGGTCAGCCCTATGGTCTCGACTCTGAGAGCCAAAAAGAAGAAAGGAAAACTGAAGTGTACAGAGTAACTGGCACCTCCTTCCTGTACGTGTAATAAGGGGCTTAGGGAGAGGGTGAAGCAGGGCCTGCAGCTGAGCTCCCCCTTCAGGACCCCGATTCTGCACCATTACCATCTGGTAGGCTTGTTTAATTAACAGAGGGAGGTTTGGCATTTTATTACCTACCCCATCTGCTTAATCCTTTGTGTTTTCTTTGCATCTTCAGTTAAGTCTAATGACATTTTGAAATCCAAGCCAACAATTTTCTAGAAAAGTGTTTCTCCAAAGCAATGGTAATTATAAAGAGCATTTTGAAATTGGAAGGGTAGCAGTTCCTGCCCACTTTACTGAAACTTACCTTTTTCTTCATGGCATTCATTTCCTTATGAAGACAGTTAGGTGTATTTAATTTTTTATTTCTGTCTCTCAATTGCTTTTTTAGCTTATCACCCTGATCAGTTCTGTATATTTCAAATTAATTTTCTGACAATATTTCTGGGTTTGATTTTTTTTTTTGTCTGGATCTGCAAATACTTGCTCATGTACATGCTCAGCCTCAGCTTGGGGTGTAGAAAACTCAAATTCAAGGGGAGCCACCCTTGCACAGAGAAGTGCAGAAGAGATGGCAAAGGTGGTGACTGCTCTTGGGAATACATGCCCAGTGTGTCTTTCATTGTGGGATGGCTGACTGCTTTGTAGCTTGCTTCTCTGTAGACTTCTCCCTGTTTTTGCTTATTTTTCTTTTTCCTGGACACTCATGTTCAACATTGATATTCCAGAGACCAGTCTTTGAACAGCTGCCTGCTACTCCCCTGGGTACTGACTTGGCTTTTTTGCACTTTCTGAAAAACAAATATGAAACAATTAACAGGAAGATCAAAATCACTCAGTGCTTTTGGAGTCCCTGAGATCATTCTGTCTGGACCTTAAGTACATACCAAGGCTGACTAATTTTTTTCTTTTTTTCTTTTTTTCTCTTCTTCTCCACTTCAATTTCTTTTTTCCACAAAAGACTTTCCCCTGTTACCCTGCAACTAAGTAATATCAAGGTTTATGCCAGCTGATCAACAACTGCCAATTACATTTTTGCTATCTCTGATCAATTGCTCTGCCAAGGCCCAGTGAAGATTTGGGACTGGCATGTACCATATTCTTTCTGCTACTGGTGATAAAACCACTTCTCTCATTCCTGCCTCAGTTTCTGAGTCAGTAAAACACTGCTTTATCTGTTCCAGAATCTCATGAAAAAGAGAATTCTAAGGCACAGCTTTATTTTACAGATGGTGATGGTTGTTTTATATAACCATCATGACAGAAAATCGTGTTTCAAGAAAATTGTTTGGAGGGTTTGTTTGTTACCAATTGTTTGGAAAATTGTTTGGCTTGCTTTCCCTATTTTTCCTTTTTTTCCTGTGGGATTCAGTTTTGTTGTGGAAGAATATTCTTTTTTCCAGCAGAAATATTATATAGCCTTTTACAACAAACATCTCTTACAACTATGTCTTTACCTTGTCACCTTTATCAAATTCTTTATGAGGGAAAATTACAAATTCTCTGCAGTGGTTTCAACAATTTTTAGCAAATCTGAACTCAGATAATTTGGAACACAACCATTCCTCACTCCTTCAAGCTCAGTCCTATCAGGTTTTCTTGACCAGTGCATGGAAACTTTACCCTGAGAAGAAGGAAATTGCCCAGGGCTGCTGCAGAGCTGGTAGAGCGAGGAGACATTTGCTCAGATATTTGCTGGAAAAACATGGAGACTGGAGACACCCAG
>VYXF01007245.1:567869-619917 GCA_013397295.1 Polioptila caerulea
TTTTGGAGTCCCTGAGATCATTCTGTCTGGACCTTAAGTACATACCAAGGCTGACTAATTTTTTTCTTTTTTTCTTTTTTTCTCTTCTTCTCCACTTCAATTTCTTTTTTCCACAAAAGACTTTCCCCTGTTACCCTGCAACTAAGTAATATCAAGGTTTATGCCAGCTGATCAACAACTGCCAATTACATTTTTGCTATCTCTGATCAATTGCTCTGCCAAGGCCCAGTGAAGATTTGGGACTGGCATGTACCATATTCTTTCTGCTACTGGTGATAAAACCACTTCTCTCATTCCTGCCTCAGTTTCTGAGTCAGTAAAACACTGCTTTATCTGTTCCAGAATCTCATGAAAAAGAGAATTCTAAGGCACAGCTCTATTTTACAGATGGTGATGGTTGTTTTATATAACCATCATGACAGAAAATCGTGTTTCAAGAAAATTGTTTGGAGGGTTTGTTTGTTACCAATTGTTTGGAAAATTGTTTGGCTTGCTTTCCCTATTTTTCCTTTTTTTCCTGTGGGATTCAGTTTTGTTGTGGAAGAATATTCTTTTTTCCAGCAGAAATATTATACAGCCTTTTACAACAAACATCTCTTACAACTATGTCTTTACCTTGTCACCTTTATCAAATTCTTTATGAGGGAAAATTACAAATTCTCTGCAGTGGTTTCAACAATTTTTAGCAAATCTGAACTCAGATAATTTGGAACACAACCATTCCTCACTCCTTCAAGCTCAGTCCTATCAGGTTTTCTTGACCAGTGCATGGAAACTTTACCCTGAGAAGAAGGAAATTGCCCAGGGCTGCTGCAGAGCTGGTAGAGCGAGGAGACATTTGCTCAGATATTTGCTGGAAAAACATGGAGACTGGAGACACCCAGGAAAGATGGGGGAGGATATGCAGAGGTTTTCCCCATCCCAGCTTCGTAGATGTGACCTAAATAGGCCAGGATGAACAACAAGGAGTCCCCTTTTAAACACACTTTTCACATAAGAGCACCTCTTACAACACTTTCCTCTCCAAATCTTGCTTCAGCCATTCTTATTCCAGGTAATAGTCTTAGGAAAGCCATTTGCAAAAGTCTTTCCTTTGCTGCAGGAGTTGGTAGATACATTCTGATGACACTTCTGGTTTGACTGGGACCTCTCACAGACAGCAGTCAAGATGAGCCAGAATGTAACAGCTGTGCGAAATGCTGGTAGCATTGTCCACTACATTTTCAGAATCCTTTGCTTAAGAAGAAAGATCTAAGTCATCAAAAATTTAAGCCAACATTTTTAGTTGTCATTCTTCTCCCTCATGCTGCTTTGTGGGCAGTGATTTGTGCTTGGCTGGCTGTTTCAGATGTAAAGCCTGCTGAGTTTCTTCCTGGAACATCTCGACACGGTAAACAAGGGAAAGCAAAGCAAAGGCAAAGCTTTTCCTGTGCAGCCAGCTGGAGGGCCTGTGCTTTCTCACTTCTTTGTGCATTCTTACCCTTGACCCCAGTGTGCTATCCAGTTCCCTCTGTCAGGTTCTCCTGAAAGCTGTGATTTCCTCTCCTGACAGGCAGCAGGAAGATCAGAAAGCTGTTGGGCAACCTTTGCTCTGGAGAGAATTGGAGGGTTATTAACAAAGCATGCCTGATAGGCAGGGTTTAGGAAAGAGTGATAACATCAGGAAGAGGGAGGAAAGCAAACACTTCAGTAGCTTAGAGTGTTTGTCATTGTAAAATCCGTCCAGGGTAGCAGCTTTCTAAGCTGTTCTTTCCCTTGCAGAGTCACTGTCACAGACTTGGCGCTGCGTCTGATGTCACACCATTTCCACCAGCAGCTGAGATGGGTTCAATAACTTAGATGGGACTGTTCTTCACCAGTCCAAAGGCTGGAGATGTTTTGGCTTGTTTTCAGCACCACAGAGGGCAGTAAAATGACTGAACTTATTCTGTTCTTGGGTGTGAGGCTGTGGCAAAAGGGAAGTCTTCCTTTCCACTGCCTCATAACCACTGCAAGGAGAAGTCACCTATTTTACAAGGAAATCAAAGCCAGGAATGGAACTCAAGTCTCTAACATCCAATAACCTGGCTTGGTAAAAGCCAGCTAGGACATTTAATTGGGAGCTATGAAAACCCATCCTCTGGGCAGTTTGCAGCTCAGCTTTTGATATAAGCTTTTTCTAATTATCACTGACAGGCAGATCAAGGGTAAGATTATACATTTGGGTTCTTGTTTTTTCCCTTCCCTTCTTCATATCATGTGTCAGCTCTAGTTTCCAAATACATTTCCATGTCAAAGCACTAAACTTCATCCATCATGAGCACATTTGTGCAAGTCCTAACAAAATAACCCTGCTGCCATGTCTCTCTGGGAAGGTGGAGACTCCAGTCATAACGTAACATGACAATGGAAGCACCAGGAGACTGGGTAGTGAGATTATATCTTTTCCATTTGCGCAGTAACTGGTGTTTAGCATGGCTTGTCAGTCTGTCAGATAAAGGCACACAGCCATCTATAATTATTAATGAAGATTCAGATATTTTTTCTGCTGGAAACGGATCACCTCACTCTTCTTCTCACTGACTTTTTACATTAGAAAACTAAAAATAGCCCTGAGTTTATAAGGAAGGACCTTCAATATCTGGCAGATTTTGCCTTTCCTGTAGTCCATTCCCCAGGGAAAGGTTAAACACACAAACCCGTTTCCTAATGGTCCGAGCTGAGCATTTCAGAGCCACAAACATGAATACAAGGTGTGCATCTTTGTTAAGCACATTCAGTTCAGCAAGCCACTTATCATCCAAACAAAAAACAAAGACCTAAAAATCCCTCCAGCCTCTGATAATTTACACTTTTGAGGAGAAGGAAGGTTAAGAAAAAAATTGTTAATCACACCAGCTTGGATAAATTTGGTGTTGCCAAATGCTGTACCACTTTTCCCTGCCAATGCAGCTCAGTCTCCTTCAAAGCCGCCCTGCTGTCACAAAGCTGGGCTGTGCTGGAACCACATCTTTCCTTTGTTTCAGGACACGGCAGGAGATGCCAGGGGCATGAGAAACATGCCGGGGCTGAAGAGTGTTCCACAGGATCCACAGGCAGCTGTCTGTTGATGATCACATTATTGCTTTATGACTTAGAAAACTTTTGAAAATAAATGGCTGAAACCTGGAAATATTGTCTGCTAAAGAGGGCTTTTTTCCTTGCTCTCCCCCACAACACAGAGGAACTGTTTAGATCCTCAGAACTTCTGGATTTCAGATGGGAGAAAGCATGTGTGATTGTTGGTACTATCTTCCCATTTTCCACCAGGATGAGAGGGAGATACTCATCTGGTGAGGATGAGCAGCCCTTTCTGACAGACATACGCTAAAAGCACCAGAATAGGTGCACAGCAGGATGCCCCCTCCCTAAGCCACCAGGGAAGCACCCTGCCTACACAGGTACATGTGCACACACACACACTTCAGAGACCACATGAGAAACAGGAGTTTCACTTTTCACCATCACTGGGAGATGAGATAGCATTTATGTCCAAATGCACAATCCTTAGATGTGCCTTTGCATGGCACGGGGCAAAGCTTTCAGTGCAACAATGGCCAACAGTGAAAGCCCAAGAAAAGGAAAGAAGATCTAACTCTTCTCTCTGCCAAAGAATCTGAAAATTGCTTTACACAATTTAACATAACTAACTGATCCTCTCAGATATACCAGGGCTGTATTCTACCATTAGTGCTTTCCAAAACCAAATCAAGTCAACAGAGTGCTCTGCAGTGCAAAGCAAAACAAAACCACAAAAAGTTCAAGTGTAGTCACCAGAAAAAAATTTGCTAAGTACCAGCAGAAATGAGGAGTTAATGGGTCCCATATGTGGCAGCTAACCTGGGCTTTATAAATTTTTCCATGAGATTTCTGAAAAAAATTCTATAGCAGCAAATAAGGACAAAAATCCATTTTCTCGTTACACTGGACAGCTGACATAAAAGCTGCATTTTTTTTCCATAGTTGAGTCTATAAACACAGGCTAACAAACCTGGACAGGATTCTCACTCTAAAAAAAAACTGATATTCCTGAACAGGAAGACACTTTAAGCTCTAATCAGATTCTTAACAAGACAAGATCTGAAACAGCTCAAAAAATATTTACATTTTACCTTACTCTACACCTTGTGGAAATGTAGTGTTTTAGTCATCTTAGATATTTTTGTATTCATACATTGCAGTTAGGTCACATGCCTTGCTTCTTACAGCGTGCACACAACTCACGTAATTTGATGAACTTTGTGATGCCTTGAACAGATGTTCCAGTGTTGCCATAGCACTCACTGTGTTTAATCCTTACTGGGATGGAAATGTATTGTCTTAGAGTGTACTAAACCTGAGGAGGCCAGGTTTGGTTTGTTTTTTCCCCATACATTTTAAATGCTAAGTGCTTGGAGCAGCAGGGATAAGAAATATTGTTTTCACATGCTGACATGAATTCAGTGAGAAAGGTCAAACCACTGGAATTCTGTTTACCATTGCATAAGAGAAGGATCAGTAGGCTAGGTCTGAAAACTAAAAAGCAACATGTTTCTCCCAACGATTGCCTGGAGTGCAGATGTGCTGGGGGATTTTAAACGTGTGATTTTAAGGGCTTAGGCTGGCAGAAGTAACAATTGGGGAATTTTGAGCTGGAAGTCCTGACAAAGGATGTCTCCCAAGGCAAACTGGTAACAAAAACACTTCAGACTGAATTAACATCTTTTTTCTTGGTACCCATGCAGTTGTCATGCTGACATTCAGAAGATTGTCTTTTGATCATTTCCAGGTTTTTAGCACAGCCTCACATACAATTAGGAGGGCTCTTCAAACCTCCCTCACATTCCTGCAGGGAAGCTCATCAGAAGAAGACTGTAGAAGCTAGCAATCATCCCTAAGAGCAGGAGAGGGAGTGGCTGTTCCTTTGAGACCACCTGCAGAGCTTGCTTTAACATTTTGGGGGGACCTTTAGCCGCTGTAGAGGTTAGATGTTTAAACATAATCAATAGATAACTTGCCGCATTATCACATTCTCAGTTTTTCCTGACTCTGAGATTCTGGGTGGCTTCATTTATTACTGTCTGTAGCCTTCTAGTCTGTGGGATCTTCAGGTGGGAAGTTCTCAAAAAGTGTGAAGTGTTTCTGCTGAAGAAAAATTGTCAGATGAAGAATGCAGCAAAGTGTGAGAGAAAACTGCAGGTGTTTATGTGGAAGATATTATTTTGTTGACTCACCCTATGTTACAATTTGAGCTGACCTTGGAGATTTAACTGTTTCTGTATTACTTTCCCAGAAATAGGTAATAAAGATCTGAACAATTAGGAGCAGCCTACAGCTCTGTCAGGGTGGAAAGAGAAAGAGAAGTTCTGTGGGTAAGAGATGCCATGATGACTGGCAAATTGGAGAATCCTGCTATGCAATCCTCAATAAAAAATCACAATAACATTCAGGGAGGGCAGTGTGAAATCATGTTGGTGGGTGATGTAGGAGGAAATATGGGCATAGATTTCCCATATCTTGCTGTCCTGTAAGGGGTGCACCAAAGACTACCTTTGTCATGCCTCCTGGCAAAGCCGTGTGGTGACTTCAACGGGCATGGGAAAGATAGCTCAGAAGCTGAGGCCAAGGAAAGCTACATCTCACAATTAAGAAACTGCTTTATTTTGCCAGAATCAGCAGCCTGTTAATGCCTTTTGAAGTGCCCTGGGACAGTAGGAGGGAGGTTGACTGTAGGAGGAGCAGGTTTCTCTGTGACAGGCAGAGGACCAGGTTACTGAAGTGGCTTAGAGCAATCAGTGCTGTAGCTCTCTGGGAAGACCATGAGATGAGACACTGAGGAGCAAACCCAGGCAGGGAGCAGACCCAAAGCTAGATACGATGGGTGAAGTCTCACAGGATGTACCCCACAACACTGCAAAATACAAAAAATGCGAATACTGCATGAGGAACTGTATGGAGCCACCAGCTGTGACTGGACAGGAGTGATCCTCCTGACACTGCCAGCAGTGGGAGGACAATGAGCCACCACAGAGCAATGAGCCAGAACCCTGAGCTAGTGTCTCCAGTTGTGCCTTGGGAATGGTTCTCCTGGTGCTTTTTTGGGTTCCCCAGTTTGGGGCAGGCTTTGGTATTCTGTCAAACATGCTGTGTAGAAATAGATGATTTCTTCTGGTGTGCCTGAGATTCTTTCCTTTCCTCATAAACATGGCTACTCCTCAGGAAGTACATGGAACCTCTCTGGGCATTTCTATTCCTTCCAGAACTGGCAGACAAGTGAATTTGTTTCCCTTCTCTAATAAAACACTTGGCCAGCTAACCTTGGGCCAACCACAGCAGTTAATCCAAGTTTCTTCTAACTGATCTATTTCTTCATTATTCAGTGACCTCAGCAGACTCTGTTTGTTCAGAGGGGGAAGAAAAGCTATGGGAAATGGGGGGTTTATTGGGTTTTTCGTTGTTTGTTTGTTTCAGGATTGGTTTGTTCGAGTTTATCTGTGGACATTAGCCAGATCTTTGTCCAAGGCTGTCTTAAGAGAACAGGGCTTCACCAAGACTAAATAACTCCCATTTTTAGCCTTCTGTCACTATTCCTTGGCACATAGGTCTAACTTGGAAACAGAGAAGCAGCAAAGAAAACAGATGTTGAAAATTAAATTTACAGCTTGACAAGGATACAGGAAGAACAGTGTACAAAAGGAGTGTTTCCTGGATGATCACAACCAGTGGACAGAAAAACCTATTCACTGTAAGTGGAAGAAGATGACTGTCTCCAGCATTTCTCTGTTCAGCCTTTGCTATATTTGTGGTTCTGCCAAAACCTGTCAACCTCTTCATTTGCAGTGATTCTGGAAACTATCTTTTCTTTTTGAACCTAACTGCAAAATCTTTAAAAGTAGATCTTCAAACATGTCTGTCGTCTTCGTTCATCTTTGTGGATCTTCTTTTGTGTCTGATCTTTAAAAAGATACTTTCCTGCTGTTTCTGATCAGGCTTCTTCCTTTTCTGAGAGTCTTTATTGGTCCCTTCTATTGTCAAGTTCAGTGTTTTCATGCTCCCCTACTAACTGCACTCAGCTCTGCCCCAGTGTGCCTCAGCCCATCTGACATAATGGCAAACATGGTTCATCAGCTCAGCAAGCTGACAGATAAAACATCTTCTTTCCCAGCATAAAACCTCCTCTTTAGAAATGTATATATACTATAGTTAAATGCAAGGGAAAAGTAGATCTGGACAAGCCCTGAACACTGCAGCAAGGTACAGAAATGTCTGTCTTTGCCTGACTGTGGGAGAAGAATCAGTATTTCATAGGACTCTGAGTTTCATTCGTGGTCTGGAGAGCAGGGGCAAAAGGAGTCTGAACTGCACGTGGCCATAAGTTGTGCTGTCCCAGTGAATGTATTGTCTGTGCTTCCATGTAACTGAGAACCTGTTTGGTGGTGGAGGCAGAAATGAAACATGCTGGAGAAGAACAGGATGTGCACAGCTCTCTGCAGATGGCATGTGCCCCCCACGCTGGTGGACGGACAGTGAAATACCACAGAGACACCAGACAAGCTCCAGATGCAGAGAAGCCCAAGGCCAACATGGGAGGAGGTTGCAATTTAGGACGTGTGAAGAGACAGTGATCCGCCCAGATAATGGAGATATTCTGTCTGACATCTGCAATGATGTAGCTGGGGAAAGATAAGGCTCTCAGTAGGAGGAGAGACAATAATTGTTTTTAGTGAAACAGATCAGAGATTAGGCGCTCCTGTCTGAAATCTGCCACGCTGGAAACAGTAGCTTCCTGTCTTGATGCTGAATATTGGAATCGAAGACTGTAAAGAATTAAAGTTTCCATCCAGCTTAAGTTAATTTTGAACTTGGAAACACTGCTACTTCTTTCTTCTCTCTCTGATCACTTCCTTACAGATGAATGGAGGAGATGGAGTAAAGCAAACCAGAAGGAGCAGCAGAGGCTCTGCCAGCTGGGGACGTGTGGGGGAACACTGATTTAGGAGAACTTGCTGTTGACCCCCTGGGAGAGTTTGTAGCAATGTCTGCAGTGCCCTGCTCTCTGGTGTAGTCAGGGAAAAGAGACCTGAGGAAAGTGACTAGCAGGTCTCCTTTTCATCTCACACATCCTTGCTGCAGTTTTGTTTTCTCTTGAAGTGCTATTACTGAGCAGGGTGCTATATAACACTCAGCTTGCTTTATAAAGCAAGAGAGCCAGGAGCTGTAAATGAAAAGTAGTTTGTCTGTTTTGGTTTCCCCCCAGCCGGAGGAAACAAGCAAAACTTTTAGTCTGTTTTTACATCTGCTTCATGAGTGCACTGCACAGATCCATGCCCAGAGACAGGTTACAACCCCACCTCCCTCTAACACACCAGCACGTGTACCAGCATAAATGCAAAACAAAGAATTGGGTTATTTTGTCTCTGTGAATGGATTTATTCCTCCCCCTCGCCATTCCCCACAAGCCTCCCGACCCTTTTGCCCCCCTTTGGCAAACCCCTTACACTTGTACTCTGGAAAAACAGTAGTAGCTAACATTTGTGCCTTTGGCAATAAAACCACAGGCCTCGCAAACCCCAAATGGCAAAAAGACATTTCCATTCCAATCCCAGTTTTAAATTAAACTGTAATGAAAAATCAGCAGTGGCAGCTGGGACCAGAGACATTGATTGTCTCGAGGAACAAAAAAAAGGGGAAGGAGGAGGAGAGAGGGAGAGACTGCAAGGAAAGCTCAGCCTGGCAATAAAGCAGCTGGTAAACCTTGAAGTAAAAAGAAATTAGAAAAACAAATGTAGCCGAGAGGGAAGCAGACGGGCGGGAGCGGCAGTGCTGTGCTGACCCCTGGAGGAGCCGGGGCAGGCCCGAGCGCGGGCCCAGCCAGCGGGGAGCGCTGCTCCGGGGCTCAGGGAGGGGTTCTCCGTCCGGGGTGCCAAGCTGGCCACCAAAACCCTCCGCTTTGTTCTCCGTGTGTCAGTTCTTCAAAAACGCATCGTTTCCTTTGGCGAGCAGACGCTTTATTTTGTCTCAGTGGGAGATTAAAACAAGGAAGACAGAACAACTTTGCAAGGGATGTGGGTCTGCAATGTGAAATTTATTTGAGGGTTTGAATTTTTTTTCTTAATTATGTATACAGCAATTCAGCCAAAGACCCGACTTTCATTTTCCTGGCATACCTTGAAGAGACAATCCCAAGAATATAATGCTCAATCTTGTCCTCATGGACAAAATTATAACATCCATGAGCTACAAAAGAATTTATAAACTTTTGTTTTTCTCAGTTGTTATTATGTTTTGTACTTCATCACCCCTGCATGAGACTGAAGGGTGAAAAAGTGAGAAACTTTCTGCTCTAAAGAATTTGCAGTGAGAGAAAGCAGGCCCTGGGAGAGGATGTAGAAGTGCAGAGGAACACAAGGATGCTCCAAAGGTCATGTAGCACATGAATAACATTTCTAAGGAAAGAACAGGGGCCTCTGGAGAATCTAATTAGAGCCCCACGCACAGCATACACAGCCTTTCCAGAGCCTCTGCCCCTCCTGGGGCCTATTGTAGATCTGATAGGGAGACACTGCAGGGTTTCTGGTACTCACATGCAGCGCAGGTCGGTGCTTTACTCTCTCAGACAAGCAAAAGTGTGCCTGTGAGTCAGGTGACAGCAAACAACCACAGGGTCTCACCACGCACTGGTCTGTGCTGTTTTGCAGTCAGCACAGACAAGTGCAGGGGATACACATCCACATTTATTCTGCCAGACCTTGATGTGAGTTGCAAGTTTTGGTCATGTATCTTGCAGACTGCAGAAAGAAAGAGCTGATTCAAAACAAATTTGTAGTTTCATTGATCTCTAATTTTAAAAAGTATTTGGAGGAAAAATGAGCTGCTAGTCAAGTGTTCTCTTTATATTGTCTGTGAAATACATGGTCAAACTGGTACCTGGAATTAAGATACCAATCTGAGTTCCTCAAAAAGTGTTAGGTGGCTAAATCCTCTGGAAGTCACAGAGTAGGAAGCACCTGAAGAGCCTAAACTTCCAGACTCTTGAACATCACAAGCTTTTCCACTGAAGCCATCGGAAAAACCCTTACATATTTGAAAATTAGGTTAATTACATTGGCATAAAAATGAGAGCTCACATTTTATTCAGAGGAACTGTTCCCCTACTTAGAGAAGTCTGAGCCTATGTCTGCCTCAGTTACACTAGATGATGGTAACTACCATGGGGTCTATTGGGAGAACATGCTTCAATCTATGCAGCAAACAAAAGAGTGTGGCTCTACATTTTTGTGATTGTTTGCAAAAAACTGTTCAGGCAATTTGTTATAGGATAATAGAATCAGATACCCAGTTTCCCCAGAACTAAATGTGCTTCATTCCTTGACTGTCTTTTAGAGGAGGAAGAGGAAAAAATTGCAGATGAAATTCCAGAATATCTCACTGCTGTATCCTATTCTCTGTTCTCCACCCTGAGATGCACACAAACAAACCTCTCCTGTTGAACTCCTGCTCATGTGTGTACAGTGAGTGTGGTGTGGGTGAGGGCAGTTCTGCTAAACAGTGCCTTGGCCACCACATGTCCTTCTGTTTGGGTGAAAGGCTTACAATGCAGGTGATTCATTCAGCTCTGGGGGAGCTTCTGATGGTGCACATCACTTGGAAGTGCACACAAGAATTTAGAACCACTTGATCTCTGAGTGTGACCACTTGATCTCTGGGCCTTTCAACACATTGGACAGGCTTTGCTCAAAATCTCTATTCCTAATGTTATTTTTAGTCATACTGTAAAACTAAGTGTCACCTCTGATTACTTCTTTACTCATTGTATTGGCCTTAATATTACTGCTGCTGGGCTTACACTTTTGGAGGGGGAAAGAGAGACATTCAGTCAAGGCTGCAGCTATATTTCACAGCTGGGTTTATCTGTGCTGTTTGTTTGCTTTTTATACAAGCCATGTTGGTATATTTGCATGATAATGCACTTTTGAAGGTGCTCTTGGATGGGACTGAGTCCTTTTTGTTTGTACAGTGGTTTGAGCCTTTCACAGTTGTGCATTGGCCAGAGGCCAAAATTCTGCTGCCTATTCTGAGCCAACAACTTCCACTGACTCCTAGACAATACAGAAGCCCTGGGAGCTGCCTATGGCTGCGTTTGTCTGGAGATAGAGCTTAAAACTCAATCAGTGAGTTGTTAATTCTGTACAAAGTTGTAAGCAAAGCAATTCCAGAAATCAAAATAAACTCTTGTGAAGACTTGAGAGAGATACAATCTCTATTGTTGCTACTTTGGTGAACTTTTGCTTTTCAAACACAACAACTTTATTGTTGAGACCAAATCTGAGGCACCATAACTTCTTCCCTATAATTATTTTCTCTTGTGAAACTTCTGTAAAAAAAAATAGTATGAGATTTCTCTCTGAAAGGTCTGCAGACCCTGAACCATTTCAAAGAGTTTTCCTGAGTTACTTAAATTACAGGAGGTGACATTAACCCTGTGTTACTTAAAAGATCTAGTGGGCAGAGCTTTTTATGCTGTGGAAATTACTCTGGGCATGTACAAACACTCCTATATCTTTTGATCTGTGGTTAGGGCTCGGAAAAAAAGTGCAGTTAATAGCTAGAAAGACATAGAATAGGAATAAACTTGGATCTGTTTGTAGTTCTGTCAAAGCCAGTGGCAAATGTCCCACCAATTTTCCAGAGATCAGGTTCAAGCCCTGACAGGCACAGCAGAAAACACTCATACAGGGGGTGAGTTAGTAATATTTCCCTGAAAGCAGAGTCCAGAACTGGATTGCATGAATGCTCACCATTAGAAATAGGGTTGGGATCTCTTAGGGCTGCTGGCTTTTCTGCCCAAACCAGAGACACCTCTCTTAAAGATTCTTCCACACAGGAGAATGACAGATTTATAGCATGTACATTGAAGAAGGGAAAATCATGGAAATTAGTTCTGACCAACTGGAATTGATTTTATAGATATTTTATCTCATCTTTGTATGAGTCACTGTATCCTTACATAGCATGGAAAAACCCTTTAATCTCCAAATCTGGCCCTGCAAGTTCTTGGTTGAAGAGCTAGAAAGGAAAGGCTGTGCCTAAAGCTCACAGGCTGCTCCTGACCTGTCACCTGGGGTGACTGAAAGCAGCCCCAACCCGAAACTTTCTGTTGCCATGCTGACAGCCAGTGCTTTCAGAAAGTCAGAGAATCATGGAGTGATTAGGGTTGAAAGGCACCTCTGGAGATCATCTGGTCCAAACTCCCACTCAAACAGGGCCATCAAGAGCCAGTTGCCAACCAAGATGTGTCCAGACAGCTTGTGAGTATCTCTAAGGATGGAGACTCCCTGGGAAACTTGTGTCAGTGCTCAGTCACCCTCACAGTAAAAAATTATCTCCTGATATTCCAAGGGAACCTCCTGTGTTTCAGGTTGTGAAACTGGGCCTGTCACTGGGTGCCACTGAGAAAAAGCCTGGCTCCAACCTCTTTGCACACCTTTCCTTCAGGTACTTAAAATTATTGGTAAGATCCCTCTTCTCTTCCCCAGGCTGAATAGTCCCCGCTCTCTCAGCCTTTCCTCACAGGATTGATTCCCCAGTTCTTTAAGCAACTTTGTGGCCATTGGCTGGACTCTTCCACTATGTCCATGTCTCTCCTGGACTGGGGAGCCCAGAACTGGACACAGGACTCCAGGCGTGGCCTCACCAGTGCTCACTAGAGGGGATGGATGACCTTCCATGATCTGCTGGCAGTACTGTGCTTAATGCAGCTCTGGTTACTGTTGACCTTCTTTGCTGCAAGGGCACTGCTGGCTCATGGTCAGCCTGGTGTCCACCAGGAGCCCCAGGTTCCTTTTCTGCTGGGCTGCTTTCTAGTTGGCAGTGCCCAGCATGAAGTCTGACACCGTAGGAAACTTGGTTTGTTGAGGCATTGTTCTTTGAAAGCCGAAGCCCCATTCTCCCCCACCCCAAGTTTATTGGGACTGGGGGGTTTTTTGTTAGTTTTTTTTGCTGAAAACTGCCAAAGAATTCAGCTGAAATTTGCTGGCGACAGTTGTCTCTTTATCAGGGAGAGAAATCAGATGTTATTTTAGAAGTTCAGAAATTAGCTCATGTTCTTGCAAATCCATCAGATAACAGCTTGCTTAGTGCCATTCACACAGCTGTAGGGGAGAATATTAAAAACCTTTCAAATTCTATTTGTTAAACTTGCTAGACAACTTGTCAGAGGAAAAAAAACACCTCTTCAGCAATTCCATGGCCTGAGCTCATGTGAGATGCCATGGTAGCAAAAGAAATGTCTGCAGCTTTACTGGAGAAAGTGAAGTGTTAGAGTGATAGAGCAGGAATTGGGACTCTTGCCTCATTGCCTTGGACAATTTCTGAGCAGATCTTACCTGGGCAGGGCCAAGGACACTGGTGCCTGAGCCATTCAAGTAGTCAAGATGACTGAAAAACTGATTTGCTGAGTTGATCTGATAGTGATGCATGATAACAACACCTGGTTGTCTTGCATATGACGAGGGATTCTGGATGGTTAAACTGGTTTGAGATATTTAGAGTAAAAAGAATGTATTCATTACAACGAGCTCATTTTTTGACTCTCCTGCACTGGCAAGTTCTTTGTAAAATATGATTTTAATTGCTTAAAGAAAAAGATATCTTCCCTCCACCTTGAAAATAAAAAAAAGTTTAAAAGTCTATAGCACATTCTTCCTTATTCTTCAAGAAAATTCAGCTCCATTTTTGAAGCTGCTCTAAGTGAACAACAACAAAAAATGTTCATAGTTGTCTCAACCAACTTTATAGAAACTCAAAATATAAATCTCAGCCTTTAAGACTCTTGATCTATTTCCTAAGTCATTTCAAGTTCATATCAAACGCTAACTGACTTGCAGGATTTCTTCTTTTTTCCTTTTTTTTTTTTTTCCAAATCTGTGTTTAAAATGCATCTATTTCATTCCCATTGGACTGGTGGTCATAATTTATCCATTTTCTTTATCTGAGAGGAATGGGAGGGAATAATTTGACAGAAACAGTAATCCATTTGAGAAAGCTGAAGGCTGTTTGATATTAATACGGGGAATGATTAATCAAAGAAAGAGAAGCCCTTCAGTAAAAAGAAAAAAATGAGGTCATTATCTGGGCAGCAGAGCCCAGGGAGCACTTAAGGATATGCACTGGGATCAAGAGTGAATAAGGAGACTGCAGGAGTTTTCAGTCCTTTAGAACTGAAATGGCCTTACTGGGTTAGAGCAAAGATCCCTCTTGCTATGTTCCTGACACTGTCCAGTAGCAGATGTTTGGGAAAACAGGAAAGTTGAGAGTACTCCTTCCTTGCTATATAACTTCTCAAAAGTTACTGGATTAAGGACTTGTAAGCATATAAATCATTGTGTTTAAAAACCACCATAGCTGTATCTGCAATGAAAATGTCCAGTCATTTCTCAAACTGTCTCTCCTTTTGGCCTCCACCAATAATGATGGTAATGAACTGCCCAGTGCAACTGCACACAGTGTGGAGTAGAAACTGTGATACTATGCCATCAGTGATGCTGTTATCCTGGCCTGAGAAATGCCAGTCAGGAAGCACCTTGTGTTTCTTTAGGTCTTTTCTCCAGTGTCTATTGAGGACTCAGAGTGTGTCTGCTGCCCCACAAACCTGCTTCTACAAGCTTATAGATAGACCATGTGCTCCAGTAATTCATGTGCCTGAGTGCTTCAGGCCTCATTTTTGCTGTGTGTTGCTGCTTCCAAGTCAGTGTCTGAAATGGATTGGCTGAGAATGAATGCATAAATGGATGCTCAAATACAGGAATAGCATCCAATGGTATACAGCACAGAAAGTGATGGGAAATGGAAGGATGGATGGTGTAAAGAGCGTGAACCAGAAAGCTGAAACCAGTTTTGAATGACCTGCTGAATGCCCTTGGCACAGGTAATCCTGAAAGAAATCCTGCTTTTAGTGCAGAACTGACAGGATGATCGAGTGTGGGCTGTGGACTCCAAGCCCGAGCTCTCCACCAGGGGATCATTAGGTCCCAGTCCAGTCAGTCTGGTGGTTCTTTCTCTCTCTGAGGGATTTCACCACTCGTGTGGTGTGGCTTGGAGACCAGGCTGATTCCTTGTCCTGCTGAGCACTCCCAGACATGGGAATGAGTGCTTACTCTAAAGACAGAGGTGCTCAGAGAATGCTTTTGTCTGGACTTAAACATCCACAAAGGTTTGAATCCTGCAGCAGTGTCTGCCCAGGCACTGAAGTCTGTGAAACTGTGCAGATGTAGGAATTGAGTCTGCACTTGGATCCAGCCACAGGAACAAGGACCCTTGTGGGTCGGAGAAGTTGCAGATAAATGTGCCTTCACAGGCCCAGAGTTCATGTCTTAGCTGTGTTACACTTGCAAGGCAACAGTTGAATGCATCCAAGTCTCCTTGAAGCCCCCCTCCCTTTCTGCTGCATATTAAATACAAAGCAGATTTCATCTGTAATAATTCTTAAAAGTCAAAACAACAAGTGCATCTGTTCCATCTATTTTTAGGTTTGCCGCTTGTTTAAATCTTGGGTTCTTGACACTGCTTAGATCTGTGATAAAGGCAGACAGCAAGAACTTTATCATGCTTTGATAGGCCTGGTTTTTGTCAGCACACTCTCTCCTTTGTCATGAGCCTTAGAAGACAAAAAGCTGGAAACGATTCATTGGGAAATAACAGAAATTTGTTCTGTCAAAGGAAGAAAAAAAGAAACACAAAGACAATAAAAAATGAAAAAGACCTTTGAAACTGTCTATGACAATCCCCTCATGATGAGGGGTACCAAACCCTGGAAGTGACTCAGCCCTTTACTGAATCAGGCCAAAGAACAGCTTGTCTGCTTTGCACAAGAGTATAAACACCTGCCCAAATCCTGACAGAAAAGCTCAAGGCCTAGAGATGGTGGTCTACATCTCTCCCCCAAGCCTCAGATATGTACATCTGATTCTACCTGATGGGGAGGGAGATACCAGCATCTTTTATTCACCTGAATTCCACTTCCCCTTCACTTCTGTGTGAGGACATGAGCCATCTTCTTCTTGTCTTCCACAAAAGTCACTCACTCTTAACTTCTGCCTTCCTGTAGTGAGCAATGAACCTTTCTGTAACCTCTTCCTCTCTGTTCCCCCCAACAGACTGAGGAGGAAAAGCATCCCTCCTTGTCATGCCAGGTATATATTCTGATACCATACAGTAAGATAAAGGCAGGCCTTGCATTGGGGTCACTCTGCTGTTTGCCATGAATCCCACAACCCTTTGCTCTGGTTAAGGCCTGATGTTCTCCATGTAGCAAGGACTGGACCAGCAGGATGTAGCTCACACAGACTAAACAGCACCTCCCATGGATGATGGAGAAGCACTGTGAAACCCCTGCTGGTACCTGATCCATGTGCATTGCTCCACTGATTGTGCTCACTGCGAGATTTACAGAAAGAAATGACATTTTTTCCCAGCTCAAAAGGGAAGATTCCTGAAGAGAGGGGTAAAGAACTGGTTGCTATTTTTCTACTTTTTTTGTAGAGCCCTTTTTCTTGTAGAGCCCTTCCTGGGGTAACAGCACCTTTTTACCTGACAGAACCAATTTTTCTAGGCTGATGGAGTCGTTCTGACTTCTCTTGAACTCCTCCTGTGGTCTATTGTAGTTTTGTGGCTTCTATTGTGCAGGCAATAAGCCTGCATTTTAAAGTGTCTGGACTATATCAGTAAGGAAAGAGATTTGTGCTTGGTTTAGATGTACTGAAGTAGAAGGTGTGTTTACAAATTCAGCCCTGAATGGACATTAAGGACGGAAGAGCTTTGGGTTTTACTAATTATTTGGAGCCTGTTGAGGCTTTTGATACCCTTGAAAATAAGTGGTCTGGAGGTAGTGCTTTTGTGGTGGAGGAGTTTGCTAATTCTTTCACCTCTATACTCTGAACAGCAAGGATATGATGTGAAAGTTTGGATTCATAGCTCTTCATCTCAAACAACTGCTCACAGCAACCACTCTGGCAGCTCTGCAGTTGAATAGAACTTCTATTAAAAGATGGTTTATTTCCCTGATACAAAAGACACGGGGCACTGGCATGTGCTCCATTCCTAGCCCTACTCATGCTTTATGGGTACATATGAATTTTTACATGGGCACATCATGATAGGACAAGGGAGGAGAGTTTTAAACTAAAAAGGAGAGATTTAGATTAGATGTTATGAAGAAATTCTTTACTCAGAGTGTAGTGAGGCACTGGAACAGGTTGCCCAGAGAAGCTGTGGCCGCCCCATCCCTGGCCGTGTTTAAGGTTGGGTGGGACCTTGAGCAACCTGATTTAGTGGGTGGCATTCCTGCCCGTGGCTGAGGAGTTGGCACTAGATGATCTTTAAAGTCCCTTTAGCCCAAGCCTTTCTATGACGATTCTCTAATTTTATGATGTGTGAAGGTCACTCAAAATCTGGATTTTATTTTTTTATCCCAAAACTGTATATGAGAGAAATGTCGTAAGCTCAGAGTCACACTCTCAGCTCCTACAATTGAGTTACTCAGCACAATTGGCTATTTCATCTTCTACATGCAAATACTTAATTTGTGCTTGCAATCACATCTCTTGCTTCTATGTAATTAGGTGCACATTTTTTAGAAACCGAGACTTTTAAAAAAATAGAGAAAAACAGCTGAAGCTAACAACTGGGTGAGCAAGTTATTCCATGTCCTTATTATTAAAAAAAAAACAAACAGGGGAGGGAAGTGATAAAGCACATTCTTGAAGGAAGGCTGTGAAGCTCGGTTCCTTAATATTTGATAATTGTCTTCAGGTGGCAGAGAAAAATACATTATGACAAATACAGTGCTATGATTTGCACTGACTGAAAGTAGCATGTGCCAAGAATATGATGTATTGAAAATGCCTGTTACTGTTATAATACCATCGGCTAGGATAGCTGTGAAGGATTTGTTTTTGTCTCAGCCTTTAATTTCAATATGATTTTTTAAAATTCCCAGAGAGTGTTGCAGCTGCTACACTCCACTAGTATTAACAGTCTTGAAATAGAAATGTGTTACTTAGCAAGATACAGCTGCACAGGAGAAAAAAATTCCCCAAACAACCCCAACATTTGGATTGATTAATCTACCAAGACTGTTATTCGTATTTTAAATTAATGTTGTTTAAACTGAAATCTGTTTGCCTTCCAGCCATTTTATTTAGTTATGTTTTTCCTAAAGAGGTAACAATTTCTGAGATCTGCATAAATAATGAATGCCGCCCAAGCAGCTCAGCAGCTCCTGCCACTTGTTAGCTCCTGCTTGTTTCAGTGTGAGAAACCAAGCCACTGAGATTGCTCTCCTGAGGCTCTTCATCCACAATGGTGTAAATAACTATTCCTCCTTATTTGCCCTTTCTGTAATGTTTCCACCATCTTTGGCCTTTCCTAGGTACAGGGGATTCCATACCATCATTATTAGAGGTTGGAAAAACAGAGTATTTGCACATGCCCCGGTATAGAAGACCTAAGGGAGCTATAGGAGAAGTTGAGCAGTTACCAGATTGATTATCACCCACTCCAGCTCTGCTGTTCAAGAGCATATTTCTGCTCCCTTTGCTTACAGTGCCATAAAATCATTGCTATCTCATGAATTTACTAGAGTCCTTCACTGTGCAGGTCTTGCATTAGAAAAGCCTGTCTGTAGCTCAGTGTCTCTTCCTGCACCTTAGATAAACAAGGGAACCTCTCTAACAACTGCTATCCAAAGAAGGGGTCTCACAAAGGGGCAGATAATTATTCTTCTCAAGATTTGCTGAGAGCCACATGAGAGACCTGTGGTGACTTGAGAGACGAGGTGAGAGAGCTCCTTTTCCTGCCAGGCGGGGTGAGGCACCATACCGGTCTCTGCTCAGCTGGTGGCCAGGCTCCAAGGAAAGCACTCTCTGCTGGCCCTGCGCTCTGCGCTTCCCTCAGCCGGCACCGATTTCCCCAGGGGCCAGCAGAGAGCTCCCTGCATGGCAGAGGCTGCCTCTCGTCCTGCCCTTCCTCTAGAGATGGAGCCAGTGAGAACAAATGACTCTGAGCCAACCTAAAGGTGCCTGGCTCAGGTACCATCCTCACCCCACAGCAGCACTGAACCTTCCTCAGCTCCACCTCGGAGCTGGCCCTTCACACATGGGGGAATGGAGAGTATCTTGCAGAGGGAAACTCAGTTTGGACATTATCCGTGGCTGTAACCCCACACAGCCTTTCACATATGGTACTGGTGAGATGTGGTTAGGAGAGGAAACAAAAGAGAAAGCATCAAGCTGGGAAGAATTTTCCTCCCAACACGTCCTGTGAGGACTCACTCCATAGTGCCTGCATCCGCAGGAAGATGAGAGAAACGTGACTCCTGAAAAAAACTGTGCTACCACAGGGGTGTTCCTGGAAGCACAGCATGAGAACAGGCAGTCTCAAAACAACAATGTTTCAGACCTCCTGACATGCTCTGATATCCAGGGGATTTCCTCCTGCAGGCTGTAATATTCATGGATTTTGGAGAACTGTTATCCCTCTAGTCCTGTGAGACTACCTAATTTATAGAAAATTGAGAAAACAGGAAATCTTTGGCATTTCCCAGCCCTCTCACATTTTTTGTGCTGATGCTATAATTCCATTTTCATGATCCAGAGAGAAATACATCTTTTGGTCAACTGATTATCGTGTAGCATTTAATACTACTCATGTCATTGACTCCTACAGTCATGCATTATGCAGGCAAGCGTGCTTTACCTCCAGTATAACACTTACAGAAACCCAGCTGTATTAATATTTTATTCCTTATTTAAAAAGAACCGCCCAAGGTTATCTTATCCTGTCAGACCGTACTTCCCCCCTCTCTAAATAATTTCTTTGCCCTCATATTGTTCCTACTTTTTATGTAGCAGCTCTACATTTCTCTCCCAGCTAATTTATTCCTTGAAGTGCCTCATCAGTTCTTTTAGTTTGACTGTTCTTTGTTGATGACATTCATGCACCCTAGCTCAAATAGGCTGCAGCAGCTTTTTCTTCTTCTCTCAGAAGTTGCCTGTGGAACTTTAATAAGTCCTATAATCTCTCTGTCTTTTTTTTTTTTNTTTTTTTTAAGAATGCAGATTCAGTTTACCTAACCTTTCTAAATACTGCTGTGTCTGAGTCATATCTGTTGCCCTCTGGTACTTTTCCATAATATCCTTCTTTTATAAGGTGCCCAGAAAGGCATACAGCATCTCAACTGTGACCTCACATGTACTTAACCAATGCCATAATAATTTCCTGTGACTTATAATTGATACTGCAATATTAATGTTTCCCAGGATTTTGCAGAGCAGTGAGGTTACATTTTTTCTTGAGGCTTCCCCCAAATGCACTCTTCCAAGCTGGCCCATAGTCTTCTGCTGTTAACCATATCATTCCACTGTCTCCTTATTCAAGTTTAGACAAAATGCTGGGAATCATGCTCCTCTTTGCCTTTTCTGTACTGCTGGTAGGTATTGCTCTTTGAAAAGTACAGCTGTCATTTTCCATATATCCTTCATTTTGAAGGGTTGATGTTCCAACAGCCTTTTTCACCCAGCCCTGTTGCCCACGAATTTGAATGCCTCCAGACTCCAGAGATGCCTGTGCTGCGTTAGCACTGAATTAAGTATTTAATGTTCTCTGGACAGGAGATGATCTGAGTTTCCTTCTTTTCAATCCTGTATTGGATCTGACTGGTGGAGAATAACAGCAGAGTAGCTCTAACAGTAAGGAAAGGAATAAGTCTGGGGAAAGAATGAGAAAATACTGAGTTTCTGTAGTTATAAAAGCTGAATACAAAGTAAACCTTCGCTTGATGCCTTCTGTAAAGTGCAAGGAATTCTTGACCACTCACCACCCAGCAAACTGCATACTTCAAAGGATAAAATCTGGCTCTTTGTGCTAGAAAATATAGTAGATTTTCTTCAAGTGACTCTTGGCTTTTTCAAGTCTGAGAGAATGATTCTATAAAGATAAAGAGTAGAATTTATGGCCTATTACTATTCACCCTCACAGGTATTAAACCAGGTATCTCTAGCCTCAGCATTCTTGGAGGCAAATTTCAATGTGGATAAAGGGAATCCCTTTCAGTTTTACAAAGTAATTGTGCACATTTATCTAGACACTCCAGACTGCAGACTCCAAGTGCTATTAACCTACAAGGCAGCCACTTGTGTGGATACATAATGTGCTTTTCTGGCTTTCCTGCTTGAACAATAAGTACACAACTATGCACTCATGCACATGGCCTCCTTTCATTCATATAATTACATCCCTCGAGTAGATATTAAAGCAGGTGTGTTTGTTGTTTTGTAAAAAACAGCCTGCCTGCCTGGCTGAAGAGCCACCGACTGAGGTTTTGTTCTTACTCAGTGCGTATGACAGCACTGCAACCAGGTCACAGGTCTACAGCACATACATAGGTGAAAATATGATTTGTTCAGACTATGATTGCAGCTCCCAGTCTATAATCACTTCATCCTCAAGTGTGCTTGTTACATAATTATCAGGAGGCCTGCGGTGACAGGGCAAAAAAGGACACTTAAGAGGTGGAAAAATGACCTGTGATCTATTCAGACAAAGGAGTGCTTGCTAATTAATTTCACTGGAACTCTGTGCTACTCTAAGACTTTGAAGACTACTCCAAACCTAGCAGTAGCTAAGCAGGATTTCAATGAGTGGTATTTCACAGCATTGCAGGGTGGCTGAGGTTGGCAGGCATATCTGGAGGTCATGTAGTCCACCCCCTCTTCCCAAATAGACTGCTCAGGACTGTCCCATTGCACTCCTAGTGAAAAAGTTATTTCTTTGTTTAAATTGAATTTCCTGTATTTAATTTGTGCCTGGGTTTTTTTGTGCAGTCACTGGGTACCACTGAGAAATCCCTGTTTCTGTCTTCTTTATTTCCACCATCAGATATTTATAAAGACTTAGAAGATCCCTCTGAACTTTCCCTTCTTCAGGCTAAATTATCATAGCTCTCTCAGCCTCTCCTTGCACGATAGATTAACTGATCCCTTTATTATTTTTGTGTCCCCATCTCCAGATAGAGGAGTTCTGGTAGCAGCATCCATATGCTTTGCTGGGGCCTTCTCAGAGAAGGTGGAGTGGGCTCCTTCTGCTTCACACACAGGAATGCTAAACTAGGTCTTCTTAGGTTCCCTCGGGAGAAAGGAACAAATTGCAGTTCCTTTGTGCGTGTGAATTGGTGAACTATTTTTTGGATTTGCATAACCAGTTTGATGTTGTGAACCTTCTGTAAGCTGTAACTATGTTTTATTCAGGGATGACTCATGTTAAAAACATGCTTGCATTTCTTGCTGTAATTCTGGGAGCTGAAGACTATCCATCAAAACCTTGGCTGCCCCAGCTGAATGCCCTTTCCCTCGACTGAGTCCTTGGCTAGCATGGATGGACATAGCTGCACTGACATGAGTGTGTGCTCAAGGAGCAGGGCTGTTTTAATTTCTCCCTAGCCTCCTCTCACTTTATTCCCTGCTTCTTTTTTACAAGAGATGTTGGTTGCCTTCTGACTGCAGCATATCACTCCCCCTTTCCTTCACCCCTTTGTAAGATTTTCAGCCAGATCCTAAACTATCATAATAGTCCATTGCTCCACTGAGTTTAGTTTGGCTTTACTTGCCAGAGTTGGTCAAATTCTTAACAATGGATGATTTAGCCCCTTTTTTCACCTCTTCTTACATCATCTCCCTTGTTCTTCTTGGATATTCAAGTTCTATGGTGCTTGCTTCAAGAAGACTATTCTCCTTTCTCCTAGCAATTTCTTCATGATTAATAGGAAAGAAATACTCATTGATAATGCAGGCATCTTACTGGAGCTGCCTGACTTATCCCCATCTGGCCAACAGGCAGACCTGGCTCAGAGTGAGTTTCTTAGTACCTAAAGACACTCATGAGACAACATGTTTCATGCAATTTTTTTTTTTATTTCCTCTGTAACTACCTGTCTCCAGGTCTTTAAAACTAGATTTTTTTTTTCTCATTAATTAAGTTCTGTGGCCTTTATGAGAAAATTAAAGGAATATTATCTTTTTAAATCAAATTGGTCTTTTAAAGGTCTAATAAGTAAAAGTATGTCTGGGAAATTAAACATAATATTTCATCTTTGTCTGCTGTGCTCATTAAATATTTAATGAAATTCCACGCTGAGATAACTTGATGGTTGAGAGGAGGGGGTTTTGAATTGCCCTTGTATCCACAGAAATCTTTTCTTTAAAGGACTAAGGATTTTGTCAGGAGAGCAAGCTTTTAAAGCCCAACTATATGACAACAGTGCTGTGGAAACAGTGAATTTTAACTTGTGAATTCTGTCCTTCTTAACTAAACCTTGTATTCACCTTACCCTCTCCTGGCTCTGCCTAAAGAAGTTAGGGGAAGGGGCTGACTGTAACACATCCACTTGTGTACTCCTCTGACCTCTAGCATCCTCCAGGCCTGGCTGACCCAATGCTGCTCTCCACTAGCCCAGAAGGCAGAGTGGGATTTTCTTTTGCTCAGCCCTATGGGGCCAGACTTTAGTGAATTCAGGTAATTCTTCATCATCTTTCTCATTCCTTTATTCTGGAGCTCTCCCTGCTGGGGTTAGTCTGATCCACTTCAGATTTGTTAGGTTTTATCTTCTTCCTCTTGTGATGCCAGGAAAACAGAGATGCACCGCAGTGCTGCCTGCACTGGCCAGAGCTCCTCACTGCTTGGAGGCTGGGAGATCTTTAGTTTGTGGTCTCAGGAATCCCAGATTAGTATGAAGCAGGTCTTTGTGATGTACAAAGATGTACTGTGAATACAGTGCCACAGCCAATATCTTTTTCATTTCAACATGCCCACCATTTGTTCATGTGCAAAGTGTACAAATATGAAATACAGACTGTAATTAACCACTTGCTAACCACCCTATACACAAATTCACAACCGGGTCAGTCCCCACTTGAAAGGAATCCACATTACATAGGAATCCTCTTATTCTGGAAAGCTGATATTCATTTGAAGTGTATTCCTCATTGATTTAGACCTATCTTTTCTGGTGCTGACCTTATTCTTCAATGTAAACAGTTATTCCCCTTGAGGCTAGGCCTGTAACAATGGTACACAGCAATCTGCTCCATAATCTTCTCCAGACCTCTTCCAGTCTGAAACTCTGCCTTGAGTAGGTTTGGCCAATATTCCAAGTGGAGTCTCAGTACTTGTCTGCTGACATCAATGCTTCCTTATTTTCTCTGGAAACTTTTCACCCAGAACTTCATATTTCTTGCCATGTTACATATTAGGAGCCATATTACATTGCTAGTGGTGATCATATACAGTAGTGATTATATACAATACACCCAGGCTTTTCTCCTTAGTAATTTCCAGCTAATGAGCCAAAGCTTGCAGAAAGAGGTTCAGTTACTGGTCCTTGAGTGCATGACTTCACTTGCATAACTATATTTCTTTTCTGGTTTTTGAGTTCTTCCCACTTAAGATGGTGATAGTCTTTTCTTTTTACTGACAATGCCTTCTGACTCCGTGCATCTGTTAATCACTTCTGCATACACTGGCTCTTCATGCCAAGGTCATCAAAACACAGAAGACACAGAATGAGATTGATTTTAATCACAGCTGTTGAGGGCTGACACTAAGAAACCTCCTACCAGAAATATCTTCTGCACAGAGGGCCAATTGCCTCATTCTCTTTAAGAAGCTGTCACAAGTTCTCTTTCAATTTTAAAGCTGTACAATTTCTCCACTTAAACCCATATCTTTCTATATTGTATCATATTAAATCCAAATTAGTAAAAAACAGATCATTGCCTTGAAAAGTAAAACTTCTTGTGACTTCATGTCAATTGTTTTTAATTGTAAAATAAGTTCTTTAACCTTGCATAGCATAAGGACCAGGTTAGCCCACAACTCTGCTTGAAGAATGAAAAGTACTTAAGAGTGTTGGTTTGCTATGCATTCATATTATATATCGTTTACTATCTAGATGCAATGTCAGCACTTAACAAGTAAGAATGAGTTCTGTGTGCTAGAGTTACGACTAAGAGAAAGTAACAGAAACAGGCAGAATAAGCTGGTATTAAATGCTAAATCATATGGCAGCTCATGAGCTCACCTCTCACCTCTGGGAAGCTGGCTTTAATAGAAATCTATTGAAGGACAAAAATTATGCCTTCAGCTGCTCTGCAGTTCTGCACACCCCAGGCAGTTGGGAGTGTGTTGGTGGGGGATACATGCCAGAGCCAACAGGTAAAGCTCTTGCACGTGCAGGGCTCCTCTCTGTGAGGCCTCTGGTATGAGGGCCTATCTGACCTCATTGAGCCCACATAAAACAGGAGCTTCTGCAAGGAAGGAACTGTGCAATCTCACTCACTCACTTTGATTAGTCTTGCATAGATGATGGGAAAATTCACACACACAGAGCCAGCAGTAATGCTGGTGTTTACTCCTCGTACATCACTCTTGCTGTTTCCTTCCCACTCAGTCTCCCACCATCCTTTGTTGCACAGGAGTTCTGCCCCAGACTAATCCTGAGTAACAGCTGATCTCTTCCACTGTGCCCTTTCACAGCCAGCCTAGATGCACGTGCCTGTCTCAGTCTCCCTTGCTGTCCATGGGCTATTATTTGATCACTGCTGGTTTGGCCTGTCAGTTCTCTTTGCAGGCAAGTTATCTGCCCAGTCATTTAATGTCCTTTATTTTCTGGATTACATTGTTCTCCTGAGTATGTTGCCCAACTTGCATGAAGTGCTGTCTCCCTTTCTGCCTTAGTTATTCAAAGTATCAATCTCTCCACAACCACCTTTACTGCTATTAACCTTCTTCCTGTCTTCCAAATCAAAACCCATTTCTCACTTCCATATGTCGACACTAGCAACAAGCATCGATTAAATGTCTTTCATTTTTAAAGCACACAGCCTTGCTACCCTTGCTTATATCTTAATGCTTCCCATATGCTTCTCATCAGACTCTAAATTCCTCTGTTTGCTTCCTCTGAGAAGTCATTCTTCATTATAATAAGTTGCCCCAAGTAAATTTATTCATCATCTTTTTCTATGACAGCCACGTTCTTTCACTACGGGAAATTAAACACTGTACCATATGGCCAGAGCAGCAAACTTTAGTACTCACTTGCTCAATTGTTTTAACACTTTGCCGCCTTCGTACAACAGTCTGTTTGCCACTAGTGTGTCAGCCTTCCGCCTGACATATGCATTAGACACGTTAATAGCAAGGAGGAAATTAAGCGAAGTTGACAATGTGAAGAAAGAACAGTATGATCCCATTAAGTTCCAAAAATTCACTATTTCTTCTATTTTTCACTGGGTTGGGGAAAAAAAGCCCCTTAAACTAATTCCTTAGAACTTGCTATATCATTAGCCTGCTGTGCCGCCATATGACACCTTTCAAAACCAGAACAATGTGAGAATTCAGAAGTCTGGGGACAGCATATACATAGCTCTGCTGTGCATCCGTTCTGTGAGCCTTGTACCATCATTAGCTTTGCTTTGCAAGCTGCAGTTGTTCCTCAAGCTGCACAAAGTCCTGTTAATTAATGACACACCGTGCACTACCGCTAGAAGCTTCATTTTCTCCATGTTTATCTCACAAATTTGGCTCTCATGAAAGAAGCTTTTTAATAAATGTAGAAAGTTGCATGTAATAGTATAGGAGGCTTCCTTCCCTGGAGTCCTGGAGTCTTTTCTGATGTTGGCTTCTTCAATATCTTTCTTATATATTTATGGATCTCTTCTCAGGAGATAAAGGAAAATTTTAAAAATTGGGGTTGAAGGCAGTTAACTGCTACACATATTTTAATTCCTTTCATGAGCATGTAATTATTTTGCTTTGGTCATTATCTACCTATGGGCCAAATCTTAGGACAGAAGGCGACACTCCTGCCCGTACAGGGAGTAGAATAACAACTGCTTATGCTAGGGCTGAATTTGGCCCTTCTCTTCAAATTTCCTCCTGCTCATTTACTGAATTTCTATTTTAGTAAGGCAACTAGGAAAAAATTAGTACATTCAGCTACACTGAGTTTCTATTCCTGTTTGTGATTTACAGCTGGGAGTCATGTGAGAGCCAAGCAGCCCCCAGCTGATGGCTGTGGAGCTCCTTGGATGTGGCTCTTTGCTCCCTCACACCAGAGGGGCTGGGACTCTCTGCTGGCTGAGGCTCTCCACGTGGGTTTCCTGTGAGTTCCTCAGCAGAGCCCAGGCTGCTGGATGGAGCCACTGGATGAGTCTGCAGAGCTTTAGATTTCCCTGTGCCTGTTGCTCAAGCTCCCAGCTCTTTGATTTGTCTCATGACAGAGGATGTACTTTTGTTCTACTACTTACAGCCTGGTGACCTCAGCAGTTGTGTGTGGAGCAGCTAGGGATTGTCTCAGCAAGACAGCCACACCACCGGGCACAGACACACATGGAGAGATTATGAAGTCAGTGTGGCATGTGACTCCTGTGGGCCAGTGCTATTTGTACTCTGTCAAATATCCAGGGAGAATTTTTCTCAAAACATGTTTTTCTGAAGTTATTAAGTTTTGAAATGATCAAACCTTTACAAAATTTTATTGATTTTTTTACTCTGCTGAACAGGAAAAAAATAGCTTTACCAGCATTATTTATGCATCAGATAATACATAGTTTTGCATTTTATCAGTCAGTGTTATCCTGTGGGAACTGAACTTGACTACATTATTATTCCTGCTGTTGTAAGTTAAGTATTGACAATGTTCTCAGCAGTTTATTTAAGAGAAAAAAGGTATAATAATACAGCAAAAAAGTGGTTTGCATTCAGCATGGGTCTGCAGAAGTCACTGTGAATAAACTGTGATCTTAAGGAAAAATCAATGCTAATCTCTAAAAGCTCAAGATTGGTTTTCAAGGCCATTGCTTGGGGGAAGGATTATCTGGTACTCCTGGACTTGCAGGCAGGTGTGGGAAGCTGCTCAAATGGCAGAAGTCCATAGGGTCCATTTGGGCTCTGTTGCGTAAAATCACCTGGTTTTGCTAAGATTGCTGGAGGTTTAGAGCTCAGCTCATCTAATATAAAATAACAATATCTGAGGATCTCCATTACATTTCCTTTTTCTGGATCCAGTATTCACCACTAGTGTAACAACCAATAAAATGAATACCTGAAGTGAAATTAATAATAAGCAATAAAAGGAAGCGTTTCAAAAGTACTTCCTGTACTTCAAGTAGTGATTATTTCATTCAGTGCAAGATTTCCTTTACACTGTTTCTTGTATTATCTCTAATTCAGAGTTTCTGCATTATACATGAAGATGGATTTGGGAGCACAAAGAATCACAGAGTTGGAAGGGGGGTCATCTATTGTGTCTTTTAGCCCAAAGAAAGGAAGGAAGTATTATACTTCTGCCATTTTGACCCCCTGTAATGAGGACTGTACAATCTCCCTACTTAAGCTATTCCAGTGTTTTATGTCCATGGAGAGAGCTCTTCCCAGTATCTTATGTAGGTCTGCCATGTAGCAATTTTCAGTTTATTACTTCTCATTATATCCACCATGAGAAAACAGGTTATCCCTCTCATTGTGAACCAGACTTTTATGTATTGGAAGACTGTTATCACACCCTCTCCAAGTGCCTTTTAGAATAAGCAATCCAAATTTATGTCACCTTTCCCTGTAAATCATATGTTTCTAGACATCTGATCATTCTTGATTCTTTCCTTCGGGCTCTCTTTAGCTGGTCCATGTTTTTCTAAAAGCCTTTTCCTGTCATTCCTGAGAGACTTGATGACACCTTCACTTGAAGCAGTCAGAGAAAAATATTTTCCTTTAAGTACTCTCCATGGGTAAGTGAAAAGGCTGCTAAAAGGGCTTACATAGCTGTTCTCAAATTTAAAGTAAAACCCTCTTTGAATAGTGCTGGTCCAGTGAAAAACGTAAATTATGCAGCTCTGAAGTGTATTCATTCACCTGCAAAATGAGCTGCCATTATGACCAGATAAAGACGTTTCTGAGTGAGTCAACATGAATACACATCCACATGAAATTAAATGAGTCCATTGCATGTGTGCCACTGAATGGTCAAATAGGAGAGGCTAAGTGAATCAGGGAGTTAATGCATTCACTGCTGGTAGAGCAGCTCTGAATAGTATTGCTTTGCCAGCCATTGTGCAAATGCACAGTACATGGCAAACATTGCCTTGAAGACCAAATAGCCCCAAAAGCAAGTAGTGATAGGAGAATTTCACAAAGGAAAGAACTGAAACTTGGGAAAGAAACTGAATTGGCCAGGTCTGTTGTGGCAAAGAAATTTCCTGAGTTGCCCTCTTGCCATGTCCATGGGGCATTTTCCCTTGCCATGAATGAATCCCTGCCATGTCCTTGGAGTTTGTGTGGTGCTACCTTCACAACCTTGAAGGAACCCAAGGCAGGTTTTCTCCCACAGAATCTAATGACCACACAGGAGTCAGATTTGCCATGAAGGAGAGCAAAAAAATACTGCACAATACCTATGTGTACAATCTTTTAATTGTCTCTGGCTTTAGAGATACTGAGTTGTCAAAGGAAAGGCTGTGACATTACATGCAAAGATGAGATCATCTTCTCTTCTCCACTCTTAGTCTACACCTGTGCTGGCAATTTGGCATGAGATCCAATTTCCCTTGATTCAAATGAGTCAGCAGGGTTCCCCTTGGCTGTCATAAAACTCTAGGAGAGAAGGAGTGCAAGTCAGAGGTTTTTGTGTCTTGAATATTATGAATTTTCTGCAAGCAGAGATTTGAATGGCTCTTTCTAGGACTGCCAGCTGGTTTATGAGGAGTTTCTTCATTCCAGTGGGTCTCTTTTGGCCCCCTTTCCCTTTTCTTCTTTTCCATGCAAGGATCAACAATTTAAACATTGCAGATATTAAGGATGTTCTACCTCCAGTGTCTCAGTTACTTGCAGCAATCTGGAGGCAGTCTTGCCCTCAGAAAGAGAAAGAGCTGAGCAGCCACAAATACATCAGGTCAGCTTCCTTGTGTGTTCCCAAAGCTTGTAACTTGTGGCACAGGCAGTCAAAGGTGTCCAGGAGACACTCAGCTGGTCTAGCACCATGCTCACTCCTCAGAGGGAAAAGGAAGCCAGCTCACCATAGAGCCCACTAGGGATTCAAATAGTTTGCCCTTCTGCCATGAGGTCTTCAGGGATATAAGCTTCCCTTCGGTTTTCTTTTCTGAAAACTGTGTTCTTACTAGGGGCCCTTCTTCACAAAAAAGAATGCATGGCTGAATTGTAGGCAGAGATTGAGATGGGAGAACAGCCAACCTCAGCTGCTAAATTGAGGCTGCAAAGCTCAAAATCACCTAGCATGAGCCCATTCTCCCCTTGCTCCCCTGCCATCTCCATGTCCCCCAGCCCTCACTCCTCCCCACATCCCAGAGTTTGCACAGCAAAATCTAAACCCCTTGGTTTTAGCTGTTGCAGTTTGAGAGGGGGACACATATTTTTGCAAGCTTTTCCAGGCTTGTGGTTTGCACTGTATTCCCTCTGAGCATAATTAACATAGGGAGGAAATGAATCTTGCAAAGTAAGTCTTAGTGTGTTCCAATACTATCCAGTTCAGTTAGCATTGCTCATGGTTTCAGAGGGTTGGGTAGCAGGAAAGATGGCATTTAAATGTGCTGTGTTTCCTGGTCACTTCATCCAAACTAAGCACTGCTATAGAAGAAAAACCAACAAAAACTGAGAAAACAGAAAATGCCCACTGTAGTCAGATTCCATATTACACTCCTGCTCCTCCAATAAGGAACCTTTTCTCTTTTCTTTTTCCTTCATTTTTTTTTCCTCTCTAATTCCATATGTACAGCTTGAGGTTATATTGGAATATATAAATCTCATGTGAGCCACAAAGCATTAAGCCACCATTATCCTTTTAATTTAATTATCTCAGTTCCTACCCTAAAACATTTAAAACTAATTGAACACCCGAGGTTTTCCTGTGAAGTTTATTTCCTAAACATTATTGAAGTACTGCTGATAAAGCCAAGAGGTACAAAGTCAGCACTTCCTAAAACAGCCTGATTTATTAAAGTAGAAATGGGAGGTTATTTATAAATAGGATCCAAATGCCAAATAGTTCTTATCACTTTATGTTTCGTGCCATGTATCCTAGTTGATTTCCAAGAACAACCACTTAAATTCCATGAAGTAGGGCCAGTTTTCCTTTCCCTTATAATATCACTTTAAGATTCTTGCCAGTTTGTTCTTTTTAACTATTAATTTACATTGTCTCTTGGCGTTTTCTTTGTCTTGATTTAACTGTTTGGCTTTCCTTGTTCTTGATGTCACAGGCCGTATCTAATACTTCATTCATACTGCTAATGGTTCCCAAATGTTATTGTGTTACAAAAGGCTGTATTTTTTAGTAGAAATGTATTTTATAGTCTTGGTGAAGCTCATAGCATAAAAGAGTCATGTAGCACAGAATGATCATTATATTTCTTCCCAACATGTGAAACCAGTAAAATAGTTTCACATGCATACAGGCTGCTTTGTCATTAAAGTTAGTTCTGCCTCTACGTTTCCCTCTATCATGTGAAGTTGGATACAGCTGCAGAATTTGGATTAGAACTTAAGTTTGGTGTTTTCTTTTGGCAGATAATAAAGGCACAAGATGTTGGGGCTTTCTTCCAGAATAAGGAATGGCACTCATGCTTCCAGCATTAAACAGCTTTGCTTTTATAGAAAGAAAAATACAGATGAGGAGAGATGGAAAGATCAGAGGTTTCCAGCTTCTGAGTGTTTTGTACAGGTAGTCACAACCTTAAATATAATGGCAACTATCAACCCAACAATGAATGAAGTTGTTTTACGACTGAAAATCTGATAACTAATCTGGGTAACAACAAACCCTCACCCCCAATTTCAAATTCAAGTTGGTGAGCTTGTATCTGAAACTAAATGCAGACCTTTATTTGATAAAGAGCCTGGTGTGTTTTTTTCTCAATACAACTAATTGGAGTAGGGATACAAAAGATAGAGGTCATAAAATTTCATCCTGCTGGGTTACCTTTCCAAGTAGTTCTGTTGAAGTGACTGAATGTTAAGTTCAAGATCAGCAGTTAAGACCTGCCCTAGCAGATCACTGTGTCTTCGGGCTCGCTGTGGCAATGGTATTTGGTAGCTGTTTTACATCTAATATCAGCTTTCAAGTGAAGAAAACCAAACTAAATCAGGCAACCAGTGAAAAAATTAGTCTTTCCCTTTTTTAAAATAAATTGCCAGCAGTTACCATAGTAACTGCTAACAGTAGAGCCTTTTGAGTGTTTTTATTATGAACAGCAGTGTAAAATATTCCTTTTTCTTGGAACAACTAAGGAATGTTCATCCAATACAATGGATTAGCTAATTGTTGCTTCTATATCAATTCATCTCCAAGACAGAAGTTCAGCAGGTGGCTCAGCACCTCTCCAGTGGTCAGCTAAAATCTGCAAAGCCAAAGCATAATTTGTTGTCCTACTTAGCTGGACTGCTTGAACAGAGAATGACATAGCAGACCTGGAGGCTGGCCTGGTTAGTCACCTCCAAAAGAGATTTCTGCTAGTGAGATATGAAATGTAGGAATGATGTGCAGGAAGGTGGAGCACACCCCATTTCTTAGACCTCTCCAGCTGAAGCAATTTCCCCAAATTCATTTGGAACTGAAAAAAGATTCAGGAAACCAGACTGAAGGTGAGGGAGCAGCAAGTTCAAAGTGTGGCAAAACAGCAAGTTGTGTTGGTGAGCGCTGGTACTGCAGACTGAGACGTGGACATATGACACTGAGGATGCATTAAGAGGAGGTTTATATATGTGTATATATGTAACCAGCCCCCTTGAAAAAACCCCTCCCCAACCAAATATAGTCCTATTTGCCCCCTCCTGGAGCTCTTGCCATATTTTTTTCACTAAATAATCCAACAATGCTCTTTCCAGTTCAGTTTGTCTGATACAAATGATGGGACTTCCACCACTGCTATGCCGAGGCTCCTTGCAGTTTGTCAGGTCTCTTTTTTCAGGCACTTCTCCTGAAAATCAGCTAGACTATCTTATTCTAGTTTCTAGGGGACAGCTAGCCATTTTCATGCAAAATATGATCACCAGTGCAATTGCTACCAGAAATACAGATACTTATCAAGGATGTCAAAAGAGCAGCCAGGTGCAAAGACTGAATTACTCTGTCACTTCTTAACCTGATTTCAGTCAGGTTATCAGTGGAGATAATATGAGAAAACATAGACACAGACAAGTGTCAAGATCAAAATCATGCACGCCGGGATCCTCAGCTGTTACAAAGAAGTTGAAAGAAATGACAATATCTTGGTTTTCACATCAGAAAAACCTCGGTCTTTGTTTTTTAGTCCGTTCCCATCAGAAGCTGTTGGACCATTTTGGACTATTTCTCTAGTCATTTGTAGAGTGACACTTTTCTCTTTGTTCAAGACAGGAGAATGAAAGTGAAAGGAAAGCCATACCAAATACAGTTTGAATAGCCATTTGCTTAGTCAGCTTTTGACCAAACTTTTTAACCTGAGATCTTTTAATCTCTCATCATAAATCAGTCACTTCTGTTCCTTAATCATGTTTGTTCCTGCTCTTTTAATTCCCTCCCATTTGCCAGCACCTGCAGGATCTGAGGTGCTCTGAAGAAATGGCAGTGTGTACTGACTCCTCACTTTGGTGCCAAAGGAGGAGAGCCCACTACCGCCCTGAAATCCTGCACTTTCCTGCTCTTGGCCATGGAAAGTAGCAATACCTACCATGCAAAAGGACAGCAGGAGAGACCGAGAATATCCAGGTCAGGTGTGCTGCATTGAGCTAAGGTGAAATCTGAACTTCATCATTTGTTCAAGACAGGAGAATGTTTGGGATACAGGGTGTGCTGTTACAGCTGATAACAATATCCTTTCAGGAAACCTATCACAGGGAAGTTACTATAAAAATGATGCAATCAAAGTATGATTGCTTCTTTTTAAAAAAAAGAACCAACAAGTTTATTATGGCCTGATCCAATTATATACTGGATGTCATGTATTTCTGCATGTGCAGTGGAATGCAAGGCATGATCATAGAAATAGAGAGCAATCTTCATTGGATGGGACCTTTGGAGGTACCTAGTTCAATTCCTTCCCAAAGCAGGATCAGCTTTAACATTATACTAGCTTGTTTAGGGCCTTCATTTTCACATTACAAACATTTCTGATAATCTCTGATGAGGACTTCTGAATAAGCAATCAAAGCTTTCTTCAGAGAGGCTGTTGCATGTGTTCAGGGCTGGGACAGACTCTGGGAAGATTAATCTAATGCTTTCTGAAGGATTAACCCATAAAACTCATCTAGTAAGTGCTCCACTAATAAGAACCTGCAATTACTGTTAAGAAAATGTCCCAAAGCCAGGAAGAAAATACCAATATTGCACAAGACAACCATAAAATTTTGTACTTTAAGTCTTCCAAGATCTCTTTTGCCACAGTAACACATAGGTATGAGGTCACAAGTGTGTATTGGAATAGATGTGTATCACCAGGGACCATGGAGAAGACCTGAGATCACTTTGTGTGACTGCAGGAAATGGACACCACTTTTGGGCCCAAGGTTGCAAAGCCATCTCTGGGTCCCTTCAGTGAAACTTGTTAACCTCTCAGTTTCTTTGGAACTTGTCTCTTTTTTGTAATTTTGTGATCCAAAAGTTCAGTTAAGGGGAAACCCTTTGAGAATGTGATGTGACACTACATTGCCAGAGCTAATTGGGGAGCCAGACCTGGCTTTGGTTCTGTCTGGTCAGATTTTCTGAAAAAAGACTTCAGAATCTTGCCAGAGCAGAAGATAAAAGCTGATCTCAAAAGAAACAGTGTGTTCTCTCCTACCTTTCTTTTGATGGTGTAAGTCCTGGTGGTTTAATAGTGCTGGTAGTTCAGCAGAAAAGTTTTCTGTAGTTAACTCTTTGCAGTGACAGATATTAATTAGTTTTACTTCGACAGCAATTCTTCAGTAATAGCTCTTCAATGGCAATTTCTATTTGACTGATTTATAAAGGCTCTTTACCCTCTATTAAAAGACAAATTAAACTTAAATCTTATTACTCATAATTGGAGCATGGAAAAAATAGTATAGACTTCAGACTTTTAAATTTTAATTATGAGTGCATTTAATAGTCATGAAAGTGAACAGCTAATTGCTCTGGTTTAAACTAGACACAATGCATGTTCTGTGCAAGCTTCATCTTGTAGTTCAGCCACTGCACCTCAAACCTGAGTCCTGTTAATCCAATCTTGTGTGTTTTTTGCAACAGGACAGCCAGTTTGTCAGTGTGTTTTATGAGTTACATAAAAAGTAGAAGCAGAGCTATGATCACTAAATTCCCTCTTTATCCGAAGGCAGGCTTTGAGCTTACAGCTGGAGGAGGCAACTGCTCAGGTAATCGCCCATTGTTCAGCAGCAACCTTTTGGTTCTGCAGCTGAAACCTAACAGGGGTAAAATCAAGTGCTTTTCCATAAAAATAGTGAATTTTATGTATTTTTTTTAAAGAAAAGCTTTATTAATCCTAATAATATTTTAGTGTTGTATCCATTGTCAAATACTTTATGTCTCTTTCTGGATCAACATTCCATGAACATATGTCTCTTCTTCACATTATTTATTTTTCCTTCTTTGGAGATTGGGTGCACTTGGATGTGATGATACATTCCAGCTTGCAGTACTCAAAATTAATGGCCAGAGTATCAAGAAGCTTGCCATAGATGTTAATAATCCTTTTGTGTGCTCTCTTGTTTTCGTTACTTCCATCTGTTACCACAGGAAGGATGACTTGATAATAAACCCTGTCTATACCTTCACCACAAAAACGAGAGCGGAAATGAGATGTCAGCAAAAATGCATAGTGTGATACAATCATGTTTAGCAGTATTCTTAGCAGTGACTTAAAGCCTCTTACAAATGTGTTGCTGTAAATGCCCATATCTCTGAAGAGTTTGGAACAGTTGTAACAAGGTAAGTTCATCCAGGATGTTCTTTTCAAGAGCTATGGTGTCCACTGAGACCCAGGTCATCTCTGGTGTGTTGATTTACACTCTAATGCAATTTGAACTTCACCTTCAAGCTCAGATAGTAGTATGCAGGATTTTACAGTACTGAGAAGCTATTGTGTGCTTTGCTTTGAAAAGTTCTATCCAAATGGTGTATTTGTCATAACAAGATGTCCACATTGCCATCAGTTGATCCAAGTTTCCAAGTCAGCCTTCCTGGTGACTCTACTAGCACAAAACTGAGATCCTGTTCTCAGTCTGCAGAGGTCTGGGCTTTTTTCCAGCATCTAGCAAGAGGATCAATACACTCCTTAACTACCTTCTATACACTCACACTCTGGGGATATCTGAACCCCAGCAGACACCCATATTGCCTTCTTCCTATCTTACAAGCTCAGCTGGATTGTTCTGAAACCACATGCAGGTGGTTCCTAGTTTTAATATCCTCTGTACAATAACTATCATGATGTGTATGAGAGTGAAAATCCCACACCCCTCTGATTCAATGAGCCTGATGGGTTTCTGAGCAGCCATGAATGTGCAGTGCTATGGAGGAAGAAACTGAGCAGCTGCAAGTCTTCAGGTGCTTTTGCAGGAAGGAATGAGAGTCTGGGAATATGGGACATTTGGGGGAAATCTCACTTGTCCTATAGTGAGGTTATAGGGTTTTTTACCATGGTGTTAGCTAGGCAGACCCTGCCTTTGGGGCTAAAACATTCCACATTGGAGGCCTCTTCCAAAAGACTGCAGTAGTCTTAGATCTGGTGCAAAGTAGCTTGTGGAGAGTAAAGGACACTTCTCATAGGTTATTGGTAGGAGTTTCAAGACCACACTTTCAGTGTTTTCTGTGATTCCTCTCAGTGCTACATAGATTATGAACTTGCCCCTGCATCTTTTCTCCCTCCAAGAAGGCAGAGGGTGGAAAAAGTGACATTTCCATTTACTGGCCAACCTAGACATGCCATCAGGCCCATGAAATCCTTTCTGCTACATGTGGCCTCGCAGTTGCTCAGGGTTCAGAAGAGTGACACTAGATCCATGGAAGTCTGATATTTCAAGGTACCTTGAATATAAGGCCTTTGCTTTATTAACCTTTGTTGTGTCATCTGGATGTGCTGCAACATCTAAAAAACCTTCAAATGTATTTTTGAAAACTGTATGGAACAAAAAAATTAAAAAATCTTCCCTCGACATCTTCCAACAGCACTTAAAACTTCCATTAATATTATGAATGAATTCAGCACATAATCTGCTGTGGAATCAAAACTTCCAACACTGTATTCCAACTGCATTAAAAGCTCTATTTCCATTAATGTGGAGAATGAATCCAGCATATATTGCTGAATCAGAATTTATGCAACAAGTTAGTTGAGAGGCTACAGCCAACTCCTATAACTCAAATATCTGAAGCCTGACTTAATGCTACAGCCACTGCAATTAAAAAGTCAACAGTAGATATGAAAAACACGTCTATCTGTGGAGGAAAATCTATGTCTCTGAACAGTGATGTGAACAGGAAGTGAAGAGGTTGGAAAAATGGGCTCTGAAAGCCAAACAGTCATCTCTTTGATAAAACAGGCTACTATTGCAACCTGTTTTCTTGGGAAGATGGCAGAGCATGTAAAAAATTCAGTATTTCTTTTTAAAATTTTTGTACTATCTCATTTTGTTTTTTAAGGAAACATATAAGAGAAAGTACAATAAAATTTTGAAAAAAAACAAGGAGTTTGAAAGATAATACAATAATATGTTCACATTTTTCAAAAATTGCCTTCAGAACCCTGCTCCCTGAATGTCTGTGTCCCTTTCTCTTATATTTTGTTATTTTGGGAAAACAAAATAACAGGCAGGCATTCCCCCTCCCTGAAACTGGGACCTACACTTGCAAATTCTGTCCCCATGTAACACTTGGTATCTTGGAGGGAAAGAGAAGGACCTTGGGTGTTTTGATTTACACTCCTCTTTCCCCTCTCTTCCTCTCTCTCAGCAAAGTGCTGCCAGTGGTGACATGTACCTGTATTGTCCCTCCCATGAGACAATGATGTATAATTCTGCCTAAAGTTAGTCATTACAATTTCCCTTCTGCTTCGATGAGGCTGAATTTTACTAACAGGTTTATTGCCAAGCTTGATATCTTGGGAATTAGCATTACTCCATCTCTGTCTTTATTACCAGCCCCATTATTTCAGTCCCCATCTATAACATTCCTTGCTATTAATTTAATCTTTTTGTTATCATTCTATACCATAATCTACATTTTTTGCATTTCCTTTCCTATTTTTGCTAATGCAAAATTGCTTTATCATTTATTTAATATTAAGAGTCTTCTTCCATCCAGAGCTTTAATTTCAGCTAGTCTTGGTCTTCTCAAAGTGCTTAGACAATCTCAGTCAAAGGCAGCTGAGGATGTGCAGTTCCTTGCAGGCTCAGACCCAGACATGAGAGGAGCTTCTGTGCTCTCTAGATGTATTAAACTAATTGCTTTGACTTTCATAGACTTATTGTGGGTTCAAAGGGCAACAACCGGGCATCCTATTTGAGAGTTTCAAGGGAGATGGAGGAGCACAGGAGAGCCTGGGAGCAGGTTTCAATTATTTTATTAGACAAAGGGTTAAGAGTCATGCCTGGGAGGAGAGATGAGTGTTTCTTGACATGGGATTTGGAGTGTAGCAAGGAGGACTTGAGGGCTTTTTGATCTGGCATCTTTCTCAAGTATTATCTCACTTTTCTAAAGAAGAAAAATGAAAAACGGGGAAAAGATAGAAACTGTCTCCTAGGCAGGAGATCTTGTAATGAATTCTGACACCAAAAAGAGCTTAAGAAACACTTGTGTGGGCACAACTAGCAAATCCCTGGGCAAGCAAAAATGTATGCTAAAATGAAAAGGAGTTTTGTTCTCTGGGAACATGTCCCCTGTCCTGATACTTCCAGCAATGAATTAGGAAACCAGTTTCCATGTTTTGGACAGGCTCATGTATTAAGAGTTATTGCTTGGAAAGGCCATTAAGAAAATAACTGGAGTAAAACTGTGAATCAATTATGGAAGAATATCTGAAATACAATTTTAGTTTATAGATGCTTTCAAGCAATAAAGCATGATGAGTTAATTCTCTTATGCCTATTTCTAGAGCTGCAAAGATGAGATTAGAACTTACAGATTTCTGGCACCTTGTCTGTGCTGTGTCCACAGACAATTTAAAATCTACAGCACTTACTGTGCTAATGCATGGAATATGGTAAGTGGTTTAATATTACTAGTCCAGACTTCTGTTTCCCCACTTTACATATTTTAGTCTCCCATTATGAACCACAAATAACCACTGCAGAGGAAAAAATTTACTGTGAAAGAATAGGAAAAAACCCAACAAATAAACAAAGAAACAAAACTCATAGAATTTATGTAAATTGCAAAATATTGAGTGTGACTGGCTATCTGTTCAGTGATGTCCCATAGTGTGAGCCTGGGAGCCTTTTCTGTTTACATCTTTTTAGGCAGCTTGGGTTGTTGGTAGTTTGAATAAAGTTATCTGCTCAGCCTTAAAAGCCTGGAGTGGAACCATTTAATGTTAAACCTGGGGCTGAATTGAAAAATGCGTGAAAAATAGTACAGCAACTACTAAAACTCCAGTAGTTTTTATTCAAATTTGCTTCAGAACAAAGGCTACAAAAGAGTCATTTCAAGAAATACACCTCAATAGAGAAAAGGTACATGAAAAACCGTAGAAGGGTGAGCTATATTCAAACACCAGTCTCATACTTGTAATGAGAAATAAGTGCAATGCAGTGTATTCTCCAAACGCTCCCAGTATGAATCAGTGCGTCCATGAGTAGGTGTTAAGTAGAGTACGATAACGATTTAGCTCTGTTCCTACCGCCTACACTGCAGCAGTATTTGAATACTACAGAATTGTTAGTGGATTTTGTCTCTCCAATGTTATTCCCCCTCCTCCTCTTCCTAAGGGAGGGAAATAACCCTTCTCACAGGTAGGTAGGTGTTAAGCCTGACAGAGAAAATGAGGTTGTTTGGTGGAATGGGCTATGTGGGCGCAACCCCACTGGTGTGGCCTGCCCGTCACTGCCAGTACCGGCCTGATTACATGACCTGCATAAGGCCATGATCAAATAGGTGATCCAGAAACGGGATTTTATGAGCCAGTGCTGAAGTCCTCCGGCAGAACTGATTTTCTAAGTAAAATAATTCTTTCTAACAGAACTAATTCCTTTGCGTAGTCCTAGTTGAGCAATCATAGGGTTTGTTCTCCACGCAATAAATATATGGTCCTGAAAGGGATTCCTTTATGGACATTAGGAAAATTAGAGCCTTGGAAAGTCCAGGAGAGTTTCTTTTGAGGCCTTCCCCTGCAAAGACTTGTGTATATTGTCTCTGTATTCCTTGCAGCATTAGACTTGAAACCATCCCTTGTGAATTTTTCTAGTGAAACTTTCATATGATAAAAACAGCAAGGACATGATGGCTACTCCTATACCACAGAATGTGAAACATTGCCTTCTTTTTTTTTACTTCTGCTATGACTGTTAAAATTGGATATATTAATTCCCTTACTAGGTAGTGAAATTTCATGTTCCATAAATGTTAAAGTGATTCAGAATCCATGGACCACTACACATTAAAATTTTATTTTCTTTCTTTTATTTCATATGCTGTCAAAACAAGAAAAACTAAATAACTTCTTCCAAAAAAACATTGTAATGGGATGTTTGGACAGTATGAACAGTAGCCACCCTTCCCTCTCTTTTTGCCAAAATAAACGTAAGCCAAACTGATGTCGTTTGGTGGAGGGTATTTGGTTTGCAGGAGTTGCATCTTCTGACAGCAAATGATTCCAACAGTTCAGGCAGCATTTTCCTGCAGGTTTTCTGTCTGTAAAACCCCAGACTCCGGCAAGGTGGTGGCTTTGAGAGACTTTTGCCTACTCTCTAATCCTTTTTTAAATCATCTTTTCAAGGTGCCCTCTTTCTATAGCAGCCCTCAGCCTCTAGATGAGTGATCATAGCAGTAAAAGTTGTGGCTGTTACAGCTCTGCCTAAATCAGAAGAGTGGAAGGGGGTAACATGGGGATAGAGAAGTACACTCCTGAGCCAGACCAGGGCCCTCTCATTCCATGTTTCGTCTCCAGGAGTAGCAGTAAAAGCAGTTATTTAAGGAGACAGTGCAAGCTTGGCCATTGTCTGCAGTCCATATCCCTTGTATTCCCTGAGCATCAAAATTCTCCTGGGGTAGCAAACACCAGAAGTCCTCTATATGTTTTGGGAAGAAGCAATTTATTTTACCTGTTTTAACCCAATCTTATATTTGTTTCATCACCCGTTTCTCAAGTTACAGAATTTGGTGAAAACTGTTCTGCCTTTACTTGAGGAAGTGCTCTGTACAGATGGTGGAGGTGGAGGAGGAGAGAGGAGGAGAGGAAGAAAGAGCATACAGGGGTTTCTTATAATTCTCTAATCAGAAAGTTGTGTAAAAATATGTTTGTAAGCAGATAAAGTAAACTAAAACTCTAGCAGAAGCCAAGTAACACCATCTCGGTAGCTATGTCCTGTCCCTGAAGGCTGGCCCAGCATTTATAAATTCCAGAATAAGGGAACCAAATTAGCAGCTCAAGTGTGGTCATTCACTGCCTGCATAAGAGCATGTGGGCCCTCTGCCATGTACAGTAACCTTGTCTGATACTTAGCCTAAATTTTCCTTTCTTTAAAATTATTTTTGTATATGCAAGCCTAAACCCATAGACCACACTAAGTGCTTTTCTTTCTTAATTTTCTCTGTATCTTTATCTTGTCTCATCCATAGCTGTCACTGTGTCAGGTTATGCACAACAAAAGGGCTTTTTTTAGCTTGTTCTCTATTCACTAGATTCTCCCTATCCTATGGCAATTTTAGTTGTGTCTTTACTTTACTCTGATTTCCCTGAATAGGATTTGTCTCTTGGCTGTCTCATGTATGTTTTATTTCAAGAGACGTATGGTGTCTGGTATTTCTCAGCTCTCCGACTGGTTTCTCTTACGGTCCATGAAGGTTTCTAATTCCAGATACGCCCATATTTTTTTATAGTCTCACTGCTTGAAGCGGAGGCCAAGAGACAAAACAGAAATAAAATCAAATATATGCCTGTGAACTACCATCTCCTATTAGTGGCTTTATGCAACTGTCTTCTATTAGAGGCTTCATGCTGCTGTTACCAGAGATGTTTCTGAATCAAAACCTTGGAATTAAAACTGTGGAGCCCCGGGAGGAAGGGAGTTGCTCTAGATCTGAAATCTTACGCTGGGTCCCTCTGGCTTCTCTCCGCCGGTTTCCTTTGAGGCACGTTTCGATGGGAAACAAATCTCCTCAAAGGATGCAGTGTTAGTGCCCTCTTGTGGGGGGAAAAGGGAGATGAGGTGCGGAAAAAATGTCACTGAGCAGGGGGACAACGTTTAAAGCGAATTAGAACGGGTTATTTTGGCAAGAGGTGGATATGGGGAGTTCGCTCGGCTACGCAAAAAGACTTTTTGCAAGGATTTAATGATGGGCACCAGAGGAGTGTCGGCCACGCTAGAAAAGCATGGTTCTCTCCACGTTTCAGCTTGGTGTATTTCCCATTCTTTTTTCCTGCAGTCAGTCATCTCTTAGTGAGTTATCTGAAATGTGTTTAGTTTCTTTCTGCATTTAATAGTTCTAGTTTTAGCTGTTTGAAGAAAATTCCCATGAATGCTGATAGATGCTTGATACAAGAGATTGTCTCTGGTAATATATGGAAAAGAAACAGTTTCATCTCTCTGAGGTAACAGGCTATTAGATTCCACTTTCTTTAAGCAGAGGAAATAAGTCTATAAGCCAGAATCCAGCCTTTAAAGATATTAATGGACTAGAGAGAAGCTTATTAAATCAATGTTAAGTAGCAAACAAGTCATAAGCTTATATCTAAAGCCTTCTCCCAGGCTTGATGACTATAAGATTTCATTGGAGGCTTTTTTCTGGTTTCAAGGTTTCTTGAAGATTTCAAACCCATAGCTTAGTCCATTTACAGGTGAGAAGTATGCTTCTTTAGGCCAGTCCCATGCTCCACATTTCAAGCTCAGTTAACTGAGTGGGCTGTATTTCCAAGCAGAGTCCTCAAACCTACTACTGGCTTGGCTGGATCTCAAGGTTACTTGTGATTATTCATAAGCAATAGCTGTACTGTATGACCATTCACAGGGTAGTGGCAAGGAAATCAGCACTGTACATCGAAATCAGCTTTGAGTTATATCTGAAACTATTTAAAGTAGAATCTAGGGGAAAGTAATGTCTGCCATTCAAGTAAATAGAGGACGCCATTTCTTTAACAGAGATTGAAAGAATTCTTCGTGCAGGTGGCATGGGAAATGATGTATGACATTTCGATAACAGCTTGCTACTTTTTTTTTACCCTGCATTAAAGACATTGTGCGTTTAAGATGGGAACCTTCACCAGGCACTCAAAGACTCTCATTGGGAAATTCAAGGAGGAGGGAAGATGGAAACAGGCAAACTATCGTGCTGCTGTCAAATTTTCCAATCCCATCTTCTGATCTTGAAGGCATTGTTTTCTCCCCAGTCCTTTTTTACTTTCAGTAGCGCTTATCCTACAGTAAGGATAGAGGAGCAAATCAGACCTACCCTTTCTATCTCTGTTTTTTTTCTATGGGATGGGTTCTGTCACAAACTTTTTTCCAAGGCTGGTCACCTTTTGGCATCCAGTTTGTTACAGCCATCTGCATCTCATTATCAATTATATACAGTCCTTCTTCAAAGCATTTCACTACAAATGTCAATGTCTTGTAGCATCCTTATCTGCAGAGTGATGGGTGTCAAATATGCCTTATCACAATCTGCCACCAGGGTTTTTAGATGTGTAACTTTCATTACAGTTGACGAGAGTGATATATGCAAATCTACCACGTAGCAACCAAAAAACCTGTTTTAAATAATGAGATTTGTGGAAATACTCTCTGTACATGACAGCGAAACTAACGTACGATAGAAACAACAATACCTATTAAAAATCAGATATTCTACGTCAAGGTGAAGACTATTAAGGCTGCTTTACAAACCTGCACTTAGATCTGTCTGTGGTCCGTCTTGGGCCAAGTAAGAGAATAGTCTATAATTTCAGGGTTTAGATAATTAGATGGACAAGCCAAGATCCACAGCAGACAGTAGCAGCTGTATTGTGTTACTTGAGAGGTTACAGGATGAAACATGAAAAAAACAATTGAAGGAACTTAGGAAAGTAATTAGTGAAAATTTGAACCAAGCAGTAAAATTCTGTACAGCACCCCAGAGGAAGTGAGTTTGATTCAGCCTGTCATGAAACACTCAGTCAACATGCCACACAGTACTCAGGCAACAGAAATGCTTTTACTGGCCAAGAAAGAAAATGTATGTAAAAAGACATAACATATATTGTTCATATCCATTAAAGACAGTGAAACTATCACATTATCTGCTGACTAAAAGCTTCCCAATTTGTAATTGGCTTAGACTGAAACGACACAAGTGGTGTCAGTCTGGTGCCATGTACGTAGGAGTGCTTCAAGGCACAGACTGAGTTTACAGGACATGAGGCAGTAAGCAGTTGGGTATCAGAAAACAGAATTAGGACAGGAGCTCTAATCTGTTATAAATATAAATTGTTTGGCTCTTTTCCAGGGCTTTTTAGGCATTAATTTGCTTTCTGGTTTCAGTTCCCACAAACTTCCTATTCCTCTCAAGCAAGTTTCAGAGCCAAATGCTGATCTTCATTTATTCCTTTGTAATTCCTTTGTAATTCCTAGATATTTCCTTTGTAATTCGTTTGTAGTTCCTATTTCTTCATCTGTAAAAAGAGGAAGAACTTTTCTCGCACCTTACAGTTTGCCCGTTTGTCACAGAAACAGACACGTACTGTGCACCTGTCAGTGCAATCTCAGCTGGTGTCTCTATTTGCTAATACAAGCAATGGATCTGTACTCACAGCAGATTTGAGCAAGTTCAATGTGCAGTCCCAAATTCCAAACACTTTGACAGCAAGAGAGCCGTGTAGCACCAGTACATGTGCAGTAATTCAGAAATTACTGAATTGACGAGAAGGATTTACCCACACAAATAAAGATTCAGGAGTTTAACTCTGAAAGAAATCAACCAGTAAAATAAACATTCAAAAGAAGTAGTGGGAATTCTCTATTTCTTGATATTTTGAAATAAGTCTACAGTTATATTTCTGGACATCTATGTTAATTAACTTGTCTTCCAAGCAGAGACAGGCTAGAAAAATTCTACATTCCATCTATTTAAATAAATCAAATTAATTCAGTTAATGTGGTAAACATTTTCTAACCACTCTAGCCACTCTCCACACACAAGAGAGACAGAACATAATGGAGACTCAGAATGAAGAACCTGTGAGGAGCATTCATACACGAACCTGCAAAAGACCAAGAAAAATTTGCTTCAGACTAATAGCAACTTATTTGTCTATTTATGACAGACACAATTTTAAAAATAAAAGCAAAGAGAGACGAGATTCGCACAAAGCAATGCGATCTCCTTCTCAGGGTCTGTGTGCTCCTCACTCTCCTTAAATATGTAAAAAAGTGCATTTGCAAATACACCTTTCATTAAGAGATAAGACTATAAAGAATTTAAAAGTGAAAGATGTATGTTTTTCTGAAAGCAAGTCACCTGAATTCAACAACACGGCTGAGTAGATTATAAACCTATTCTTTTTTTTTTTTAGATATTGAACCCTTCAAATGTCACTGAAGAAAACACTCTAGAAGTACTAACTAAAACATCTTTATTGTTCAGCCATATTTATTAGGGGGATGAACATACATGAGTAAATTTTGGAATCATATACCTGAAACAGATATTTTAATCTTGAAAGTCCTGCTAACTGAACAGTGACTACATTTCAATGTCAAAACTGGGACATTTTGCATTGACGTATTTTAGGATTACGAAATGTTTCTGTGAAAGAGGAAGGTTCTTCTTGTAAAAAATTAGTATCTTGTTACGCACTGGAAAGCCTTAGATGTGGCAGTCATGTACACCTCTTTTTCTAAACAAGTAATTTCAATAGTTTAATATCTGATCTGCAGTTTTCTCTCAGTATTGAAAATCCCTATTAACATTTACTCTCTGAAAAGGAACAACTTAATGAGGACTAGGTATATCTGCTTTTTCTCTTTCTTCCAAATACTGATGGTCTCACCAGAAACCCAATGCACAAGTTGATTTCATTTGTGATAAAGAAAGAACACTGTGTCTTGAAGAAACGTGATGCAGCCACCTACTTTGAAAAACTTGATGTGAGAAGATGAGGTGCATAAGATTTTCCTGCGCAGTGAGAGAACATCATACAGAATCTGGGCTTCATACCAACATAAAAATCCAGATCATATGGGTGTTTTACTAGAGAACTCACGCTGAATTGCCCCGTAGTTGGTACAAATAAGAATGGTGCTATTAATTTGGCCAGCATGATCTCACTTTGAAGGCTAGCAGAATCTGGTATGTAAAATAGGTTTTCTTTCTGAGGAAGTCAGAAGGAAAGATATAGAGAGAAATTGGTTATTATGTATTGAAGCATTCCAGAGTTCTTTGTTTAAAGTAATTTTTCCTGTGTTGTTTCTGTGAAAGACTATTATCAGTTGGCTGGTTTTGTCAAGATCTTTACTTGTGAACAGAAACTTATAAAATGTTCTCTTTTGAAATAATTTAAGTTTGAAAAATTCAGGCTGAATAATTTCTTCTCAAACAGTAATGCCTGTGCTCTATTTATGATTGGCTCTGTGCCCAGATGGATTTGTGCTCATTTGTGGCATTTTTTATTGGTGTTCGCCAGGCAAAGGTTCTTCATGCAAGGACCTCATGAGCAGCAGAAAATTATAAAGCTTTGAGGAAAGCATCCTTATTTCAGTACTTTCCAGAAAGTGCTTGAGAGAAGCTGAGATGGAAAGTTAGCAAATGGTAGGAAATTTTTCTCTTTCTGGAGTAAGACTTGAAGGATTGCTGAGAGCTGTTGGGATGAAGGCAGGTTCTAGGTAGCTGGAATCAGGGACTGGGACACACAGCTAATGGGGGACTGCTAGGATGAGATCTTGATTTACCTTCTTTTCCATAGCTCTTGCTTTTAAGGCATGGGCTCTTCAAGGACCAACTGCTCTCTGTCTTACAGTTGGAGACAGATGGTTTCCAGCACTGGGAATTACATTGTTGATCCTTGGAAGTAATAGAATGAGGAAGGTCTGCTCCGTGAGCCTGACTTCAATCTATGGGGTTGGGAACAGAGCTGAGCATGAAATACATAACAATTAGTGCATGAAGGAGCCATCAACTACCTCAGGCTGAGAGAGCTGGTTTGTGCATGTTCTAAGTTAGGTATCAAGTCTTGTTCTGGATGCTTTGATAGTGATATTTAAGAAGCTACATCTGCAGTTTCTAAACTGTGATGAGTCTGAAATTGGTAACTTGACAAAAAACTGAAGGATAGTGCTTTCTAAGGGAGAGACAGTATTGCCTCCTCACTAAAACCAGCTCTATAGAATAAATTATCTCTACTAGGATGTCCTAGAAGCTGTTGAATTTCAGCACAAGTTTCTTCAGGGCTGAGTTATGCTGAACTGAATTCTGGAAGAGTGAAAAATATCGTAAAATATCTCTTGTGAGTTACTTGTCACAGTACTTCATGGCTGTGTGTTTTAGTTCTTGCAGACTCCTCTTATGTAGGAGCTTTTCAGATTGCTGCAAAGTACCATTCTGCCATGAGGTCACAGCAACCAAAATTACCTATTTCTGCAGTGTTTCAGAAGTGTTTTGCCATGTTGTTATTTCCTACCTGCAGGTAGAAGAAGATGCTGAAGGAAAACAGGAATCAAAAGAACAGTTGGTACTGACAGGCTGAGAAAGTTGGGGCTGTTTAGCTTGGAGGAGATTGTGTGGAGATGTCATAGGAACCTTCCAGTATCTGAAGGAGGTCTGCAAGGAAGCCAGGGAGGGAACTGTAGTGACAAGACAAGGTGCAAACTAAAAGAATGAAAATTAGGTTAGATATGCAGAAGAAATGCTTTATTGTGGGGGCAGTGAAACACTGGCACAGGTTGCCCAGAGAAGCTGTGGGTGCCCATCTCTGGGTGTGTACAAGGCCAGATTGGATGGGGCTCTGAGCATCCTGGTCTAGTGGGAGGTGTCCCTGCCCATGGAAGTGTTGTTGGAACTAAATGATCTAGAAGGTCCCTTCCAACTCCAACAATTCTTCGATTCTATGACCCAAGAGAAATAGAAAGAAACAAAATGTAACAGCTAAGTGAGAGGTGTTAGTACAGGGAATGTGTTACAAAATGTGGGTATTGTGTTGTGCAAATAGGTCTGTGAGGGGAATATCTTTATACCAAATTAACATGCCAAGAAAGTAATGAGAAAAAACTCCCTAGACAGTCCTGCTAATAAGTCTTATCTTTCATCTTAAAGAGCTTAAAGCAGTTTACTTTCCCTGCCTATGTAAGCCATTTGTACCAGTAAATCAGAAGTGCCCGCTCCACATCCTGTTTCCTTCAGATCTGCCTCAATAGCCACAAGCTGTGTAATGCCAAAAGACGTGTCTCTATCTTAAAGAGGAAAAAAAAGCCCCGTAGGTCCTTTTGATCTAAATTGAGTCTCATTCAAATCTATATAAACCCTTATGTCTGTGGCACATAACACATGCCTCAGTCTCATTCCATTGCATTCACATTGATGTCCTGTTGTTTCCTTGTCATTTTTTGCTATCAGGTCACAGGAAATATATTGCTGCCTACCTTGTTCTGATAATCTTGATATTTTCCTGTTGCACAAACATTTTTTTCAGGGTGATTTCATCTAAAAGTCTGAACCCAGCAGAAAGGAAACAGAGTGAGAGGGTTTTTCAAACATCCTACTACACCGCACTCAGAGTTTGTTTTAAGTGCCGTATCCTAAACTAAGTATTGGAATCAAAGTGAGGTAAAGGAATGATATAAGGAACTGGACCATATCTTCTTACAGCTCTGACACCATCAGTATCCTCCCAAAGATGTGGGTTACTTCGGTTTTAATTAGAGTAGTAAATTTATTCTCCTTATGCTTCCACTTGAGAAAATTTCTAGTAATTTCATGATGGGTGGCTTGGACCCAGGCTCCCAGCCTCCATGTTAATTTTCAACCTGTTCTTCTCCTTACATGGGATGAGGGCTGGTGGCTGGCACACTTGTGCTTTGTGGTTGTGGGCAACACAAGTGACTGGCTCAAACCCTTTGGTTCAAGAACGGAGTTCACAGCTGGCAGAGGCAGCAAAGCCACAGTCAAAGGCACTTGCCTGCTCTCAGTTTGACTGTTTCCAATAAAGAAAGGTTACCCAGCCCCTGGCAGTGGTCACTGCACCATTTTACTCCCAGGTAAAAAATGAGACTGTTGGCCACAGCTAAAAGCCAACATCCACGAGCTGTCCATGACAGGGACAGGATGGGTTAAAGCTATCATACACTATTTTGATAAGTTTCAGCAAGTTACTATTCAGGTAGCATTGATGTCACTGAAATGGTGACTCAGTTTGCGTGATTCTTGAGTCACCTGAGCTGAAACTGGTAACAAGTGTGCCAGTAAAGCCTGTTTCAAATTTGGTTTGCAGTGACCTGAGCATATTCCCCCTCCCCCACTCCAAAACTAGATTGAAGCTGTCACCTAATAAAATCAAATTATGAGCCTTCACGAGAAGCAAGCTTAGACCAAGACTTCCCGGGGTCTCACTTCATATAAAGACTTAAATAAATAGATAAATCCGTATGAATCCAAGGCAGCACACCCGCTACAGCAGCTTTTCCCCTGTTTCAGCTTTCCGGGTTGAAAGCAAGATCCAGATCCTGCCCCTAAACCTTTCACTGATTTTGAGGCAGAAGCTGTCTGCTGTCAATAAGTAAAACAGCTTTCTAGAACCCAGGGGAATGGAGTGAGCTGTGTCTTGCATCATCTTCCTCCCTGGTATTGAGTGGAAGGCACAATCCTGCTCCCTAGGCAAGAGCACAGCTGCAGCTGTGTGTGGTTTGCTCTGGGCCACACTCCAGTGGGGTCAAGCTGTGGTGCTGCTGAGAACTGGGTGCTGGGTGGTGTGGGAGCCTGGCCAGCAACTCACCTCACTCTTCCTCTGGTCATATTGGAGCTGAGGTTTATGTGTCCTAAACAGTGTAGATTTCCCTCAGTGACCTAAACTCCAAGTGCACATGTGGGAGCAGAAACTAATTGCCATTGAAAATAGCAATGGAAAGACACAGATAGACCTAAACTAAATATGTGACAGCTGTGGGTGGGAGCGCGTTCTAGGTCCAGACTGCTCTCAAGCACCCAGCTGAACTCCTTCAGATAGGAGCCCTGAAACCAGCCTGTAATCATTGCCTGTAACCCTCACCAGCAGGACTACACATCCTTTGCTGCCATTGTGGACCCCATTTTCTGCAACTGCCTTAGAGCTACGCCGTCTTAAACATCCTTTAAAAAGTCATTTCCAAAGGAAATTAAAAGAAAAGGAAGGGGAAAAGGGGAAGAAAATAAGAGGGGAAGGGCCTTCCTTTACCAAAGGAGGCTATATGAACGTGCTGGAACTAAAAGGAACCTTGAAAAAGGTCGTTAACAAATGTAGGCCAGTGACATTTTCAAAGCTGATGGAGTTATTAGAGTGCTTGAGAACAAGGCGCCAAGTGAAAGATTACCAGGGGAGACTGTTGTCTCTTTTTACATTAAAGAATCAAAAAAAGCCAACTAGAAACATGGATAGAGTTTACATAGATGAAATTGCTACAGTTGGAAAGGGAGTAAAATAAATAGAGAAGAGAGAATCTGAGCTGGGTTAGACCATTGTGAGACAGTTAATTTGCTTTACTGATGTTGTGTTGTTGCAATAGCAGAAAGGGAGTGAAGTTTGCAAGCAATTAGCAAGAGAAGTTGTTGAGGTGGGATGCTAACTTCAGCAGCTGGATGGAAGTCTCAGAGGTGTGTGATGCTTGGACAGGGGTGCTTTCAGAAGACAATATAAACAATGTCAGCTTTTACTCTACTCTGTGCAGTAAAGCCTGGGCTGGAGTTTGTCCATAAATTGTGAGCTCAGGTTTTACAATCCCATCAGTTACATCCTTGAAATTTTCACATTCTTGGGAAGAGGATTTAGTGGAAATAAACTATGCCTACAGGTGGAACAACACCTCTGAAGAAACTGCTTTTTAGATCTCCTGAGAGAGGCAAAAAATTGACATAATTTATGCTGCTCTGCTATTATTCATCCCTTCAGGAATTATTTTTCCACATGAGCAAGGGTAGGACAAGTAGGCTAAGTTGCCTGAGGTACTGCTGAGCAGTGAACAGATGGTTGGAAAAAAGATGTATAACAGAGCTTAAATTTTTTTCCAGACATGGTAAACTAGCCCTTGTTTAAAATAATTTTGCTGAGGAGCTGCTCATGAATTCCTCTTCACCACAGAGATTCACAAAACTTCCCTCTGGTGTGTATACATGGACATCGTAGTGCTTGTGGCATGTGGGAGACTTTCTGTACCTGGGTTGTGCTGCTTTCCCCTTCAGGGAAAGAACCAGCACTGTTTATTGTTTATATAGGACAATTTGCATTAAGTTTCTGTGAGTTATGCTGACACCAATAAGGACAAATAAGGCTGTCATAGCATTCCTTCTTGGTAAAGTAATGGTCAAGCTAAAACCTAGTTTATCAGAAAGACTTTGGATTTTGAATAAGAATAGCTATTCACATGGTGAAAGTTGTGAAAACCCTTCCACATGGCAGAACTATTGCACAACATGTCTGTCAGTAGGTTCCTGATTCACTGTGATGGGGATGATATGTATGGGGCACAAATCTGACATCCTGTCTCACAAAATTGTACCCTTTCTGAGGAAGAGCCTAGAGATTGCTAAGCCTTATGTAGGACACTTTGAATAAGGTGGACTCCATCCTGTCAGGGAAGAGTTTGTGTCTGACACATAGCAAAAAAAAAAAAA
>VYXF01007245.1:619926-679516 GCA_013397295.1 Polioptila caerulea
AGAGTTTGTGTTATAAAATGAAAAAAAAAAAAAAAAACAAAAAAAGTATCTCCGGTCTTCTCATAGACTCAGGATTTTAAATAATTAATTTTCCCAACTTTTTCAGCTCTTTTGCTAAAAGCATAAACCAAAAATAATTATTTATATGTCATTCAGAACAGACTGATGATAATAATTCATGTATGCATATGTATGTATATATACATATGCAAAATATTACATAATATCCAGAGACTATTTGTTTATATGTAATATAAAATACTGATTTTTTTTTCTCATCATCTGCAACTCTAGTACACACAAGTGGCACTTATACTGAAGTTATCTGTCATCATTCAACCCAGTTCTCAGAAGCCAAAAGCACATATGTGTCTAAGCAGCCTGTAGAACACGAATAATGTCTTCAACCAGGACATCTCAAAGGCCACTCTGGGCTGGCTGCACCCTTCTCACTCAGGCAAAGGCAAGGGTATAGGAGCAAGCGTGGCTCTGGCTGCCTATCTGCTGTTATCCTCCAGCTTTTCTCACTGAGGGAATCTTTCACATCTGAGCAACATGTTAGAGATCCGCTGATGGAAACACTCTGGGAGCACATGAAAAATCAAACAAACTATTTCTTTGGGAGAAAACCATCTCAATATTGATCTGCACAGGGTTTAGAAATTATATGATTTTACTGCGCATGGACTTTTAAACAGATTAATTCCTAATTTTCATAATTGTGCACCATGAGCTCTCCAGCTGACATAAGAAACATGTCTTATGTCAAAAACATATGTTGCAAAACATAAATTATTGACTGTGTTATCGTAAATTTTTAGGCACGTTCTCATTTCATGTGAGAATATCACACGGCATAGAGTCTGTAATGCCTTGCCCCCACTTTGCATTGCTCAGGTTGTTATCACAAGAATACTGGGTCCTGAATGGGAGCTTCTCCCTTGTCCTTCTTCCAGGAGGGCACCTCTGCCCTGACAGACTCCTTGCTTTCGTTGTCTTCATCCATGGAAGGGACCCAAAGGAGAAAAATCCATGCTGCAGGATGCAAGGAAATAGCTAGAATAGGAAAACCCATCTTATACAAGCCTGAACACAATTATGGGAGACCCAAATATATCTTGGACCCCAGAATATATTAGGGTGCTCTGAATCAGCCTGTCATCGCAGGGGGAAGGGTCTGTCGTAATTTCTTATGATGGGGACCTTACCATGGCAGCTGTATTTCTGCTGCTACAATGATCAGTTATATCTCTGGAGTCAGGCAGCAAAGTTATCTTGCTCAGTTTTCAGCTCAGTTTGGAACTGGGATTAGGGAGGTCCGTGAGTTGGAAGAGGAAAGGAGTGTCAAGGCAATGGAGCACAGCATTTCTAGACAGACCCTGTTCCTCTGCCAGCTGTGCTGCACTGGCCAGATTCAGAGCTTGATTCCTGCTTTGCCTTCTGTTTGCTCCAGTTTCAAACATCTATAGGTGTTACTGAAGTCCTTAATCATGTAGCCTGAATTCTTGCTAAGGAATTCCTTCCCAGCAGCAGCGGTACTCTGAGTTGCCAGTGTCTGAGGGGAAAGTACTGAGCTGTGAAACTGGAAAGTGGAAGTTGCTGTGGCTTATTTGGGATGTTCTGAGTGCCCAAGGGAAGCTCACAGACTCTTAGCTGATGCAATATGGACGTGACTGTTTGGTCCTGCACAGTACCCACGCTGTCTGCACCTGCACTAAGTGGATTCCTGTTGCCCAGATAGACCCACCACAGTTTGTGCTCCGTGGTAAACAGGTTTTGACACACAGTTGTTTGTAGTGGAAAGGCAAAGGTCAAGATCAAAGGTGGATGTTGGTGCCCTATCAGCTCACACTCGCTGTGGCTTCACAGGGGCAGCAGCTGAGGTGACACTTCCATGGCTGTTGCCTCCAAGCCAAGTGAGCATTTCTCATTTATAGCTGGGCTAGCTTGGAGCAGGTGGAGTTCAGAAGATGTGTATTGATGGGGGAGACTTCTGTGATTTTATTCTGTTTACATTATGTGTACCAGAAGGCCTGAAAGGAGGGGTCAGGGTCTTGCTATAATTGCACAGCATAACACTCCTCAACTGAGTAACCTCCAAATTAAAGGCAGGAGACAAATCTGAAGGAACAGGAGGGGAAGAATGAAACAGAACAGTAGAGAGATCAAAATGATTTGTGAAAAATATCATTTAGCTCCTTTGATTTTTTCCTAGGAAAGAAAAAAGAGACTATATAGTTGTTTGGCAATGTGATAGGCTCATAAGGAAGAGTGCATCAATTCTATGCTCCTCAGAAACACTTCTGCATATTTGATAGATGGAATTATTTGGTCATCAACATCTCGCTGTGCTTAGACAACATACAATTTTCAAAAAGATATTTAGTTTGTAGGGGTTTTGGTTCCTGGAAGCTGTGTGGTTAATCATTGACTTAAATACTGCTATTTTTATCTTGGTAACATTGAAGTTAGTATTCTCAAAATACACTCGATCTTGATAAAAGACTCTAACTGTTGCTTTACCAAAGATAAGTGTTGCTGAAGTTGCTGATTTTAGTCCCAGGCCATCATGAGAAGCTGTCTGGGTTTGTTGAGAAGGCAAACTGCTGGTAGCAGCATATGCTTGCTTTGAATACAATCAGGGAGAGAGTACCATCTCCTAACAGATCCTCTTACTCTGTGCCTTTAGGGTTGTACATGACTAGTTTTGTTATGAAAATATTTCACTCACTTCATGTTGCTGGTAGGTAGCCCCACAGAGCAGAGGCACACTGAGAAATGTGTTTTTGGCTGGCCTCACCAGCTGAACTTCTGAAAAAGGGCTTGATTGTCCACATGTGAACTCACATTGCTATTATTTTCTTCTACAGTTATTTGCAAACATCATTATTTGTGATGTTTTGCAGTGCTGCATTGATACCCTAAACATTGCCCTGTATATGTTCAGTGGACCCTCCTGGAATTACCAACAGGTACAGGTGTCAGCAGAATTGTGCTGTAAGCCCAGATCCACATGTGCAAAATCACAGACCAGCTGCTTTTTGCTTTGGTTCTCAACCCTTTTTGAGGTAGAAGGGGCAACTGTGTCAGTCAGTTTTGAGAAAGGGGCTGGCATCAAGAGAATGTGTTCTGCCATTTTCAACCAGGTTATTTACTGTGCTGAAGTCTCTTGCTGGTAGTCAGAGAAATCTGTTAAAATTTGTGGTCCTGAAGAAACTTGAGGACTCAGAAAAAATTTGAAGAAAGCTTGTCCTGATTGTCCAGCTTTTACACAGGACCCCAGAGAGCTGCCTGGAAGGGGAATTCCCAGAGACCTCTAATGGGAATGAATGAAGGGAGACTTCAGTGGGAGCTTTACTGCAACAGAGCTTGAACTGGCCTGAAGAGGTGTTAGCAATTACCACCAGAGAAAACCGGAGAAAAACAGTTTGACTCTTAATTTTATTTGAGTTCATCTTACTTAAGTTACCTCTGCAAATAAAGGGATTGAATTTGGCTCAAATCTTTAAGCAAATCTTATGAAAACCACAGAGCTTTATCAATTTTTTTTACTTCAATACAAGCACATCTTGAAAGTAATGTGAAATTTGCATAATTTTGATATCAAATCAAAAGTAGCCAGATATGGCAAAAGTATTCACAGTTAAGTTGCATTTTAAGCAAATTTGACCTGAATATCAGCCTTGGTTAAGAAGTCCAGATCATTTAACTTTTGCATAGTTTGCAGTTTTATTAAGGTTTGTCTGTACAGTTTGCACTGAAATAAAGTGACTTTGCAAAGCATTACTTGAATACAAGTTATGAACAGGAACAAGTCCTCCTCATCCATTTAGCCTCTTAGAATTTTCCCTTCCTCATTACAAGGGACCCAGTTCAGTTTGCAGGAATTGAGCAAATCTTTCCTGAAGTTCAGGCAAAGGAAAGTCCTCGTCTGGCTTTAGAGCAGGGCTCATCTCTTCCACCCTACTTCCTGTATGAGCAGAGTTACGTGCAAAGCCCTTTCTTGTCTTCCTTCCCCTCAGAACCGCAGCGCTATGAGCAGAGGCACCTGCAGGAGAGGAGATTAAGCATTAATATCCCAAGGTCCCAGGTGGGAATTCTGTAACCCAGAGGAGTGAGGTAACAGAAGGGAAAGAAGGGGAAGAGAACAAGGCCCTCCCCCTTCTTCCTCATATGCATGCCTGAAACCTTACAGCTCTTTCTGCTAGCCATACCCCACTAATTCCAGGGTGTCTTTCCTGCTTCCCTGGCTCGCTAAAACCTTACTGCCAGCCTGAGCTTTGCCTGTATGCAGGGCAGTAACTGGGGTAGCTCTAAACATGCTTGGTAGTTTCCTTACAGCAATATTAGTCTGTGACAGAGGAGACAGGAAACGCTGGTGATGTGTAAGAAAGCACACAATGATGTATAAGATGGTTGCATAAAAGCCTCCCAAAGTTCTAAACTTTCAGAAATGTTCCTTTGCCCTTGGCAGATATGGGCCACCATCTCTCTGTAGGCACAGAGTGTAGCCAGCATCCAGCTGCAAAATCCCTAATTAGGTGATTTATAATTGTGTCAGTAGCATGTGGCTCACCCAATGCAGAGTATTTTACTGAGCATACGCCTGGCTATCAAATTACTCCTCCCATGGGGGGTGATTCAAATGACCTGAAACAGGCTGAAGGTTCAGTTGGGTGAGGGAGAGTATGAGAGAGAGAAAAACCTTTGTAGTCCACTAGTCACTGGCAGTCACCTGGGAAAGGCAAAGCTGTAGTTCTGATCAAAAACCTGGTTTTGGTACTTTTACCCTGAATTCTTCACACTAAGTTCATTAGCAGTCCTTGGGATGCTACTGTGAGGGTTCAACCATTATAACTGCAGAAACATCCCTTCTCCAGTCTGTGACCCACTGTAGTGAAGCCACTGGTGAAGTGCTATCCCCAGGCCCTTGGGATGAGACACTGCAGTACTTCAGGCAGCTGTGGCATCCTCTGCTCAAGCCAGTACTACTCTGCTCACTGCAGTAGTTCAAGCAGCTGTGTATCAGACTGGAGAAGCCTGAGTGTTTCAGTTCACATGGGACAACAATATCTTACTGGAGAATGAGCCATGCTCTAAGTATATGTCATACCCATTTTTTAAAACTCCCTTTCTGACATTAAAGCCATTTATCCTGTGACAACATTTGTGAATTGAGCTGCTGGAGTATGGCTTCAGGGAGCTACCAAATGTAGGCAAAGGAATAGCACTTTTTTGCTACTGAGTTCTTAGGACAACATCTCTGAACACCTCTGGCTCGAGGTGCCACAGACGCAAGCATGTCCTTTGTGGATTGCTCAGTTGCACCTAAATGTCTGAAAATTACCCTTGTCCTTGCTGTAGACTCAGATTCTTTATCTGCATTTGCCATCACCACAGAAAGCAGAGGAAGTGTACCTTAAAAATGACTGAGAAAGGATTCCATGGCCATGGTGGGATGGCCACCACCTCATGATAGGATGCTCTGATGACCCATCAAAGTGATCTGTCGAAATGTCGGCATTTAAAAAATCCATATGTGTATGTGTTTTATTCTGCTACCTTAACTGTAGCAATGTTTCTCTGCTTGTTTTTCTTCACAGCTCTTGTTTTTATTGGTGTCTAGTAATGGAACACTTTTTGTCACGGAAAGGGAAATGGGTCACCATTACCAGAACACTGTTCAGATTTCTGCAAGATGTTTTTGCTAGTTCTAATTACAGAAGGAGACCTGAGATATGTGTGCTGAAGGCATTTGGGTCACTTGGAGACTTTTGTTTAATAATTATGCCTAGTGGCAGGATTTTTCTTAAAACACACAGAGGCCTCTTTTCTCACTAAATAAAGCATATGTTTCTTCATCTTGACTGAAAAGGATATTTCTCTTACTCAAATTTTCAGTGGAAATTATGAATCATGAGCCACTATTCAACATGGGTGGCTATTTTCTTTAGTATGTCTATATTTTCCAGTAAAGAGCATACTTCTTTCTTTGATCTTGAAACAGAAAGTTTACCAACCCAGTTAGTAGGAAGAAAAGACAGGGTCTGATTCATCTGGGTTAGATTCCTGATGGAGATGGAGCTTCCTTTAGCTTTTGAAGCTCGTTATGGTGCAGTAGGAAATGCTTCATACCACCTTGCCTTGAAAGTGTGAAAAAAAAGGAAATGCAGAAAAGATGTTCAGCAGCATCTCTTGCACTGCCTTGATGTGGCTCCTTGGCTGGAGCAGACTGCTGCAGACCGAGGGTGCCTGTCTGGCTGACAGCACTGCCCTGTCAGGAGCCAAGCAGCTCCTTCACAGATGGAAAACTGTGGGAACAGTGTTTGGGAGGACAGTGTCTGCATCAGACCCTCCCACAGATGAAGCCCCAGGCTAGGGACTGTTTTACTAAATTAATATATTGTGTTTAAAAGAGATCCTTATTCACTGGCTGCATGTTTTTACCAAAAAACCCACAGCTTTTTGAGTAAAATAGCATGGCTTTATTTAGAAGCAAAGTGCTTTTTGCTCTGGAAGTGTACCTTAAAGATTGATTATTGTAGCCTACAGAAGGCCTGTAGGTCACAGAAGTTGCTATCTGGCTAAGATTTTGTCAATCAACTGGGTGGATGTCAGGTATTTTTCTGGAAGCTACCTGTTCCCACAGGTGATGTTTGCCAACTTCTATCACAAATGAGGATGTGTCATGGCTGTGAGATATTGCAGCTCCCCAAATAGTAAATCCTTTAATCTAGTTTTTCTTCCCTCACATCCCTCCAAAACAGCCGTGACGATGTCTTTGACTTCTCTTCCATGGCCTCAGTATAACCAAGCAGGGCCTTCCGCCAGGCCCTTCCCCTGAGTTGCCCCTTTCTACACAAGTGAGCCACTGTAAAGTCCTGCTGCTGTCAGCCATGTCCTGGAGCACCACCCTGCTGCACCCACCCTGGTTGGGCTTCTGAAGCACAGGCATTAAGAAGAGCCAGGGCGTGGAATGAGGTAGATTTCCACGGAGCTGTGGTTGTGACTGAACAGCAGGGACATAGCCAGGAGAAGGGACAGAAATACAAGCATTAGTCTGGCTTTCGAGGATATAGGTACCAAGAGCTACCAGCTATAGCTCTGTTTCATGAGAGCAGCAGCCCTAAGCTCTGATTCCCCTGAGAGATCCTGTCGTCCCTTTGTCTCATGGTCCTGGTGCTGCCCAGCTCTGTGGTAGCCCCATAGGAAGGAGCATCAACACAGACACTTCTGCTGGCACTCAGACAAGTGTTTAATACAACATCCATTGTTTCACTTGGGCCCAAAAGAGCCACAATGAACAATTTTTTGACTGAATAGACAAAAATACATACCTTACATTTTGTAGGAGAAAGTAGCCAGCTAAAGGACTGAGAATCCCAGTTTTGAGCTCTTTCCTCTACTGTTTGGCCTCAGAAGCCTGAAAAGCCTATGCAGTGCTCTCATACTCCATAGATTATGTTCAAACTGCCAGCTTTGGAACACAATATGCTCCCTCATCAGCTGGAGCTAACGTAATTTCCACTTTTCTCAGTGTTTCAGAGATTTTCCAGAAGAACCCTAGGGCACAAAACGAGCCTTCCTTCTCATCAGGTGGAAAGGGAAGCCCCCTTGCAAGTCTTCATGATCCAGACGATAAATCCTGGCCTAAATTTTAAAAGATGGCAATACATTATATAAGCTGCAGGGAAACTTGCTGCTGCAGTGCATTGAGACAGGGCATGAAATATCACTGGTGATGGATTTGCCAACAGTGTACTAAAAACTGGGAGAAGTGTTGCAGGATTTAATAGATGGAGGACGTTCGATATTTCAAAGTTGTTAATGTTTGCAGTTTTAAAAAATGATTATGCTTGATGTGTGCAGCAGCTAAATCTTTCTTGTTGATAATCAGAGCTGATTTATCTCTGTTTAAAAATCGATCTCAAGACATACGAAATCTTATTACTCCCAAGAGGAATTAAATAGCCCAGGCATGCTCATTTAGATGAAGTTCACCCCTTGACCTCTTATTCATATCTCCAGTTCATACCTGTCCAGTTCATTTTGCCAGGAAAGCTGTTTAATCCCTCCCATTCCTCCCTCTTCTGCGAGCAGCCCCAATCACTGAATTGAACTCCTAATCACAGGACATAAATACAAACTTTCATCTCTCAAGGAAATGAGAGATTTTTATCTTAGTGGGTAGACTGCTATAACCATGATGGACTGAACAACTTAAGGGGCTTGGGTATATGGAGTTGTTAAAGTCAAACAAAGGCAGAGACTTAGATCCAGCTCCCCAGTAAATCTTGTATGTGCAGAAGTCCCTACTGACCACATGGATTTATTTTTTAACTAAATATTTTCAGATACCTGTAATTTTTTTTTTTTTTGCTGTATTTTTCTGCATGGCAACTTATAGATTCAAATGTATAGGGAACTTCCCACATTATAAAAGACTTTATGAATAATGATGTGTGATACCTTCAATGCTAATACTCATTTTGATTCATTTGTTTGCTTTACTCAAGTTTGAGAGCCTCTTTTCCCCAGCCTTAAATAAACTTCTTAAAGCTTGTAAGAAATATGATAGAATTTACAACTATTTGAACTTTGAAGTCAATGCAATACCTGTACTAAGGGAAAATGGTCCTCTTAGTGTCATTTCATTCCCTATCCTATATATTAGATATGAAATTGCAATATTGAAGCTAATCATTAAACTCCAAGAGCAGTCATACCTGGGTTCATAATTCAGCTTGGGAAGATAAACTAGCAAAATACATATTAAGGTTTGCATTTCAAATCACCTCATGATATGCAAGTGTTCAAATTATGATATATTTATCATTTATCCTTCCTCCAGAAATAGTCTTTTCCCAAAACTGGGAGTTTCCAAAGAGAGATTTTACTTTTTGAAATGATGACCTGTTAGAATATCAGGCATTTTGTTTAGTCTTACTGACTGTTACATATTTTTTTTTTTATTTTAATCTTCTCTTGTCACACAGTCTATGGACTTGGTTCTTGTTATTTTTACATAGTTTTTTCTTTTTTTTTTTTTCATATTCTGCCATCCTTTATCTTCTTCTAGCTCCTTTTGATTTGGAGGTGGAAAATGGCAGAAAGAAATTGAAAAATGTCCCAAAATAATTGGGACATTATAAGTATAATGCATAAGGGATTAAAGGAAAGGAAGAAGATATGGGACAATATGAAAAAACACTTTCTCATGAAGATAATAGGAAATAACCACATGCAAACAGTGTCATTACCTCATTGCCTAGAAACAGGTCCAAATTTTTGGTTTTCAGTTTTTTAATATTTTTTTCCCAAGTCCTCTTTGTGTTTCCCACTCAAATGCTATACAGGGATAAATTGCCCTGCACTCTCTCCCCATTGTGCTGTGGATTTTACTGAGATTAATTCTTTCATATGACATGCATTCATGCATGAACATTCTTATGAGCACAAATGGCATAGTAAAAAAATGTTTTATTAAGAATAAAAATATCTTTTTCCAAAAAGAAGGGAGTAATGGAACCTGAGACTTCCACAAGCTTTGTTATAATGAATATAAATCATTTATCTCTCCAGTGCAGGATGAATGTATTTTGAACTGCTTTGTTCAGACTTCTATCTTTTGTTGTTTATCCAGCAGCATCCCAAGGCAAACATCAACTTCTTCCTTTCTTCAGAAACTTTTTTTACTTGAATTTTCTTCTCAGTCTGGTGAAAGGTTCCAGGGGATAGGACTCTCCCCTCTTACATAGGATCTTACATTCAGTTCTTCTCATAGGTAGTAGATGTTAGCTATTTTGACTGATAATTTTCAAAGACAATAATTTCATCAATTTTCTTTTAAATCATGAAATCAATGTATTTATGGACGTACAGAGGTGAGCTTGGTTTGCTGGGGAGGTCAAGTAATTTGTCAAAGAATGGTGGGAGAGAATGTAACGTGACCCAATACACCAGGGTTCCTCTCTCCGTCTCTGCCTAGGAGCTGCTTAGCTGAGCAGGGCTGTGTGATTGGCAGTCCCCACCTCATTTGATGCCTTACTCGTTTTCATTTGCTTAATGTCAGAGTTAGCTGTCTGCACCTTCTCTCTGCAATACTTCTGTGTATCCAGATGTTTGTTGAGGAAAACCCTTGTTCTTGATGTACCAGCTTATTTCTTCCTCATCCACATTTGCCCTATCAAATTCAAAACCAGCCTTCTGCTTGCCAGACAAGCAGGCTGTGTATCTCTCTCAATAGTATCCTCTGACCAATGTTTGGGGTTTTCTAATATATTACAGAGAGGTTCAGAATCAATGTACTGCTCTGGTTCCAGCAGCTCCAATGTGTCTGGTGAGATATGCAGGCTGGATTCACAGCTGGTCATTTATGGTGTTTTGATGGATTTCACATGGAGCATGAAGGATTGATCATTTCATCCATTCTGAAGGCTCTGAGCAATTTGAGGCAGGCCAAGCAACTCCTAAACCCTCTGGGAAGTTGTAAAGGTTTATGTCAAACCACAAGAGGAAGATAATTGCAATGCAGAGTCCATGAAAATACTGGCCATAGGGACTGTGTTGTGTTTGTGCTGCAAGACATGAATAGGAGAGCTCATGCCTCTGAGTTTAAGGACAGATCTTGTAGGTTTGAACTGACCTAGGGAGCAATTGCAGTCTTACAATATATCAACCTTGTAATATATTCCTCTGCTAGTGAAAGCATTCTGGATTTAGTTAAATGAGAGGAGCCTCAAGGTGTGAATAGCAAAGATGTATTGATAGCACAAATATGAAAAATGCAGATGCACATAACTCTGTGTCACAGAGAACTCTCTGCTGAACTCTCTCAGGTTTTATTCCCCTGCTAAACTAACCCTAACAAAAGGGCATGTGCAATACATGGCAGTATGCCTGTACCACAAGGATTGGCTTTGGAGGTAGTCCTTTTTTTTGTCCCCAGTGGAAAGTTTATCATAAAGGAGACTAGAAAATAAAATTTCTCTCTGTAGCAACACTACAGGATCTTACGTTTTCTTCAACTAAAAGCTGACATCTTTAACATTGTTATCGATTCATGTCTGAGTCAGCGGATCAGGCAGGGTACCAGTTCACAAACAAGGCTAGAGCAAAACACAGATCAGAACAGAACTATGGTAGGTGTCACATGTCTGAGCACAGGGCCATCATGAGAGCTCAGGGAGGCTGGGAAAGGTGGGGGCAATGCTGATTTCCCATTGCCCAAGTTCAAGTAGCTGGAAAACTCTGCTTCCAAAACTTCCATGCCACAAGCATCTTGTACCTGGAATAGAAATAAAGAATCACTTATGTGCAGAACACATATGTCTGAATAAGTCCAAATTCTGCTTCTGTTCTCTATCCAAAACTGCTTTTATAGCAGCTCCTGTAGGGCTTCAGTAGTTAGGAAGTTTCTCATTCTCTGCAGAATATTTGCCCTTAGCCAATAACACTCATCAATCAATCACTTCCCCACAGAGATTTTGGGTACCAGGCATCATCTCAAGCATCTGAACAGAACAGTTTTGCATCTCTTCATCATGCGTAAGGTCATTACACACATGAAGCAGTGGCATTTCTAGGAACCAGCCCACCGTTATGATTCCAAAGCTTTCCAAAGATTTTGCTTTTCATTTTGCCTTCCTTCCACATGGCAGCATGAACGCCATTAAGAAGCTATTGTAACAATCCCACCCAGTCACCCACCCACCCAGAATCAACGGCAGATGCAGCAAGCAGCTCTTCCCCTCCCAGAGAAAAACTCGCAACAGACACAAGCAGAGGTACAACTGGGCTTAACACAACCTCAGATCCTTGGTTTTTTAGCTGCATTCACTGCTGCCATGGGCATGTATTCACTGTTGTACTCATGGGAGGTGGATTCACACTTCTGATTCTGCCAACAGAGAGAAAATGGCATGAAGTTAATTTGTGGTCACTTACCTTTGCTGCTCCTGCCTTTGTTCATTAAATAGGGCAGTTACTCTGTTTTCCGTGGGAACATTAAGGTCAGAATAGACATGTCAAGCTCACATAGAAAACTTGGAATAAAACAAACTGAAAATTAAAAACACACATAGCCCAGAAGAATAGCTTATGTCTGTGATCTTTCTTCTTTCCTGAGTCAAATCTAAGTGGTTTTGCAGCAGAATAGTGTTGGAATTGCTCCACTGATTATTGTTTCCCTTCTTAAAGAAAACAATCAGGTGAACTGCTTACCAAAGTAATTTTGCTGACCTGTGCAGCATTTCTCCTCTTTCCTTTAGTTCCAAGCCTTTAAATCAATAAACAATTCTGTCTTAGAAAAATTAAATCTGAAATACTGTCATAAATTACTTGAATTCCAGTGGTAAATTAACAACTCAGTCTTTTTGTCAAAAAACACAGCCCATGCTGAGTGAATATGTATCTGTTCCACTCTCTAAACCTCATTAAATCAAGTTCCCTGTCCATGACCTTTGGAAGAAGGGTTCTGCATAATCTCAGATATTTGCTCACCTTGTTCCTTAAGCAACAGGCCACAACACAGCAGACACAGGAAATGGAAAAAGTGATCAGGCCGATAATTATCCATGACACGAGTCCAAGTGAAAAGCAGTCCTCCTTATCTGAAGATGGGGAGGCAAAAAAAAAATCATTACTGATAATTTTCATTTTTGCCTTTTATAGACAACTTCAATTCTTTTCCATCTTTATATTAATAAATTAGCAAAAGTGAACTCTGAAGAAGAATTTTGCTGAGGCGATATGCCACCTTGGAAAAATGTATTCATTAGGAAGCAGAAATGGCATTTTTTCAGAAAGAGAGAGAAAATTGCTGGTATACAGTCCTGAAAGCACAGATTGAAAAGGAACCAAGCCAGGCTTGAGAACATGCTGAGAAAGAGAAGAAAAAAACCAGAAAAATCCCAACCTCCAACATGGTGTTTCAGATCTGAACAAGGTTTAAGCTTATATGTAGTAAGTATCACAGGTGATTTAAAGGGCAGCCTGGTCAAAAGAAGGATAGACTTTGGCAGTCCTGTTTGGATAGGGAGGCAAGCTGAGGTACTCAAGATTGTCCTTGCCCAGATCTGGGAGAAAATATGACAGGGTTTGAAAGATTTAGAAAAAGCTCTGAGCATCTGGCTATCCATAAAAGTGGAAATGGACACTGCAGAAAAAACCAAATGTCACAGCTTGATTCTGAGAAGCTTTTTAGATACAGAGAGGGTTGAGAGACAACTTCACTCAACCACGTAATTGCTGTAGCATTTCAGCTTCTATCTTTACTCCTGGTGTTGGGAGAGAGGAAATGAAAGCAAGGGAAGGACAACAGGCAGTACCATGAATGCAACTGAACTGTATGTAGAACCAAGAATTGGTGTGAGCAAAACTACCATCACCTCTTCCAGTTTAGTAGACTAAAGAGCCACTGAATGAAAGCCAGGTCAAAATTAAAGCCTGAGCAGTTAGTCTTCTGGAGTTAGTCCAAGCCCTTCTCAGTAAATGGTCAAAAATTCTCAACAGCTGTGGATCTCTTCTGCTCTAAAACTGAAGGTCTGCTTCACAGAGGTGAACACCATCTTCTTCACTCCTCAATAGCATTGAGGACTCCTAGAGTTCCATATACCACTACCAGTATGGATATCTGACCATCGATTTTCTTTAATGCTAGGCTTCTGAAGATACCTCTCAGAATGGATTTTTTTTTCCACACTGGCTAGATCTAATCTTAACTTTTATACTCAGCAATGTTAAAAATGGACATTTCTTGCAGGGAAAGGAGAGACTGGAGTACTCTAGAAGCTGTAGTCAAGCTAACTTGGGTGCCACCACCACTACACAAAGCTCAGCATGGCCTGCAAAACCTGCTCAAGAAGATGAATAAATACAGAGAGGACATGCTGACCAGTGTGTCAACACAGCTCCACTCTTAACAGACCCCTGCTAAGTAGTTTTATGCTGCCTGGAAATTAGCTGTGAGAACTCTAGTCACATTTTTCACTGCAGAATCGCTATACCCAGTGTCTACTTATCAGTAAACTGAAGTGAGGGGAGAAGAGAACTAAACTTACCTTGGTTCTACAAATAGGTTTCTTTCAGACAGCAATCTATGTAAGGAGGGGGTAAGAATATCTCCAGGCAGTAGGTATAGACGTCAATATGTTTTCTTTCCAGATTTTTAAGAATGAAAGTGGTGCTGTTATTTGAATTCTGTGTCTGACAGTAGGTGACATTACTCTTGGGGATAACCCTCTCTTTGCTCAAATGGAGTGCACAGATTTTCTTCTTTTCACGCCCTTTGAAGAGGGTCATGCTGAAGTCACTCACATTTTCGGGGTTGGGGAATGTAAAATTGAAGTTTCCATTTTCAAATTCCACCGTAACCTGGGCATCAGAGACATGGGCCTGATCTGAAGACATGAAAACAATAAGTATAGTCACACACATAGCAGTGTAAAGAATCCTTAAAGTGCTAAGAAACTCATTTAAACAAAGCAAATGAACCATATGATTGTCATTTAAAGCATGTAGGTACTCCGAATGTTCTGGCTGGGAAAAGCAGCCCTCACGAGATACCGGTGCATTATTCTGGTTGTGCCAGACATTACTGATAAAACGAATGAGAACTGGCCTGTTATCTAAGGCTGGAGAGATTACTGTTAACATTAGATCAGTGACCTTGATGATATTACTTACTACTAAAGCTACTAAATGATGAAGTTATACTAATATTACTTACAATATCAGCTACTGGACCAAACACTGTATAGACATATAATCCCTGCCTCAGTGTCAAATTGTCCTATTCACAGATGGAACAAGTGGGACAAAGATGATAATGATAATAACTATCTCTGGTTTATGGTTCATAATCTGTGCCCTACTGAACATGCAATTATAAAATCATTTAAATTAGAAAAGATCCTTAAGATCATCAAGTCCAAGCATTAGCCCAGCATTGCCAAGTCCATCACTAAACCATGTCCCTAAGTGCCACCCCAAAGTGTCTTTTAAATCCCTCCAGAGGTGATGACTCTGCCACTTCTCTGGGCAGCCTGTTCTAAGGCTTGACTGCTCTTTCAGTGAAGACATTTTTCCTAATATCTAGTTATATCTCTCCTCATGTAACTTGAGGCCATTTCCTCTTGTCTTGTCACTTGTTACTTAGGAGAGGAAACTGAACCCTACTTTGCTGCAGCCTCCTTTCAGGTAGGTGTAGAAAATGGCAAGTTCTCCCCTGAGCCTCCTTTTTTTCAGGCTAAACACCCTCAGCTCTCTCTGCCACTCCTTTCATCAGCTCTGTTGCCTCCTCTGGACCCATTCTGACACCTCAATGTCTTTCCTGTAGTAAGGGGTCCAAAACTGGCCACAGGATTCAAGTTGTGGCCTCATCAGTGCTCAGTACAGGGTGACAATNTTAGGAGAGGAAACTGAACCCTACTTTGCTGCAGCCTCCTTTCAGGTAGGGGTAGAAAATGGCAAGTTCTCCCCTGAGCCTCCTTTTTTTCAGGCTAAACATCCCCAGCTCTCTCTGCCACTCCTTTCATCAGCTCTGTTGCCTCCTCTGGACCCATTCTGACACCTCAATGTCTTTCCTGTAGTAAGGGGTCCAAAACTGGCCACAGGATTCAAGTTGTGGCCTCATCAGTGCTCAGTACAGGGTGACAATCATTGCCTTGATCTTCCTGGACACACAATAACTGATACAGGCCAGGATGCCACATCAGCTCTGTTACCTCCTCTGGACCCATTCTGACACCTCAATGTCTTTCCTGTAGTAAGGGGTCCACAACTGGCCACAGGATTCAAGTTGTGGCCTCATCAGTGCTCAGTACAGGGTGACAATCATTGCCTTGATCTTCCTGGACACACAATAACTGATACAGGCCAGGATGCCACTGGCTTTCTTGGCCACCTGGGCACGCATTGGCTCGTGTTCAGCTGGCTGCTGACCAGCATCCTCAGGACTTTTACCAGGCAGCTTTCCAGACCCTCTTCCCCCAGCTTGTAAAGCTGTCTGGGTTGTTGTGGCACAAGTGCAGGACTTGGCACTTGGCCTCGTTGAACCTCATACAATTGATCCAGCCTGTCCAGAGCCTTCCTATACTCCCACCTAACTTGCTGTTGTCTGCAAATTTTTTGAAGGTGCACCCCTCATTGAGGTCATTGATAAAGATATTAAACAGAACTGGCCCAAAACTGAGCCCTGGGGAGCCCCACTTGTAAGCAGCCACCAGCTGGATGTAACTCTATTATCCCCCACTTTCTGAGCTCGGCAACCCAGCTAGTTTGATGATGGAGCTGAAAATTTAAAATGGGATGTGAACCCCAAGTGTCTGCCTTAACCACAGGACCTGACTTGCCTTCATGGAATAGATAGTGGTTTGAGACATGACATAAAGTTTCAACCTCATTACTTTGATGGCTATAGCACCATTATTGCTCAGATAAGGGAAGGCATAGAGGACAAATGTTACTGTGTGCATGCACTCACATGCAATCCAGAAATCCCTTTTGACCCTCCCAAAATCTCTATGAAAAGCTCTCAGATGTTGTGTGACTCTCATTATACAAACTTCTTGGAGAAACAAAGAAAGAGAATTGACCGAAGACATCCTGCTACCTCACAGTTTGTCTTTGTAAATTCAGTAACCAATAGCACAGAAAACTTCCTCAGACAAAAATATGATAAAATATGCAGTAAAAAATGACAGGGTTTTTTTTTTTTTGAGAGCAATATTTTCTGATGTAGAAAGGCATTTAAAACTGTAAACCAAATAAGCAAATGAATCTTACCTATATTTTTGCATGCACATGATGAGCAGCTGTCAACTCCTGAAAAATACAAGATTTTTTTCTGTTTAAAATTCAAGAAGAGCGAGGCAGGAACGGGGGGTTAACAACGCAATGTTAAGATGCTGAAACTATCATTATCCTATCAGATCCTTTCTGTGCTACACTCTAAAGTCACATGATATGACAAAAGAATGAAATATAAAAATCAAAGTAGAAAGAAAATGCCCAAAGCAAGATTTTATATTGATTGTACATATAATGTTCACAAATTATTAAAACACCTTTGCAAAGTAATACACATACTTCAGAAATAGAACTGACATGAAAGTAAAACTCTTTCACCAAGATATTGAGGAAATCTGGCTGAAATAAAAAGGCATACTTTTGACTTCTCATGAGTCCTAATTTTGCAATAAGCCAGCATCATGTTTTTCCCAGACCAAAATACTCATTTCCATCACTGTTTGTTCTGCTTCCCCCACTGCTTGACACAGCACCAAAACATCTGGATGATGTTCCAAAACAAACATCAAGAAAATATTCATGCAATGCATATGGTTTTGTTCCTTTTCCAATAGCAACCTTTTCTCTTATTGTTCATAGGTGATCTTCATTACAGAACACAGACACATTTTTAATAATTGTTCTGGTTTTGTTTTTTAAACCGCTGCCTCCATCACCACACACTGTGGCAACTCTTTGGAACAATTTGTATGTCAGTACTGACAATATACCACAGTCTGACAGTGTTTCATTTGGAATTTTTCTTTTTGCAGTGCCCTAAAATTAAATGTTCAGATAGGTAGACAGATAAACAGAAAAAAAATCTATCTGAGGTTCCTGTTTTTTGGTAGCCTGAGTAAGTTCTTCAGATGCTGTTTAGAATGAAATATATGTACATCAGGATTTTATGATGCTAAGGGCATTAAAGACATTAAAGTCTTGGATGCACTATCCTATTCTTGTTACAGCCACATAGTAATCTAGATAGATCCATGCAGAGTAGACCTCCAGCTGTGCCAGGTATTGCACTGATTGCACAGTATAAATGATCTTTTTTTCCCAAGGCACCTGTTATCTTTGACATTTGGCCTGTAAATGCACAGTAATGTAGGATCATTCTCTTTTGGGTAGCTTTGTATGATATTGACTCTTCTGGTCTTTTAGTGTTTATGCTTTTTTCCTTTTTTGAATTCTTGCTCCTCAGTTACTGCCATTGGCAAGGGCATTGAAACGAATGATGCCCATTTAAGATACTTTTAGTGTGACACAGAAGCTAATGGACTTCTGAACGACACTTTGCAATGCTCAGCTAGAGAGCAGTAGAAACTGTTATCCCTTCTTGATTGATTTACCATTTCCCAGTTATCAAATTCTTCCTGGTTGACTGTGCACAGTCAGTGCCCTTATCTAACTCACTGACAGTTCTAATATCTGTACTTCTCTCAGGACTATTACTTAAGTATATGATAACAGACAAGGTATTCAGCATCTTGTACCACTGATGTGAAGATAAGGCAGACAAAACACACAGCTTGCCAAGCTACAGTGAAATAGAGCCACTGAAGGCACAGACAGAAAGTGCAAGCCCTTAAAATGTTATGTAGTCTGAAAAGATGAAAGCAAAGGTCAAATAAAGAAATAGTTCTTGATGACTTATATGTTGCATGATGAAAGAAAACTGTTGCTATGAGAACAGCATTTGAGAAAAAAAAGTCATTTAAAATGCTCTGTTGTTTGACATCCTGTAGTTTGGTAACATATACCTTTAAAATTAGGCCAAACACCCAACAAATTATTTAGGAAAGGGGAGAAAAAAAACCAAATGTACAGCAGAAGCTAGGGAGCCTGATGAATGCTTAAATTTATCTGATGCTTTTGAGAAGAACCTACCTGGAGTTGAAACCTCTACATTTGTCACTGGTCATCAGAGAGGAAAGGCAGATGCTGACTCTGTCAGGGCAGCTACAGGGCCAAGTGGTGCCATATTCCTTCGATGTCCCAGAGGAGTCTAGGACAACTCTACTCTGAGCAATAAAGTAACAACTTCAGATTTGTTTTCTCTGTCTCTGAGAATAGTTCAATTTGGCTGTTAGCTAATGAAATTTCCCTTTCATACCATGTGGGTTAAAATTGTTTGTCAGAGATCATGGTTTAAATCCTTGTTTTTAATGAAAAAGGGCAGAGAGAGGTCATTAAGCATTTAGTTCATGTGACCTTGTGGCAAGCTGAAAGATTGTTTTGTATTCTCTCCAACCCAGAAGGCTAAAATGCTTGTTTTCAAGGAACACTCAGTAATATATTTCCCTGAACGATCATTTTGGTAAATGTGATGCAATTAGTATTCCTCTGAAACAAGTGCCCATAGAGAAGAGTGTGCGTAGTGTAGGATAAAGGCAGCACATTTTAGTATTCGATTAACAGTGCCTGAGACTAAAACACAAAATTGTCTACATGAGAAACCACAATGGGTGAGAGCTGATACAAATTTCCAACTCCCTAGATATTCTGCATCAGCTCCTAATTTGAATTAACTTGCTGAATACTAAGTCCCCCTCCCAGTGCCTGACTGCTGATCTGTGCCCGTTTGTACCCATTCATCCCTAGGTAATCATACGGACCTGTACCACTCTGTTCTTGATGTCGGGACACATTTGGGATGTTTCTTGCCAAGGTCCAGACAGAATGAATGTACATTTAGTAGAATGTGAGATTGCAACCTGGGGTTTAAACATCCACTAATATTGAGCTATTCACTGACTAATTCTCCCTAATTTTAGCTCAAAAATATGTGAATAAAAATCTACATTATGGTATTGTTGAAATTCAACAGAAGAATTTCTCTGGTTCAACAGTAAAAATGCTTAGATTTGGCTGCAATGTTGCTTTTTGTTATTTCACATAAAAAAGATGATTCCATTGCATAGAGAGGTTTGAGAAAGGAGAAAATAAATCTTTAGTTTGTTTCCTAGCAGTGTCACAATGTGGAGGAGTTGTTCCTGGCTCACCTGATGTGAAGCAGAGTACAAAGACAAACATTGTGGTTTAGATTTAAATCTAAGAGATTAACATGTGTATGAAAGTTATATATTGTTCTGTTAAACTCTGAAGGAGAGCTTACATGAGTATACATTTGTGTGTGTGTATTTACAGTCATGTACATTTTCCATTTCATCTTTAGTGTAGCAGGGAAGCCCTTTGGCAGAAGTTTGGGAATTTCTATGGTAGTGTGCTTGGATACTGAGGCAAATGGAAAGTGTGTTATTTTCATTTTAATGAGCTTGGAATTTTGAGCTTTCTACTTATTCTTTGGCAGACCCAGCACTATTTGAAAACAGTACCAATCCATTACACATTTTGGTCGTAACAGAAGTTTAGAAAACACTTTCAATCACTTTTCAAGCTTGGAGTTTAGGCCAGGAGAATAGAATAATGTTACTTGGCTTTCTTGCTGTTTTTATGATCTGCTCCAGCTCTCAGAAAACTAACCAGCTGATATAAAGAACAAGCATAGTTTCACTTGTGTGTGTTTGCCTCCGAAGATGAGCACTGAAATCACAGACCCCACCTTTAAAACTAGCACATTTGTTTTGTTAATACTAAATGAATAATGAAAACGTAGTTTGAAAATTGCTATAGTTTTGAATTTTAGAGGCACTCTGAAAGACGACACTGTCAATTTAGTGTCATCAGTCATATGCCTAAAACTAACATTTCTATCTTTCAAGAATCCAGGATTAAGTGAGAAAGGAGTGCTTGTGGGCATGGCAGTAATGGCCAGATTTATTCTAGGAAGCCATCTTTAATCTGAAATATTTCTATGGTATAGCTTATGTTAAGAAATACTGAAATTCATATAAAATATACCACTGAAAGAACAGCCAGTGTTGATAATGTTTCAGAAGCCCTTCTAAGAAATCACCGTGATTTCCTTCTGTATTGACAACAGGAGATCCGTGGGTGAACTGATAACACTTTGCAAATGTTGGTGTGCAACAGCTCATGTGCCGTGTTTCATAGCAAGGGCCTCAAGAGCTATGGAATCCTACCTACAGCTTTGTACTGTATCACAAAATCCCGCTTTCTGTGTTTCTCTGTGGGCACCAGAGCAGCTCCCTGCTCTTATGAACAATTTCTTTATCACAATTGGGTTTTCAAATCATAATGCACACATGCACACATATATATCACCTCCTGTGACCTATTTACATCAGAAGCCACAAGTTATGCTGAGAACACTGTAAGACAAAAACCTGAGAGATAGCATTTCTTCTTACACACAGTCTCTTTCTCTTGTCGTCTCCTTTCCCCAGCCCCCTGCCCAAATCCTATCCTCCATATTTGAAGGAAGGGAGAAAGGAGGGAGAAATGCTGGTATCAGATAGAACAATTATTTACACCCTTGAAATTCGAGATTATTTCTTCCCATGAGGAAGGGCTTTCTAGATAGCTTCAGTCATGTGTAAAAGCATGCTGGTTAGGCATTTGTGCTAAATTGTTTGATAGGTGAGAAGTAACCAAACTGAAAGGATTCTTTGTTAGATTTAGGAACAACTTTCCAAGGAGAACTCCCTTTAGAGATACTGATTACAATTACTCTTCCTTGTGATTTCCTCGGTCTTTTCATTCTATCTGAAAACTCAGCATACTATCCATATATTAGCCTTCAAAAATGTATCTGCATACCTAAAGAGCCGAAAACTAGTTTTAATTTATAGGAAAGCAGAAGTTCTTTGTGAAACTTCAGGAGTTTCACAAAGATTCTATCTCTTTTCACTAGAATTTTAGAAACAGCCCTCAGCATGACCATCAAAGGAGCATATTTAGATGATGTTAACTGTACACACTAAATCTCAGATCTTACTTATATGCATCATACCAAACCTTTGGACAGAATATGTACGGCAAAAAATACTCTCCTTAATCTGTTATTATCTTTATTTCCATGCTGATCCATTAATATGTGGGTTTCAGGGAGCTTACAGATAGAGACGTGATATTTTCCTTTGCACAGCTAGGATAAAACACTGAATCTTCTAAAACGTTACATTCATGTTTAAGGCTGGACTGAGATTTGTGCTGTCACTATGCACCTTCTCAAACACAGCATAAGTGTTCCATGCTTCCTTTTAAGCCAGTGTTTCAAGCCTGCACCAAAATTATCTCATCTACTCTTCCATGCCATATACATTTTTCATCATATAAAAATTTCCCACCCAAACGAGAGCAGGTTTAATATTGATTAATTGGTTTCTCTTTATAATTCACAGTCATGCTGCTGTGAGATCTTATATCCATCAAGGGAAGCTGGCTGGAGCACTGCAATCTAAACAGCTAAAGGGTGACACTGAGCAGATCAGCTAAAGAACCCAATGAAAACTTGTACTTTTAGTTTTGGAGCAAATGTCCAATGCTGGCAGGAATTCTCTTCTAATTATATTAAAGTTGAGAGCAGTCTTTTTGCAGCTGTTACTCTCCATTACCTTTATTCCTCCAACCCTCACTATCATGCCTCATTTGCTGTCTCCTTTCATTGGCTAAGTTATATTCTATAGAGACACCTACCGCAAGGAGAATAATCTAAAATGTTACTCACCGTACAGGGCTTCAAACTGAAAGCAGAGGACACAGAAAGTTACAGCAACTGCCTTCATGCCTGCCTGACACAGAGGCATCAGCCTTCTGTCTACTGTGAAGACAGGGAAGAACACATGCGTAGAAAAGGAAGTGGTTTGTGGGCTCTGGAAAAAACAGTAAGACAATCACAATGAGTTTTTAATTTGTCCCCTGACTACATTATAACTATGTCAGCATTAGCTGTAGCACATACCTGGTTTGATGCCTTATTTTTTTTCCTACCTAATGGTTTGCTGCCACAGACAGGAGGATGAAAGACTTTCTGACATCACTTTTGGTGTTTGTTCACTTTGCAAGGACTGTTTCTGGTCAAGTCTATCACAACAGAGGCTGGAGTTATCCACAGCAGACTTCTGCAGATGGCCCATGATCAGCAACTAGTATTAACTCAGAGTACATGCATATTTGTAACTGGCAAGGTGGTTTCTCCCCACCAGTTTCAACTGGTTTTACATAATGGTCTTGTTCCATGTGGAAACCATTCAGTAAAGGGGTAGGAGTCCCTTGTGTGTCCTGGTCCTGGAATTCATAGGAAGAACATGGTCAAATTGCAGAAAGATCCCATTGGCCCTGTGACTCCTAAAAGGTTCACTCCAGCGTGACTTCCATCCTGGAGATCAGGCTTGTTTTGCCTGAATTTTCATGAGAAACTTCATGTGGCTCTGTGAGAGGAGATCTGACTCAGTGCCCTAGGGCCTTAGGTCAAAAGGTTCTCTCCTTCCCTCTTCCTTGCCCTTGTGCAGCACACTCTATCCTGACTTGTTATCCATCTTTATCTTGGAAATATTTTAGGACCCTTTGTAACATATTCTAGAATAATTTAATCCTGGCAGCTTATTTATGTCTGTAATGCTAATTTTAGTGCAGAAAATATGCAAGAAAACCAGCTTCTAAATCATGTTTAATATATTAGATGAAGTTTGCATTTCTGATTGCACAAAGAGAAAACACAAGGAACTGCTAGTGGCGCCTGACAGACCTTGCTGGGGTTGAGTCCTTGTAATGGTCAAATAATTGGAAAATGTAACAGGACTGTGTTACAGATTCACTCTACTTTATACTGTGTAAGTAAATCCTTACATGTTGATTTACTCTTCTTCAAAAAGTGGTTTAATGTCTTTCATTATTACTGCTAAAGATCTGTTCACATGGACCTTGGCAGAGTTTTACTTTCTTCGAATCTTTCCAAAGCCCTGCAAATCTATGCCTTTTTAAAAATTACAGTCAGAACTAAACATGAGTCAAATCAGGGGCTGATCTAAGTTTTCAGCTCAAGTCTCTGGGGCCAAAATTAAGTAACTCTAAGTAGAGAAAGTTTCTGCAGTATGCTTTTAATTGTAAAGCCCAAAAGAATATGGAGGTTCAAACAATGATACACCTACAAAACATACATCTGACTCCTGAGATTTGCCTATGAAGTTATAAACTATGTTGGGATCTACTGAGGTTCCAGGTAGGATCATCTTTTCTATCCCCCATAAAAACTAATGGGAAGTGCTGAAAGAGCAGAGCAACCTTCTCCTGGGACATGACCTTTACTGCTCCCCAAATAAACTTGAGAATGGCCCCCAGAAAAGCCTATAGTAAAAAGAGCTGCTGCTGCAGATAATTAAGAGTGGAAGAGAATCTTGTGTCAAGTACCCTAAGCACATCTTTGGGACAGCATGGTGACAACACACACCAAGGATTAAGTTCTACAAAGCCTATCACTGACTGAGAAGGCCAAAAAAGATATAGGAGAATGTACTCCATGTGCAAAGTTTTGGCTACTTTTTTATGAAAACAGACTTTAAAGCAAATCAGTATTTTTAGGGTTCCAAAATTTGTTGTCTTTCTTTAAAAAAACCCCATATTGTTAGGAAAGTAATTTTGTTAGAGAGGATTATTTTTTTAACCAATATATTTATTTTGGAGCAACTTACTCCTTCGCTCCCTGCGACAGTATCAGTTACACCAAGGCAGAGATGATTAATACACATCTGTTTCACTTTTGGGAGAAGAATAGCTACCAGCAGAGCTTGGCTGGTGTACATCTCACTACAACAATTGAAGAAAGTCTCACTGTCCAGTTTGTATATGTCAAGTCCTCTCTCTTTACTATAATTATAGCTTCAAGTCCACAATTCCACCTCCTTTTCTGCTTCTTGGCACTTGGAATGGTTAGAACACACTGACCCCTTTATTTCAAAAGGGTCAAGCCCAGAGAATACTTTGCAGTACGTTTGGCAGCACTCTGAAGTTTGATCTAAACAGTGATTCCAAGTGTATTTAGTGATGAGCCAGCAGAGCCAGGGGCACTTCCAGCATATATTCACAAGCGAAGAGACACAGTCGAGCTCTGCACGCAGCGTGAGGGATGCTCCCCTTCTTGTCCCACACCAACAGAGACTTCTCCTCTGCCTTTCAATCTTTCCATCTTTGCCTCGCTCCCCTGTCAGCGCTTACCTACTTCACAAAGACATTGTTACCGCAATTTAAAGTGTTTCTTCTAAATACCACAGTTGGTTACGGTTAAACACCTGGAACAAGTAGTCTGTTTCCACAGGCTTCCTACAACTGAAACTATTTCTGCTCACAAACACGTGTTTCCTTTTTCCATCCTTACTCATTTAACTTCTCTGTGTCTTGATTTTCACTCACGCATCCATATACACCTCTTAGAGCTGACTTTTTTCCTCCTCCAACCTGACTGTCCCCCAGTCCCTGAGTACCCTGCTCCTCAAGCAGTAGCTTCCTTTCACCATGTGCAGTAACTCCTGCCTGGAATATAGCTTTTCCTTCACCCCATGCCCTATTCTTTGTTCATGTCCTACTCCCAGTGCTACCCTATAGTGATAATCTCCTTTTTGTCCCGTCATCTTTCTTCTGGCTGTTTGCAAACTGGGAAATCCTTATATGAATTTTCATGCCTTTAAAAATACAGTGATACACTGAGTTCTAAAGAGAAATGGGCTTGCTCTTGTCTTGGTCCATACACCAGTGTTCTCTGCTACACAGTCTTCAGTGCTTCTCCCTTCTAGCTCCTAGTAATTTGGAAAACAACACTCCGGCATATTCCTCCAGGACATAGCAGAGAATTTCCCTGTGTGTATGATGTATATTTTTCTTTGCTCTGTTTAATCACATAATTACTGTTATGACTCAAAAAAATGTCCATATTAGTGAACTGATACTGCACGGTCCACTGTGAAACCAAGGTGCAGTGAAGACTTTTATTCCATCTCACCAGCAGTTTTCCACCTCTGCTCACAGATGAGCAGTTGCCCACAGCAATATTCTCTCCATAGAATGTTTTGCAATTCTTTCTGCAGAGACTGCTACAGTCTATCCACACAAATTATATTCCATTGTCTCCTGCTGCTTCTCATTCTTTGCTTCAATATCTGGCCTATATTCTCATGACTCTGGGTCATTCCCTCAGGGCTGGAGCAGAAAGCCTCTACACTCATGCGTTTTCATTTCCTGTCCTCCTAATTGAGAAAGGGAACAATGACTTTCACTGTGCTATTTTTAAAGTACTGTGATGGCTTTAAATCCCACTTCCCATCTGCACCACTCCCCATTAGGTGTGTAAACAAGCTGCAGTCATTCAGGATGTAGAGATTTCAGCCGAAACGCAGCTCATGTGCTCCCTCATTTGTTCTGATGCCTCCTTTGCTGATATATTGGCCTGGTCACTCCCCCAGGCCTTTGAGCATGCAGTAATATTCTCTCCATCAATGTGCCAGTAGAGGCAACTGTGGCTCAGCTCAGCCAGCCCAGCAGAAAGCACCTCCCTGCAGAGCAGATCTAATGAGACAGTTTCCTTTGGGGTGGGATTGTATGTGGCTTTGCTTCTTGATACAAGCTCAGTTACCCCATTAATTACTTCTTTTTGGGGGTTCAGGTTTTTTACTTTTGGATGATGCTTGAGAATATTTGTCATCGAGTTTCCTAAAAGAAGGGAAAAAAGAGTATATTAAGGCATTTAGCCCAGTTCAAAGGCTTGTGAGGGCGTTGACCTATAAATTCAGTTGACAGGCACAAAGTGGCAAATTCAGTCAAGTCTAAACAGGTTGCCCAGAGAGGCAGTAGATGCCCCCTCCCTGGAAAAAACCTGACCTAGCTGAAGATGTCATGGCTTATTGCTGGGGGGCTGGACTAAATTGTGTTTAAAGGTCCCATCCAAGACAAACTGTATTATGATTCTAAATGCCTCCTCAGATCCTGGGACTAATGTTTGGAGTGGCTGATTCAAGGCAACTGAGAGCCACCTAGGAAAAGACTCTCCATCTGATCTTAGGAACTGCTATGCCTCTGTGGATCCAGTCCTGTCCCTCCTAAAAGAGGTACTGAACACTTGTCAGGGCGGGGGGCTCCAGATAGAAAGGGCCCAGTGAAGCTCGTGTGCATGTGCTGGTGATGTGGACTGCAGACCCACAGGGTGGCTGGGGAAGGTTTACTGTCTTCAACAACAACAAAGGTAATGACCATGCTTCTGCCCTTCAAGGTGTACTTGGAAGAGGACTTTGAGCAGCAGACACTTTTCACTGAAATATGCTGGAGTGTGCAGGAGGTATTTAGGAAAATACAAGGGTTGTATGTGGCCTGCGTTCATGGGCAGTGTTCCAGAAGGAGTGCATCTTCTGAAGCCATTGCAGTTCCCTATAGCCGACATGCTGCTGAGTGGGGCTTTTTTACAGGGCCCCTCATATTTAGGTTTGGAAAGGAGGTCTTTCGGAACAGATGGCAAATATGTAAAACCCAAGTGAAGTGCAAACCTGGAGACCCAGACTGTCACTGCGTAGCCCTGGGGGGTGCAGTGCATGACAGATACACGTGGGTGTGCTGGGTGACCATGGGAGTTATTCTTGGTGTGACTGTGGCAAATTATACACATTTTGTAAGATTTTCACACCCCAAGTCTTTCAAAGCTTGCAGTAGGTTGGGGACCCCTATTATGTGGTCAGCTGCCTTTGAGACTTAGGATGGAAAGCGCCACATTCTGTGGTGATGCTTGGGGTTTGTGGTGTGGTTTTTATCTCAGCATTGTTGTGATTACTTTTTAAAGGTAAACTCTTGCTACCACTGCCTTGACAGTGTAATAAAGAGAAACTTTCTGCAACAGAAACAGCCACCAAAATTGTGATGCGTTCTTGCAGATAACAGATAAATGAAAAGTTATGATGAAAATTACAAGGACAAGTGAAGCAGAACAACCCTGTCTTGGACTTCCAGAAACACTGAAGTGGCTAGGGACACACATATGCTTTTCCCAGCTGACTTAAATTGCATTTGGAAACCCTGTCTCTCGAGCGTCTCCAAGCCAGACTTCACTATTGTTGTTAGTGGTTAACGGGAGCTAGGTTTAGACAGATCAGGCCTTGGTGGATTTGAGGAGTAAAAAAATGAAATCACAATTATGTAACTAAGTCTCCTCTATTTTGTGTCTGTCATTTAGAGTCTCACAGGTTACTGTCTTGGGAACAAAGTTCTTTGCGCATGCAGGCCAAGGCTACCGAAGTCAGTACTGCCACCTGCAAAGGTGAGACCCCTCACTCCGTCCAGCCACTCCTCTGATGGGCGCCAAAGACAACCAAAGCTGGGTACCCTGCAGTGCTGTCAGCCCCGGGCTCCTGCTGCAAGGAGCTGGTTTTGTTTCCCCTTCTGCAGGAGAGGCTTCCGAGAGCTGCCTTTCAGGCTGAGCTCACCTGGGCGCTGTGACACGGGGGGAGCAGCACTGCTGACCCACGGCCGAAAGCCCTGGAGCCCCGGGGGACCGCCCGGCCCGGCCCCGCGGCGAGCCCCGCGCTCCCGGCCGCGGGCGGCTCTGCGGCTCTGCGGCCGCACGGGGGCGCTGCCGGCCGGCCGGGTGAAGCGGCACCGCCCGGCACCGCCGCGGGGACGGAGCCAGGCCGTGGGGAGGGGGCCAGGCCGTGGGAAGGGGGCCAGGGCGGGGGGACGGGGGCNGTGGGAAGGGGGCCAGGCCGTGGGGACGGGGGCCAGGCCGTGGGGACGGGACCGTCCCATGCAGCCGGTGCCACACGGGGGCCTCGCCCTCAGCCCTGTCTCGGCACAGCCGAACTCGTGGCTTGCAGTGCAGCCCCTTAGGGTCACCCTGCGCGGCGTCGCGTCGCCCCTCACGAAGGTGCGACTGCACTCTGTGGTTTCCTAAAATCCCACACTGGCCTCTGCACGTGCACGTGGCTTTATGTTTAAAGGGGTTTGGGTTTTCTTTCTATCAGGAAGAAATTCTGAAACCGCACAGCAGAGAGCAGTGCAATGTCAGGGTCGCCAATGCCTGTGCTCGGCGGGACAGACAGAGCAGGTTTCTTAGGGCTGAGGACGTTTTGAAAGCATCATAGCCAAGAAAGGGGTTTGGTCTTTTTTGTAGGTATTTGAACATTGTTTATCTGTTCTTGATAATTTGAAGAGAAAGAACAAGTTGTAAAAATAATCCTTCCCAGCAGGCCAGGAAAGACCAAGAGGTAATGGAGTCACTTGTCAGGGAATCACTAGGAGTGTGTGGCTGCTGCAGTCTCAGAGGTGCTATAGTGAAGAGTGAAGGAGGGACTCCCCCGAGGCCAGTCAGAACTTGGCCAAGTAAGTGAGTTAAACAACTTTAAACCCGGGAGCAAATTCTGTCCTGCAAGAGAGAGGCTGAGAATCACCTATAAACCTTTCTGATGTGTTTGTTATTTGTCCCAAGGTACTTTTAACCCAGTTAAAGCAGATCTTTAACACCTTTGGTGGGCTTCAGGATCTCACTGTAAGGGAGGGATCTAGGCACCCTTCTTTCAGCTAGCTTCAATGCTGTCACCACACGAAAAGGAATTTGTAGTAATAACTAGAGTGACAACGAGCAAAAAATAGAGATCAGATATCTATATTCTCTAGAAAACATGTGATTGAAATGACTACTCTAAAACATGACTTCAACCGCAGTGATCACATTGAAGATCACCATGGGATATTCTGGTGATTTGTCCTTTGTCAAGTAAAGACTCCAGATTTCCTCACTAAAGTTCCCAGCTGCCATGCACCTCTCTGCTCCTGGGAGACACAGCAATGGAGCAAAAAGAATGAGCTCTGCTGCTGCCAGGCTCATGTCTTGATTAGGTGCCCTGTGTCTCTGGTGAACTCTCAATAGTTTAGGGTGAACTATCTAAACCAGCTTTTACGGGATCACAGTGTCAGCCTGAATGCAGGAAGTACCTAGGTACATTCAGGCAAGCTCCCTAGTAGCTAATACACCCTTGTGCTCAGAATAAAACCTCAGCAAGCTCTGCTCAGTCTAAGCTGTTCCCAGCTACTATTAAGTTGGTCCAGGCAGATGTATACACATTGTATAGGAATATGCAGTTCCCTGCTTGCCCATGACTGACTGAAAAGAACACGCTTTTCACACTAGATCTCTTTGATCTCCACTCTGTGTTTGCTGGTCATTAAAACTAAATATTTGCTTAGGGGGCTTTTGTTGTCATCATCCCACTAATGCTTCATTTGGGTCTGTAGCCTCATGTGATCCTGACTGAACCACAGCACAGCACACCCATATCCAGAGTAGAAGTCAAACAGCCTCCTGTGGCATGGGAAAGCTGGAAATAAAGGTGTCCCTACTATTTCTATAGATACTATAGAATCCTGGATTTTCTGTCTCCTCATCAGAATCAGACAATTCCTCAACCTGAAGAATTTTGTGGGTTATGAGAATTGTTCAGGATAGCACGACCACATGTCTTTCCTTATGTTATATTCCTCACTAGGCACCCACTAATGGATACTTATCTGTGAGGTAAGATACTTGACCTCTGATTTTTTATTTTTTATTCTCATCTGGCACAGCCTTTACATTCATACTCTCATAAATTTAGATGACTATCAAAAAAGGTGGAAGTTGGTGTTTCTGTGTTCTCACTGTGTTGATAGTGCTGCTAAACATTATTGTTACATTAGCATCTGAGGCTAATGGTAGTACTGTTCACAAACCTAACTTCAGAATTCCTCAGGAATCCCCTTCTGGCTGGAAGATGCCTTGTTTTGCTGCCAGGCCAGGAATGGAGCTTGTTGTGACCCAGAAATTTGTACGCACTCTTTTCTTGATGATCCCAGTATGACGGTGGAGGTACAAATGTATTACTTCTTATGCTGGGTGTCTCACTGCACGTGCAATCCAATATAGGATTCTGTAGTTATAAGATCATGGATTCATGTTATATTGATTTGGGGATGTACCTCCACAAGCCATTGGTTTTTTCCCTTCCCTGCTAGGTAAGAAAAAAGCTGTAACCAAAACAACCAGTCACACCACTCTACTTCTCATTGGGTTGCTGTGGTTCTGTGGTTACACTGTGTTTTCTAGTGACATCAGTGAAGCCTCTGTAGTTCTTGAATGATGGTCTGTTTTGGTGCTTCTTTTGCTTGAAGAAGAAAAATAGTTGAAGGGAAAAAATTTATTTGGCCATTTGCATCTTTCCTTCTAGTTACGTATTCATAAGTAGGTGATTAGTGCTAGTGGTTACAGAGAAGAAAGTGGTGATTTTATTATTAGTTTTGTATCAGACAAGTACAAATTGTTCTAGTTGATATGGAAACATAGCTGGCTTTCCACAATGAAGGGAAACATTTCATTGTTTCCAGACTTTGAAAACTACCCCAGAGATCCCCTTTGGTCTATCTAGGTTTTCCTGCTGTTTTTCAAGGCTGTTTGTGTTGCTTTGAGTTCTTCCATTTCTTCTTCAATACAGAACAGCCAATCTGCCTTGTTTATGTGAACTCAAAAGTCTACAGGGCTTCAAAAAGTGACAGAATAAATTTGTGGAAGAGAAATCCCTTGAGGCTGTTGAAGACAAAGTCACCACCCTTTGAAGTTCTGATCTTCTGGTGAAGAAGGGCTGGAATAGTATTTTAGGAAGGTTTCATAGCATGCTGTCATTGATTGTGTACTCTTCCCTGCCATCTGCTCTTGGGCACTGCTGGGAAATGGACAGCTGCTACTGTGTCTTTTAGCATCATTCCCACCTTTTTTTCCTGCCTGCTCTGTCTGGTCTTGAATGATGCCTACAGACACTGTAGAACAAATCCTGTTTTATTTGTATTCATTTATATTGTACTCTTCCTGATTATTGCAAATAATAATGTTACCACATATGAGATATGAAACTGCTGTTGTGCTCCTCTGTGAGGCATCAGTAGAGCTGAGAGTGTTTTGGTATTCCCAGTGAGTGAACAGTGACTGCAGCAGGGTTGGGAGCCAAGGGCACAGCCTGCTGCGCAGTTTGCCAGTTTCAGAAAGATGAGCTGTGATACTTCATGATTAACTACTAGCAAATAGTACATTATTGATGCATGACTGCAGTATGTGTGTTACTTGAGAAGGGGAAAAAAAAGCTAAACACAGCATTACCAGCACGGATAAAACTCCAGGCAGAAACAGACTCAAAATACTAATCCTTGGTAGGTAGCAGCACCTAAATTATTGATAAGATTTTCAGATCAGAGATCTTTCTTGCATAAAAAAGAATGATGCTTATTGGTTTTGATCCTTAAACAAACTCTTCCTTCTCTCATAAAAATCTGCTGGGTAAAGGATGTTTAAGTGTCTGAAAATTGTTGAAAGCAGTGATTCCTAGTTCTGTTGCAAGACAGATTCACAGCACTCATTACTAAGTCTGCTGCTGATCCATGCTATAACAGGACAGTTTTGGTAATGGTATATCCTCTTTAGAAATCTCAAAGGACTTCAATGCAACAACAAAAAAAAGCATTAGTACATTCACTATTAAAGTTGCAAACTTTCAAGATAAGAATTTCCCTATCTGTACCAGTTCAAAATTGCCATCTTTCACAGATTATCAGTAGAAATCAAGAAGGCCTGGCAGCCTTCCAAGTTTTCCACTGAAAGGGCAGAGAGTGAAGATAGTGCTCCAGGTATGCTCCTGCCTTTGGTGTTGGATCAGACAGCAGCAACCTGTATGTCTAACTGTCCAGCAGTTCCACAGCCTTTGGGCAAGTTCTTCTGACCCAAGGAAAGTTTTGGCATGCATGGTTGAATTGCTGTATTCCTGCACATGCACACGTGCACAGAGGCTTTTTCAATAGATGAGCATTCTCTGTATGAGCTTTCTGGACAATTCTAGTTAAGTGAAGGTGACTAATTGCATCAACTCACCCCTCACTGGAAAGTGTCAGCCTTGTACTCATACATACCTAGGAAGAAATTAGGGCAGGAACTAAAGAGGACTCTGCAGAGCTTGTAAAATCTCTTGATTTGAAATTTTGCTGGGGTATGCTTTTTAAACCTTTTATTACAAAAGGGCCACATAAACGATCACATATCATCAATGCATCAATTTTCTGCTGAAAAGGCTGAAAGTAGCACTTTAGCAAAACATGGAAATATTTTCTAGACAGAAACTGGCAACCCTGATTTTTTTGATTATTTTTAGCTTTTACTTCAGAATAGTGTCAAGACAACGTATTGCTGAGTAAGTGACAGGTTTTGTCAAGAGTTTTTTTGTAATGGAGTGTGGGTTTAGGTAGCAAGGGAAGCCTCCAGGCATACTCAATATAGAGTTATGCATATTCCATAAGCATATTTTTAGATTACTGTATTTTATTGCATATGTTTAATAGATTTAAATCCTAAATCTACTTTCCCACACTACCTGCTTCACATGCAACAGGTTATTTCTAGCTTTTGTTCTTCCAGTTCTGGTGCAGGAATAGCTTTCTGCTACACCTAAACATTTCACTAACCTTCACCATATTGTTACTATTACATGACAAGTAAGCTTTTGAGACTTATTCACAAGCTTAAAGCCACATGAACAAGCTTTTAGTGTGAATCTGATTAGTTGGCTGCACATGGCAATGCTTTTAATCCATACACTAGCTTCCATGGCAATTAAATCAAGTAAGAAAGGATTAAGTTAAAAGGAAGTAAGAAAGATCCAGATAGGTCTAACTGGCAGCATCTAAAGTTCTATTTGTCTTGTCTATTTGTCTTGTTCAATGATTTGAACTTGGAATCATGCAATGGTAACTGCCCATAATCAGAAGAAAAAAGGCTGGCTATTGTGTTATTGAAAAGTAATTGGCCCTTCATTAGCCACTCAAACGTCACAAATAACACTGAACACTTCTGGTTTCATTGCCAGGTGGAAAGATCAACACAAGAGTTTTTGTTACAGTTGCCCTAATCTGGATTTTTTTTATATTAAAGCTTCAATATCTCTTTTTCTCTACAGGTTTAACACATCCATAGTTTTTGTTCTTCTGCAAAGACTAGACTTAAATTTAGTTTTAAATTCACTATCTAAACTGAAAATCTGAAATTTTGACAAACTAGGAAGTTGAGAAAAAATAATTTTGTATTTGGCAAAAAGTGTTCTCTTGTTATAAATTTGATATAGTTAAATATAAGGTTAATCACTATTTCAAAGAGTCCAAGTATTTGATATAAAAATACCAACAAATTTCCTTTTTTCCCACAATCTTTCTATACACAAAAGCTTGCCAAAATAAATATTGACATATTTACTGTTAGCAGAAGAAGTTATAAAATTCATGTACTTCATGTCTCTAGAGCAGATTAGGTGCTGAGTGTTTCATGTTCTGCATGTTGAAACGTAACCCAAGAGCATCCATGTTCCTGAATCGAAATCAACTTTTTGAGGGAAAGCCATTTCAGAAGGTGCCACGTTTGGCGGTGCCATTCGTCCTGTGCACAGACAGGCTGACTGCCTCTCACTTCCTGCATCTCTTCCTTTTACTGCCCGACTTCCATTGGTGCTGTGCAGGTGATTCCCTCTCCTGCAAGTCATCCATCCCCTGGGTGAGACACAGCCAGCATCTCCTTCTAATACAGGATTCGTTGGGTGAGACACGGGTGATCAAGTCCTATGGAGCACTGAAAAGCAAACCAAGAAAGCACATGCACACACTTGGCATAGGGAATGCCCTCCTTCCAGGAACCAAAAAGCAACTGCTGAAATTTTATTTCTGAATACAATTCTGAGGCACCTGAAACACCAGTGAAGCTTCTCTGTCAACACCCATGAAAGAACCACACCTTCCTTGTCACCAGTGACAGTAAAGCAATTGCTGGATTTCATGAAAGCATGTGTAAGCCTGATCTTTTTTAGTCATAAAATATGAAGTAAACACATGATAAAAAATAATACAAGTTTTTCTGAAAATTGAAGTATAAATGATGACATTAATGTGACAAATTTTTATACCAGATATGTCCCTGCGGCTTACATAAGAGAGAAGGAATAACATGAATTTGGAACCTTAATTAATATAATTTTTAATATAATTTTGGTAAAATGATATTAATTATACTGTGTTATCACAAAGAGATGAAGAAGGAAAAGAGTTTAGGAGATGTTTCATCTTAGTGAGACAGTACTATAAAAAGAAGACCAGACAAATAGTCATATAATATGATATAATGAATTAGTTCGGCATTATGAGAGAAAGGAAAATATTATTAATTTGTGAACCAGACAGTCATCTTTGCTACAGAATTAAAAGTGAGAAAGCTTTTATAAATGCTACCCACACGATCTAACACCTCACCAAAGCTCAAGTATGAAACCAACTTATTCTGCTGATTACTGCTGTTCTAGCCACCTTTCCTGCATGTAAAACATTAAGTCAGCCAGTTGTGAAGTTGTCAAATGTTTCTAAAGTGTCACTTACCAGAAGGATTTGATAACTTACAGAGAAATGAACTGTTTTGCTTCCTGATCTTGATTAGGTACTGCTAAGATACCATGTTTCATGACAGTTTGAAATGTGGATTATTTTTGGTACTTGTTTCCCCACCACCAAGTATTTTAATGATTTTTATCCAGCTCATTGCATCTACATTTTTTATCTGTATGATGCAAATAATTTAGACCGTAGTAACACCTAAGACCCTTTGTAGCACAGGAGAAGAGAAGGCCTATTTTTAATCACCTATTTGTTTGGCTTCAAACCAAATAGAAGGATGACAATAGCAAGAACTAGCAGCTGTGTCTAGCAGGTACGAAGGCCAGCTCTGAAATCATGCAAGATGAAGAGAAGTCTTATCAAAGCTTCGACTGAACTTCAAACACTTCAGCTTTCCCCACACACCAGCACATGGAAAAAGATACCTGGAGTTCAGCTGAAGGCCAACAGAGACCCAACTTCTAATGAGAATTTTCACAGGGAGGAAGGATAATGAAATGTTTCTAACAGCTGATGATGTTGCAAGTGCCCAGCAGTAAGTACTGTGAAAGTTAGTGCATTTCAACCCCCTCATGCTTCCTAGTTTGCAGAGGGAAGACTTTCTGTTTTGCTTAAAAGTAAGCAGTACTTCTGCTGGCCTCTTTCATCACTTGTTCAAGGAAGCTACAAATTCCCAAGTAGAAACTGTGCAAACAAGACTAAGGTGTTGTAAGTTAACAATAAACCATTTAACGTAGAGCATGATTCATTTATTGCCTGTGTATACTGAGCTGTAAGAGTCTTTGGGGTCTGGCTACTGAGTTCCTAGTTTGAAAAAAATATGCAGTATTTGCTTGGTGTCTATATTTTTATTTATATAAAACCAGCAATCCTGTATTTTTCATGTCAGTGGCAATCTTGGCCCAAACTTTAATATGGGCCAAGATTGGCCCATACTTGTTCCAACTTTCCATACAAGAAAGTGCTGGTGCTGCATCACTAGAGCATGAATGTCAGTAAATCCCACCCACAACACAGCATAGTCCAACCAGATGTTACCCAGTCTTTCGAGTTTTCCCATCATGTGTGCTCTTACAGGATGTGGTCATCTAAAAGTACCACCTATTGGAATCATATAATTATGTGTGAAATTCCATTTTCCCTGAAAGCAAAGTCATGCTTTCTGCTGAATGAAGCAGAACAAACTGAACATTTTCAAATACTACTCTTTAAAAACAGCAGTCAGAAAAGAATTAAGAGAAAAAGCCATCAATGAAGAAACTGAGAACTTTTTTGTTCAACTGGAACTTCATAATCACAACAAAATGTTCAGTAAAATAAAAAAAGTGACTGTGATTAAGACAGCTTCCAATAGAAACAGAAATAGAAATAGAAATAGAAATAGAAATAGAAATAGAAATAGAAATAGAAATAGAAATAGAAATAGAAATAGAATTACATTTGAAAAGTCGAAAAAGGAAAGAATAGTGAAATTTTGAGTTGGTAACAATTTCTTAGTTCATGGAAACATCTGCCATGTTACCTCAACTGCAATTGCTAATGATACCCAGTGTTTGTCCCTTACTTAAACTCTTCCTTGCTTTGTCCCTTTAGTAAACAACAAAAATTCTCAAACTGACTTCAGCACAATTTTTACATATCCCCCTTCCCACAATTTCTAAGATCTTTTATCAATAGCTGTTATGTGCAGGGGCCCCAGTGCTTAGCTGTGATAGAAGCTACCTCAAAATAACTTTTATATGTTCAAGCAAGAATTCAGTTTGCAAATGTCAACAATAAATTGGTTTTAGTGCATAAATCCATCTGCTATACATCAGCCTTCTTTGGTTTGGATTTTATGTTACAACTCTTGGATACCTCATCTGATTCCTGTTTATGCCTCTCCTCGGGTACCTAGAGGTAGAGCTCTTTAGTTATGGTTCAGTCTGTGCCTGTCACAGGCAAAATCAGGCATTTTCTGGTTGATTTTTCAGAGCTCACTCCCTAGCAATAGCTTTTGTCTAGTGAAAAGAGGATGCCTGTTGTATCTTACCTTCCAAGGTACTTTGCCTACAAACTTCCCCTCAGCTCCTCTCACACATACTCACACTCTCTGGACCTGCAAAGCTCAAAGCTGGTACAGAAGCCAGAAATTGTATCAGATCTGTCAGGACTTGCCTGGCCAATGCCAGCATAAGTTGTTGAAAAACAAGAAATTAGACCCAAGGAAGTCTTGAGCAAAAGTCAGGAGGTTAGGAAGGATAGCAATAGGTCAAAAATGTCTGCTCTTGCATAGCCTAGGAGCCCTTGATAATTTTTTTTTAAAATTTATTTAGTATCTATGGAAAACGGAATTAATGAACTTTCCCTACAGACCTCAAGGCCTGACAGAGTTGTGAGTTCAGATTCACATATTCCTTCAAAGAGAGGGGAATCTCTAATCCTAAAATGATAGACTAGAGTAGTGGGGTGGGAAACTTTTGTCATATGTTTTTCTGTATCAGATTGGACTCCAATAATTGAAAATTACAAGGAAAAAAATAGTTCAGATAAAGAAGTAGATGAAAATGAAAGTAGAATATTGGGGGCTGGGAGAGGTGTGTGCATATGCCATTATCTTTGATGCAATGCAGACAAGTCTATCTGTGAATTCCCACCCATGCAGCCAGAAACTCACACACTCTATTTCACAAACAGGCTGACAGATCTCCTAAAGGGGTGAAGAGCACACCAAAAGAAGCTCTTTCTGAACTCATCAAGCAGTATGGCCTCATAATTTGGCTGTTCAGGTAAGATACTCAGTTGTGTTTTAAAACTCCCCATTCCAATGAGCAGAGTTCTGAGAGCAAAACCTTTCATCCTTGCTTTGCACATTCTTCCCAGAAAAAGGCATGATTTCCTTTTTATTGCATTTTCTGGGATGTGCACTGATCTAGCATTTGCTAGAAACCTTTCATTTTGGTACTGCTGTGATCTCACAGAACACTATGTTTGACTTGTATTTTTTGGGATGCTGATCCTGAAAGATGCTTCTCCCTGCTATCAGGGAAAAGCACAAACCTCGAAGTTCTGGGGGGCATCACAGGACAATGGAAATTCCCTGAGGTCTGGGCTCTGCCCTCATCAGAGCTAGCTTCTATATGAACCATAGGGAGATAGGTATAAATACCATCTCTGCAAGTAATTAGGCTCCACTCATCTCTGTAGTGCCAGATATGAATGATAGTATCAATGTCAATAAAATCTGAACTGAAATCTCACTTAGGTCTTCACTGCTACATCTGCTGGTTTGAGTTTACCTACTAGCCTGCCAGAAAATTCAAAAGGGGAACCTGGCTTGGAACAAAAAGTGATAAAGCATTACATAACATTTAGCTCAGAAAAGGCTGCCACAGTGGTAAGGAAAGCCAAAGAAAATTAAGCACTGCCAAAACAAGAGAAGGCTGGAAAAAGTAACCACTAAGGATGAAGAGAAAACCAAACAGACAGAGAACTTGGGCAAAGTAATTTCTAATAAGATAACTAATAAACATCATGCCAATAACTATTTAAGTGCAGGAGGCAAATGCAAAGCATTGCTACTACCACACATGAGATTATTGTTTCTGTCCTCTCCCATAACCTTCACTATTCAGCTATTTCAGTAATTTATTTATACTGTTGCTTATGTATGGCAGAATTCTTCCCTGGTTGTTACAGACTGAATGTCTCAAGGAAACGCAGGTGTACCAAGAGGAAATTGTCCAGGTGGATGCAGAAGGCCTAGTTATGGTCAACTTAGTGGTCAAAAATGGAGGTCAATTGGAATTTACACAGGTTCTGTGGTGACACAGATTCACAGCCAGCTGGGGCCAGATGTCATGAGGTTGTGGATACAGATCCAAAGCATCTCTTCACCCAGGAGGGATAAGTGTAGAAAATAATGTACTTGAACTGCTTTTAGATTGCTTAAGTAAATTCTTGGTCCCAGTATAGAGGAATTGCCAAGTAAAGGGAAAAAAAGAAACAGTTGATTCCTGATTAGGAGTCAGACACATGATTCACTACTTGCTGTGGTGGAAAAAATTGTCTCAGATAATTATTCACAATTTGTACAGCTTCTGCAAGTGGATGTGTGGGTCAAACCTATTTTTCATCATGGAGTCATGGAACACACTTGTCTGATCAGGCTACACCTGAAAGGGCAGAAGATTAGTCATTTTGCAGTGACAATAGATACGTGATCTTTTACCATTTTTTATCCCCAAAACACTGGGGAGTGAAAAATTAGGGGAAAATACCAAACTAATGTCAGAATACTAAAACACCTTCAAGAAAAGGATATGGCATCAGATGCTACTTTTACTTAATACAGCATGCTTGTATATCAACATTGAGAGAGCAGTTAGCACCTGCAAACACTGGCAAATTCAGAATGTGAATGTGTCTTTGCACAGTTGGAGGTGATGCCAGATGAATGGGCAAGGGAGGGAAAGCAGACTAAAAGAGTTATGATATTTGGTGAGCTGGGAGCTGCTACCACTGCAAGAACACAGAACAAAGGGCTCTGGGGTTTGGCTGCACAGCTATGCAGCCAGGAAGATGGATTCACTGCTGTGGAACAGAGGCACATTCTGCCAGTGTTTTGAGTTGCAAGGTGAAACTTTGATAGCAAAGAGTCAAATTAATAGATTGTAGCTGAGAATTCTGAAATTGTTTTAAGCTACAGCAGCTTTGTGTGTTGACTGGCATTTAGTGAGTGAGTGTCAGAGTGGTGCAAAGAAAACAGGATTTGAAACTAGGACAAGTTTTTTGTTTAAATATGTACAGGAGGTGCTGTCAAAGGCATTACAGCTACCTTCTGCAAGTGAGTAACTGCTGGGAGTGAAAACTTGATTAGTAGTGTCTCTGAAGCACATCACAGCAGCTGTAACTAGACTAATAGAAGAACTGACAGATTGTAATGGTGGCTGGCTAAGAAGGAGAGCTGAGAACCGAAGTATTGACATGAGCACACAGGCTGTCTCTGAAGGGCAAAACACAGGGTCACAGAGGAAAGGTTCATGTTGTCTTCACTGCTTTCTAACATGTAGCCACTTCCTGTTTCTTCTGAGAACAGTGAACAAGAAATGAACTTGAATTTCGGCAAAGCGTCAAGGTTTTTATTGAATGGTACATAACTAATAAACATGATTATACACTGTCAGTATTTTCATGGAAAATAGACTTTGTTAAACACAGCAACATACTTTTGCCTTTTGGATAGATGCTAATTTAGCATTTGTAAAACACAAGGCCCCAGCAGAGATGGAGCATTCTCCCAGCACAGCCTAAGAGGGCTCCTGCTGGAGCCTTTTCTCTAACCAAACTGTCAGCACTGGCTCAGAGACCACCTGTCAGCTCCATCACAGCACTTCTGGGACACAATGCCATAGGGAGCTAAGATCAGGCTTCTAGAGCAGTATCGTCAGTGCCAGCCTGTGGGGAGGCCTCTGTGGAAGTGCAGAGCACAAATGCCAGAAATGGAGCCAATAAATATCAATGCAGGGGAAAAATGCAACATTCCTTTGTACATTAGTGTGCTCTCCTACCTCTGACCCCCAGACCTGTGGATCAGCCTTGCAATGACACACAAGCCTCTGTCATAATAGTGTTTGGATTTCAGTTGATCAGTAGGCGTGATGAAATTTGACAGTAAGATGCTCAACTGCAACAGCAATAGCTCTTAATGCTACACATGTATATATATTACATATTGGTACAATACATCTTAAAAAAGTCAATGGCCTAATGTAGCCATTTTTATGTTAATCTTCAAATATGAATATATATACTATTTATTCTCCTTTAAACCATAGAAGTTACAAAGAATATTCTCTCACCTTCCTGTACACCTTTTGTAAAAAGATAGTTAATTTATTTCTTTAACTGAAATGAATTAGCAGATTTTCCATCCCAGCTAGGAAATGGTTTCTCTCTTTCCTTGTTACAGTTGACAGTGATGTGGAATGGAATCACTTTTTTCTCTAGCTTTTCAGAAGGCATTTTCACATAGACTCCAGTAGTGAGACATCGTCTTCTCTTTATCTGTAACATATGGGAAAAAAGTAAAATAAACAAGTAATCCCAGCATAATCATTGACCAGCATTTTAGAGAAACTGATGGATGTTCTTCCTTTATTGAGTAGAATGCATTCTAGACAGCTTTCTCAGCCTCTTTATAGAAGATCTGCTAAGAGCATTTGAGGGAGGATCAGGATGAGGAGGGGCTATTTATAAAAAAAAAACAAAAAAAAAAAAAAAAAAAAAAAAAAAAAAAAAATAAAAAAAAATAAAAAAAACCTCCTCCTGCCATTCATTTAGCCCGTTGAAGGTGCTCCTGCTTCAAAGTTCAGTGTTGGTTCAAAGCAAAGAGTGTTCACACCTGACAGCTTCATTTAACTTCTAGGGACAAGGACTGATTGAAAAATATGGGACAGAGACATTGTTTGTTTCAAGCTCAGGTTCATTTCTAAGAGACTATGAGTGCTACAGACTCCTGTGGAAAAAGGCAACCCAGGCTTACATTTTGCATGCTTTTGTGCAGACATTTCTAGCTGTGAAATTAAAAGTGCTTTAAGTTACGCTTCCCCCATCCAAGGAGAAGGCAGTTTAAATTTGCTTTGCAGAGGTGAATAATGAGAAAAGAAAAAAACTAAATTCTGGGATTTTGTGTGAATCATTTGTGAAATGAGAGCACACATGAAGACTGTTGCCTTCATTCCCAGAAGCATCCAGGATTTTGCCTGAATTTTAAGCATCCAGCCCTAAGCCAGGGCTCAGTCCAGCTGATGGAAGCTGACTGCTTTCTAGTGCACTGGCAACACAAATGAGCCGTAAGTAAATATTAAGTGGCAGCTCCAGCAAGTCCTCTTACTTTGCATTATTGTAATAACATTGCACTACTAAAATGGAGCATCTCACTGGGTTTGTTCCCAGTGCTCTTCCCTGTTCTTATTTCTTTCTCCTTGTCCTCATCACACAAAGGGGTATTATTAGCAGAAAGGGGCAGAGTTGATGGGACTTACCACTTTGCCCACAAGAATGGCTGAGATGATGATACTGTAAAGAAAAAATCCTGAGGCAGTAGCTCCTAATACCCAGAGATATATGGCAGTGTCTGGACAAGGTTCTGGATCTAAAACATATGATATCACACAAGTCATGTCACACATAAGCCTCCTCAGGAAGGCCCTAGAATCAGTAACTCAGCCTCTACACTGCTTTTCTCTAGCATGTGCTATCCCAGTGATGCCTAAAGAAGCTACCTAGAACAGAGGCCAGACAGTGTTAAAGGAATAAAGTAGATATTTATTAAAAGGCCTTCAAAGGATACCCCTTGGGCAGTACAAGAGCCTGGCCATGGCTCCATCCAAGATGGACCCAAGATGGACAGTGTGTCACAAGTTTTCACACTTTTAATAAGTTTTGGTCTGTTTTCATATTGGGGTCAGTTGTCCGATTACAACTTCAGGTTATGAAGTCCCATCCTCCCAGTTTGCTCTCCTCAATTTGTTGTTTATACTTTTTGGGCCTGAAGCTGCAATGGTGTCCTTGGTTCTCAGGCTGGAAAAGGATTGTTTTGTCTAACTTAACTGTGAAAAGAACTTGCTAAAACTTTATATGTAGTTGAGAGTAACATACTCATGCAGTACAGAATCTGGAAAATATGAAAGCTAAAACTTAAGGCATCATCAGGATAGCACCAGGACCAAGCTCTGAGTCGGTGCCTACTCAATCTCCTATAAAAAGAGCCTTTATCTGTAGAAGAGCTCACACCTTACTCTGTTACTTTTGCTCTTCTGTATCTAACTACCTAGGCATGTACACTGCATGGTGTTGCCTATGCTATTGTGGCTATGACTATGCTTGCTTTGGGTGTGTGCAGAGAGACCTGAAAGAAATAAGAGCTAGTCAAGATTTTCAGAGCTGAAACCAATATTCACCCTCACTTCTTACAAACCGAACTCTGAAGACCTTTCACACTTAATAGCAACTCCCTTAACTTGGAAATATCGCAGTACTGTAAGCCTGCTTGCCTTACCAATGACATAGAGATGTGTCCCATTTCCCTTGTTCATAAAATAGGGTGGGGGGTACATCCGCTCCATCTTGCAAACGTAAAGCCCGGTGTCATTCGCTTGCAGGCCAGCCAGGGTGAGGGTCACATTGTTTTGGCCGGGGGTAACATGGCACTGAATGACCTCTTCCACAAAGAATGTTTTAAACTCCATGGTGTATGATGAAGCACAGATTTCTGTGAACTGGTCACCAGTCTGTTTAAGCAAAGTCACTCGAATTTCCTTTGCATTCCCAATGTTCTTGTATTTACACACCAAGCTGGCGACTCCTTGCCTGTTGGCCAGCACCATTGCTGGCTGAGTCACTTCCATTACTGTAAGGAAGTAAAGAGCATGAAGGTAAGTGAACTGTCAAGAAAGGATCTGGAGTAATTTTCTTCAAACCTGCACTGTAGGACGGGAGTCTTGCCACCTCCTATTAGCCACGGGTAATTCCTAGAGAAGCTGCTTTCAAAGAAAGGACTCCAAGACCACAATTCATGTTAGCATCACATTAATATTCTTTAAAAAGCTCAAGAACTGTTTTGATTACTAAAAATGATGTTATAAATCTTAACAATTACTTGTTACTCAAATAGTAGGTTATTTGGCCCACTTAGTCAAGCAATGAATTATCTGCATGCTTCAGTTCCCCTCAACACAAACTTTTTAATATGCATAAGAAAACAAAAAAAATAGATTATAGATGGTAAGGCTGAAATTTGAAATTTAAAATCAGGCTTTTACACCACAATTTTTGCCTAGTATAAATAAAAATGTTTACATTTAAGAACAAAAAAGTTGACATCCTGTGTGGAACACAGAACAGAAGTATTAAGGTAACAGTAAAACTGAAAAGAAAATCTGTTTGCATACTTTTCTTTCTGATCTTTTCTCCTCATTTTTAACTAGCTATTCCCAAGCCACAGTATAGCAACAATTTATACCCCAAGCCAATATAGCCCCACACAGCAAAGCCTGATAAACAGACTGCCAAAACACAATCTTAGGGGGAAATTACTGTACCATGTACAACCCCACTGACAGCTTTTTGCAACTTCCATATTCTATCCTGACACATGAGGGGAAGGCACTTTTGCTTTAGTAAGCTGTAAAGATACAGTATTATTTTTTCAATCTCATTTTGTATCAGTTATTTTGGGGCAGGGCTTGTATTTTCTTCAGTTCTGCAGTGCAAGAATTCCAGATGAAGAGCAGAATTTCTCCATGCATTCAAACCTCTGTACCCATGTTATCAGTTGTCACAACTTCAATTGCAGGTCCTGATTTTTCAAGATCTTTTCTTCCTTCTTGAGCTACTCTGAATGTTGCCCAGTGTCCCTGCAGATAGTGCTGCTCTAAAGTGTGTGTCTCGTTTTCCAGACACCTTGCAGTGCACCAAGACCTCGCTCCTATTAGTCCTATGTCACCTTCCTCTCCTTGTTGTACCAAGTCCGTCTCCTGCAAGGACATGAAACTGAAAACAAGTCGACACCCCCAGATACCTTGCCTCCTTCACCTACCCACCTTCAGCAATGGCAGTGGCAGTGCAGAGAAAGCCCACGGTGACCAATATTGAGAGCATTCCTGTTCTGGGACAGATGCTGAAGAGGCTGAAGGTCTGATGCCTTCAGACTTTAAGATAAACTGGAACTCTTGGGACTGGAAAAGAGGTGACACCTTTCAGGATACTGAATCTTCGAAATGTTTGAACCCACACAGAGCTGGTGTGTATATATAGCTTTGACTCCAGATGCTGTACCTGAAAGTAGTATGAAGTTTTGTTTTGGTTTTACGAGAAAGGAAGTAGTGGGTTTGATTAGTACGTGCACAGTTAATCTCAAACAGCATGAACAAAAACAACTATTCAGCAGATGGAAAATATAGATTCAATCTGAAACTGCTGTCCATTCTGCTGTAAGAATTGTGGGAGGAAAGGTAATCATCATTAGAGCAGTTCAGGCCCTTTGGGGGTGCCAGCTTGTGGAATCATAGCACTTAATATTTTAGCAATCTTCAAGTATTTCCTACCAGGGCAATGTGCAGAGAACTGTACTTCTGCCTAATGTGGCACAGTGAATCACTGCAAGCTAGCTTTTTTATGAAGGACTTACCTCCACCCCCAATTTCTTTGCTTCCTTTAATGTTAGTGCTTTTGATGTTTAAAAATTGCTACCCCCTTCAAAATACTGATTACACTTGCAATTACTTAATCTTTTTGTATCAGCAATGTGACATGACTCGTAATCCAGCCTCTTTAAGCTTTCCTGTTTCCAAGAAAAATTTATCTAGGTTTATAGCTAATGACTTCCACATCTGTACAGAACTTCACTACCTATGGACTTTACTGCCTAACTACCTTGACATCAGCAGATGAAAAACACTGCAGGAGCTTTGATTATTGCTATCTCTGCTTAGAGCACCTGCATGATTTAAAATCTCAGTGAAACAGTTTTTGCTCATGGACCTTTTAAAAGCCATGTAAGGTCTGAAAATTGTTTTGCTTTTTTGTATGATAAGCTGCCACATCCAAGAATCATTTCCTAAAGAATTCCATAAAAACGAAGGTTCACTTCAATTATCCTGAAGGTTGGAATTCTTTTTTTTTTACCCACACTTTGAGAAGTTCTTTTTGAAGGTGCTTCATCATTTTTGTATGTAGATCTAGTAGGTTGCAAAGACCTGCTTTTGCACTGTGATCTAGAAAAACTAACAGCATTAGTTCCTGAACACTAGCCCACCCAATCCAAAGATCAAAGATACTTAGTCTTGAAATCACATAAATACCTAAAAATTTAAATAAGTTTACTGCTTCCATACCTAGGTTATGCAATATTTGTTTGTAATGACAGATTCACAGTGATTTTAATCTTGACCATCATTCAAAACAGAACTGATGATAAATAAAAATACTGCTATGGGAAAATGAAAAACTGCACCCTAATAAAGAGACAGGCACGTACTGTGTTGCTGGTTAGACAAGCTTAAATCAATCTTAATATTAAACATAAAATAAATGCTATTGCAACATCATGTACTAGAATATCTGTGAGATTTATGGCATGAAATTACCAGGTTAGGCCTGACATTTTCATATCCAGAGCAGTAACTGAATTATCTGTCCTTTGTATCTTTTGGGCTGGGATTTTGCATGCAGTTAAACAAATGATGCATTTGAGCTTCATCAGCTATGGTGTCATCTCCTGATAATTGATTGAGACTGTAAATTGGTGGTGCAATTAGCCACCTGCAATTAGCTGGCAAAGGATTGCCATGTAAAACTCAGGAATCATACCACACCTACCCTCAGGATCTTGCACTGCTAGAGTGACAGGCAGCACTCTGGCACTCTTCTCTCTCCTGTTTGAGACTGCGCTAGCAAACTTTGTTTCCAGAGGTACAGGTCTTGTTTCCTGGCTGTTTTGTTCTCAGGGTGCATTTTCAGATCCAAGACTTTTTCCTTTTTACCCTTGTTCCTTCTTAAAAGCCTTGTGTTATGATAATTCCTCCTCTAAGTAAGCACGACATGTCTCCCTGCGGAGTCGCTTGAAGCCATCTCTGTCTTCAAAGACAGGGCAGCCTGAAGTGAGCCCAGGCTGCCTTCGGTTATCCCTTCCAATGGATAGAGATTACCTTGCCATGGTGCCTTCTACCCTTCCTAATCTGACTTTGGCTCTTGGCTTAATGCATGCAGACAGCAGGTGGATCATGCAGTAGAAGAGATCTTGCTCCAAATAAGATCTCACTTTCACTGCTCCCATCTTCCCAGCTCAGTTATGGCACGGAACAAGATATTGATAACAGAATGAGTTCCCCAGTAAAATAAAATCCACAAGAATCACTGTGGGCACCTTTTCTCTCCTCTGTGTCCCTTATCTAACTGTTCTTCAGCTGATCAAGAGTCTCTAGACTTCTACTTGCCCCTCCTTCACCGAATATATCATACAAAATATACAAGCCATGCTTTGTGGGCCAGAGCCACTGGACTTATCTTACCTAGTTACTGCACCTTCTTGTCTGTGTAGTCTGGTATCTTCCTGCCATATTTTATCTTGGGAACTCTTCATCTTTCATCCCTTCCCATAAATGGAACCTTACCCATGGTCTTGTGGCCAGGCAAGGGAATGGCTGAAAGAGTCCTAACCTTGACTTTGAGATTCAGGTCTTTAAGTGAGGTTGTTCCTCAGGTTGTTTCTAAAAGCTTGTGCTTTGTGCTCCAGAAGATCAATATGATATTCTTCTTTTCTTTAATGCACATACTTATACTGTAGTGCTCTTTGCTCTTAGGGATGATACTAATTCCCCTGTCAAGGAAACCCTTATATTTTACATATGCTACCACAGCAAAGTGTCAGAGCAGGGGAGAGAACTGAGGGCCTTGCACTGCAAAGCTGCAGAGCCTAAAACAAAAGGTTCAGCTTAGGAGTGTCTTGGGCTTCATGACCTCTTTGAACTGAGCTGAGGGAGGGACGTGGACTTATACTGGACTACACTACTGTGATTACTCAGATTGCTAGGAAGTTAAATAACTAGGTTTCTCATGTAAGTTTCTTTCTCATTTTGGGTTAGTCACCTGCATTCTAGTGATTTGCTTTTCTTCGCTGAACACTTGTTAGGGCAAACCTTCCTGCTGATACCCTGTCAGACTTCCCATTGCAGAATATTTTTATTCACAAAATTATTTTCACACTTGTAAGCCTGTCTCATGCTGCCCATGTTTTTTTCTGTGACAGGAACTTGCTTGGTACATTGCTTGAGATGTAATGGGGAGAAAAAATTCTTTTAATTTGCATTAAGTATCTGGTTTCGGGATATTTTGCTAAACTCAAAATATGAGGTCATGTCTTACTATGTTAAACAGTTCACATTTTGACCATGTTAGTTTGCCACAAACCTATTGGGGTTTTGAAATGCACTGTCATTTGAAAAAAATCCAGACCTCTAAGTGGTATGGCTGAAGAAAAAATCTTTTGTACAAAACAAGAGGTAAAGAGAAAAGGAAATAACAGAGTGACTGGGAAAATACCATTTCATTACCATTAAAGGACTAAAACCTGATTAGTTTAAGTAAAGGCTAGATCTAACCAAGTTTGGTGGATCCAGCTTCATTACTGAAGAAATCACAGTTCACATCACAAAACTACTGATTTTTAAGTCTCTCAGAATTGTTGCATTTTTCACAGCTTCTAATCTGGTTTTGTAAATGCTTCTGTCCAGTCCTAAGCCTGTGCCCTCAATCCAGCCTCAGAAGAGGTGAGGACAGCACTGGCTATGGAATTCTCTTTCCACTACTTCTTGAGGCACATGGGGTTGTTCTTCTTGTGAGCTTCTGCTGATGAGCAGATTGTCCAAAAAGATTTGAGATGGGGGTGGATATGTGAGTGTCCTTTTTCTTTGTGAAATAATCCTTGGTATTTCTTTTCTGGAAGTTAGGCTTTGTTTCTCCTGCTATAAAGTCAATTATACCCAAGCTTTCTTGATATGCACAGCATCTATAATTATCTAACACAGAGAGCAAATTTCTTCACAACTTTTTAATGCTGCCAGTTCTCAGTTAGCCTTGTGTCTGCATTCTAGCCCTTACCTGGCCAGGTTTGCTACATGTTATTTGTCATAAGCCGTCTATATCCCATCCAGGCCTATGTGAATGTATTGCCCCCACCCCATCCCCATGCAGCTTATGGTCAAAATGTAAGATCTAGGATGTAAGGAAAGAGATACAGACAGAAGTAAGAGGAAATAGAGACACAGGGCTGAGAAACAACAAAAGGTCTTCACACACCAACTTCCTTTCTCTTCTCCAGTTTCCTGCAGAGGGTTGTGACAGGGGAAAGATTTCAGGACAAATTTTAACAGAGACCATAAGAGTCTTGGCAGATGTTTAATGACTTTCCTTTACTGGAAGGAATTTTCCAAAGTAGAGCTCCACATATTTCTTGTTTCTAGACCAATCACTTGGGATTGAGCACAGAATAAAGTAGATATCTTCACCCCAAAGCAAACTGTAAGCTAGACTGTAAGCTAGTCGAAATTATAGAATAAGCAGGGAAGAACCAAGTCTAAAATTAAGTCATTAAGTGCACCCCATGACTGGAGAAATACTGGAGAAATGTTTTACTTCCACTTTCCTTTATTTCTTAAAGCATTGCAAAAAGGAAAACCAGCAAGAGGTAGACATATCTCTGGCTCTGGCTCTGACACAGCAGCAGTTTGCATTATTGAGGGACATGAGAATAAATCAGTGCTGAAAATGTGAGAAATTACATTCTAATATAAAATGAGATGGGTAAGAAATATTTTTAAAGGGTACAGATGAGGAGCATAATTAGGGGCCTACATCCAGTTTACACAGGGGTAATGAAATCCCTGATGCAAAAAAAAAAAAAAAGAAAGAAATTATAGTATGTCATTTCCAGGCCTCTTGGAAAACCTAGAATTAAACCTTTATAAAACAAAGGACTCAATGAAGTTTACATAAAGGAGAGAGTGCTCCAGTGCAGTAGACTTATGGAGAATCCAGATGTTTGAAAGACAGAAGACCTGACAAAGAAAGGCATTTTCATAAGCTCACAGTGTGAAGTTCATTCAAGGAAGGGCACAGAACAGATTCTAAAATACTTCTTTGAATTAATAACAAGTGAGTAATGAAGGTCAGCTTTTTTTGCCAGTCTGGAGGCCATTTGTGAAGAGTGGATGTGAGCTGATAGAATGGGATGGGCTAGAAAATGAAAGTAAATTAAATTAAATTAAATTAAATTAAATTAAAATAAATTAAATTAAATTAAGGGAGAAGTCAGTAAAGTAGCAGAAAGCAGAAGTCACTGGACAGGCACAAAGAGAATGACAAGGTGTTTGAACTGACAGATTCACACCAGCATTTTGGACTTTGGCAGCAGTGAGCCAACGTTTGTCAAGGCCAGCAGAGATTGTTTCGGCAGTTGAGGTGAACAAGAATCCTGAGCTAAGGCTTCTAAAGGTATTTGGTCACATTCACCCATGCCCACATTGTGTCTGATTTGCCTTTGCAGGGACAGAAGTACTGCACAGTATGCATCTCTTCCCTGGGGCACACCGAGTTTGTGAACACAAGCCACAAGCCTTGGACAATTTAGGGGAACAGCTTCTGCATGGAAATCTCAGAGGGCTTGTGATGAGATGGAGGTAGGGAAATGAGAATACCAAGGGGGGAAAGGGTGTTTTGGCAGAGATATGAGTGGCTGGATCAGTGAAGGGTACAGGTAGCTTTTTTGTGCCTTCAGATGTCACTGTTGGGCTGAGTGAAGTATATTCTGAGACAAAACCTGCCCAGAAGTCTCTTATGAGTGAAAAAACACTTTAGTGAAGACCAGATAATGCACCACTTGCATCTCCTTCAATAATGCTTTTTAAATTTTGCATGACAGAGCTAGGCAATAGCACTGAGGGAGGAGGACCATTCAGAATCCCTCCTTGCTATAAACCTTGCCTTGCTTTTTTGTTTCAGACACCTTCTCCTTGCCTCTTTCCTTGCAGTTTTATTTACAAAAAGCATAGAATGAATAGTGGCTTTATCACAGATTGTTTATTCAGGGCTTGTATGAGAATGTAATCCTGGGAATTATGTGTAAGGTCTGTAGGGTTGGTGTCCTAATTTAAGGAACTTTAATGTTCAATCTGTCCGCCTTTGGTCCATGCCACCACATGTTACTGAAAGTTTACAGTGGTGTATGCAAGGATTGTGAGTTGTCATAACAATAGCTATTAAATCATAGGCTGGGGGCTCTGGAAAACAAAGATACAGAATTTCTAGCAGAGGATTGTAAAATAAATCCCAGATTTTGCAAGAACTATTCTGATTTTGAAGTGTAGCAGTTGCAAAAAAAATGTCACTCCATCAGGCAGATATCTCTGCAAATGGGATGCTATAGCCAAGCAGTGGCTTTTTGGCTGGCATCAGCAAACTAAAAGCAGATCCTATATCTTCCAAAATGTATCAGCTGCAGGATTTGTTGTTCAACCCACTCTTCCCCACATAATGTGATCTCATGCACAAAGCCTTACTCATGGATTAGTGATAACTCAAACTCCTTTGTCTTTCCTAGTTTATTAAGTATTTGAAACCATATTTCTAGGACTTAGCAATTGCCCTGTCCCGAAGTGCCTACCAGGGCTAAGTACAAAACCAAACCCCTGAAACATCTGAAAGGCCATGTTCAAGAGGAGGCTGAAGACTTTGATTAGCCAAAGGGAGGTTTGAAATAGCTGACAAGTCTCTACCTCTCTGCTCAGAAGCTCCTTCTTACTCTCCCTCTTTGCTGACAGGTATTAGTGCTCCCTACAAGCTTTGTCTTTCTCATATTCTTACAGTCACATCATAGTGACTCTTAAGGATATTAACTTGAATGTGAGAGTGTGGCCAGATTGCTCTCCTGGTTATTTAAGTTGAGCACTGATTAATGCCTGTTATAAAGCCTCTAGCTACAGTGAGCATTCAACTTAGGGGCTTCATCACAGCTCTAGCTGGTTCCTCCCACTATCATACCTGAAAACCCAGCTAGGAAATCCTACATTTTAAAATTCAAATCCGTTCGCCAAAAGAATTCTTTATGTTTTGGCCACAGGGATAACATACTACAACGGATAATAGTAATCAGGTTTGTTGGCCTGTGTGCTAGGGATGAAGGGGAGAATCAAGGAACTTTGCAAATGTATTCCTAGAGGGGAAAGAAATTATGCCAAAAGGCTGCAAAATCAGTGAGAGAGGATGGGCTTGTGGGTAACACACCACTTGGGGAATTCTTCTTTTCAGTATCAGTGAGATTGTATCTGGTACATACAAAGAAAACAAATGTGTTGGATGGGGCCCAATAAAAATCAAATTCTAAGCAAAATAGGGAGAAATGTTTTGAATTTTACAATTTTGAAGAAATCTTGAAGGAAAGGGGAGTTTTTTTTAGAAAATGCATGTACCTATTTTCATAAAACTTTTTTTAAGTCCCCCTCAATATATTTCATTTTATAATCATTAGCTCTTTTGTAAAAAAAGACCCAGCAGTGTCTTACATACTGGCAAAATATATTTTTTCTTTTCTCTGTCTAGAACCAATATTGGGTGAAATGAGAAAAAGGTGAAGGGAACCTTTTTCAGCAAAAGCAACTGCAGTTAAGCAAAGCTTTCTTGAGAAAGTTTCACTTCCTAAGGTTTTTTGCTATGTTTGCTCATTTAAATGTCCATTGTATTAACCTACTTTTTGTGAGTTTCAAATGTCAGCAACTTACTGATGCCTTTGAGAAAAAGTAGAAGAAAGCAGACTGCCTAGTTCTCATTCATCTAAGCACATTAACAATTTGGCCACCACAGCCTTGTAATTCCTGCAATGCAAGGTGCCTCATGTATCCGCCTGTGCTGGGTTATTGCCGGGTGTCAGGATTCCGTGCAAATACATGGTATCCCTGTCCCAAGGGCTTTGGGCTGGAGGGGTAAAGCAGCACTCAGTCTCCCCTCATTACCATTCCTTCAGCTACTGAACTACAGCCCATTCCTGCCTGGAAGGGGTTTGACTACAAGAACACTTTTTTTGCTGCTCTTTTAATACTGCATCCTGAAACAGAGTAATTTCATTTTCAAGCTATTTAGTGTTAGATTGTGTACTAGGTCATAATGCACTGAGCTAGCAAATGCAGGCTGTGGAGAGGATGCAGCTATAATTTCTGTCTGTGACTTGGCAGTGACAGATCAGTGTTTTGTTAAAGTCCCTGGGTCACTGAGGAGCTGGACACACATGGAGCTGCAGGCTCTGGAGTCTTGAGAAATTTGGATTTGCCTGATATACTGTCATGCCTTGGAATGTTTTTATTTTTGAAATAAACTTCTGCAGCCAAAAGTCTGGGACAGGAGATGGCAATACACCCTAGGAGCTTGGCCAGTACAATTATATTCTTTAATAAAAAGGAAAAAACCCCCAGATTTTCAAATTAAATAATTCTCAATAGATTTTTCAAATTAAATTATTTTATTTTTCTTTCAAAGCATTATTTTCCTTCCAAAAACACTCTATTTTTAAATATTCAACAATATTTAATTAGTCACCATCCAAATCCAGTCTTAATTGTTTTAGGATTAAATGTCTGTTTTGAAGTCAAAATTGCTACTTGTTTTACTTCTCTATTCACAAAAGATCTTTTTTTTCCCTTTCGGTCTGACTGAAATGAGTCCTCTTGACTTTCCATATTTGCCAATGAAACACAAAAAAGTAATTATTCATTAAATTCCAATGAACACCCTTCATAAAACTTCTGAACTATGCAAAGTAGTCTCCTTCTGGGAAATAGTTATAGATCATTTTACGGTACAAGCTTGAAACATGACTCAATGACCCTCAACTTGCACACTAGAACCTTTCTCATTCATCTGATTATTAAGACTTTTGCCTTGTCTATGGTTTTGAGCTCATTTTCACCCTCCTTTATACTACCATTAATCTTCTCTAGTTTTCTTTTGCTTACAACAAAATATTCTTTATCTTTTGAGATATCAAATGCTGCCATCCTGTGAGGCAGATGCATCTGAGAGGACAGAAATGATTACATGACTTGGCTCCTGAAGTTCCTTGTAAAACCTGTTACTACTCTGATGGTGTCAGCAGGAAGGACAGGGAGCAGCCACCTGTCCCTGGGGCACCCATGGCACCCCCAGGTAGCACTGATAGAGAGCTGGCAGGGCTGGCAGGGAGAACAGGCCTGGCCTGCCAGCTGATGTTGCTCAGGATCTCCAGCAGGACAGGAATTCTTTTTGGCAAAGGGTGGAGGGATTCTCTTCACATAGGTCTGTCTTTGCAGTTGAGCCTCTAGGGAAAACAAACACCAAGAAACACAACAGAACAGAGACACACAAGGGCAAACTGAGGGACCAGAGGCAGAGGAGGGAAAGGAAGAAGCTTTGATTTCCACCTACCCCCCCCTTTTGCAGCCACCCCAATCTCTTAATTTCCCTCTTCTCTGGGCCCTGCGACTGCCAACGCTACCACCAGTGAGTGTGGTGGGAAGCAAGGGCTGCCAGCTTCCTCTTTACTGTCAGTCAATACCCTCCTGAAGGGAATCACAGACAGTCCCTCCCCAGCAGCCTCTCTGAAGGTGGACCCTGACCTCATGCTGCCAGGCTTTTCAGCTGACCTCGAAGAGGAACACACCTGCTTCTTGCTTTAGTATTGCTGCTTGCAATTTGCAAAAGTTATGTTCTCTTTCTTGCCCTTCTCACTCATGCATAGGACAAGTGGGGTCTCTGGGTTATATCCCAGGTGCCCCAGCTGAGTACAGGTCCTTCCCCTTGCACTAAAATGGACAGTCACCACCTGTTTACATGGTAATCCATTTGCTTGGCACTTTCAGGGGTTAACTGCATTTTTAGTTAACCTGCATTTGCTGTTACTTAGATTCACTCAAATAAGTGTCCACAGTTTCTTCAAGGCTTTTGTTTAGTTACCCAGTTTAATAGCAAATGTCATAAAGGCCACATCTAGCTTGTGCACTCCTAGCTGTTTAAATGTCTACCATAATTGTCCATGTCATTCTTGGACATTTTTTCCCCTTGAAGGGTGGAAGTTTTCTAGAGGAGTGTATGCCTACAGCAACCATCATTCATTTAGCAAGAAAGGGAAGGCAGATGATATTTTGTTATCAAGGACAGATTGGTTCTTCAATTCCAATGCCACCAAGACTTCCAGTCCTTGAAGATCAGGCAGGAGCAGAGCTTAGCCAATGGCACCTTATCCTCTGAGTTGCTTGTGCTCATTTCAGGGACACTGTGAAGCCCAGACAATCAACATGTCTTGGTGGCAAATCATGTTTCATGTGATTTGATTTCTGGTGAAGACATGATAAAAAGTTTGTCCTTGTACTCTCAAAACTGCAGGCAGATCTAGTTTGCATTGGCAATTCTCAGCCTTCAAGAGGAAATTCTCAGGGAGCAACATTGTTTACCAACCCATAGGGCCATCTCTGGTGTTACATTGTGGGCGCACATTCAGTGCAAGCGCTGTGGTGCTACTTTTGAGCTGCTGAAAGATTCCTTTTGTGACAGTGACCTTACACAAGGCAGCACTAAGCCTTACCTGCAAAGGGAGGACTTGGCCTGCAGTTGGGTGTGTGCTACTGCCAGCTCTCAACTCTTATCTCTTAAGCTAAAGTACCTGTCACCCTCCCGTCTCATCATTTCCCTCAGGCAAGCCCAAACCACCACCTTTTAATTTATTAAAATAATGGGATTTTACTGTATAATTTATTGTGATCCAAGTGAGAAGACACTGCACAGTGCCTGAATTGTCTCATCACACAGAGAAGGGTTTCACTGACAGCCTGATCCCATGGAAGAGCAACTACCAGAATGAGCAGGACCATTCCCTGTCCCCCTAAATGCCCAGCTGAGTAGTCTAGTGCCTCTCTCTCTCTTGCTGAGGCATTAGCCCTTGTGCAACTGTGTAAGCTATATCCTTTCTTTGCTCCAGTTCATGCCACTGCCAAATTAATCCCAGTGTCCCCACAATAGAGTGGTGGTGCAGCTGGAGGCCAGAGAAGCAGTCTGGATGGTGCTGCCTTTCCTTGTTGATGCTGGCTAAGATCAAGTAAAGCAGATCATGAAAATGTCCTAAAATACTGCCTAGCACAAAACACTCCTGACAGTCAGGACAGGACTGGAGAATTCCTCAAGGCTTTCTCCTCAACCACATATATTTTGTTTGCGTTTAAATCTTTCTGAGTCTTTACTCTCCAACACACCATATATAGTACATCTAATACACAATGAAGATAATTAAATCCTAAACATGTAGTCTATGATATAGCTTGAGACACAGGTGTGATATAGCTCACACTTGTGAGCAGTGTCACCTCAGGGAATAAATGAATGGAATGAATCGTTGAAATTGAAATTTATTTCTGCACAGTTGCCTGGTGTGACACTTCAGGTATACTCAGCTTTGACCATAGAAGTCTCCTAAGCAATGATTTCTGAAGTAAAGTTTTCTAGCAAAATGGTATTTTTTGCTCTGATATAAAGGGCTGAAGGAGGGGCTGTGATTAATATCAGAAATATTTAATTTAATATTAATTCAATATTAATTTAATATTGATCAGGGGAATATCTTCCAGAAACACAGAGTTCTCTACAAACAGACATATCAAGTGAATGCGATGGGGTTAAAGCAGGGCTGAGCTCTCTCTCCAAAGGATAAGCCAAATCTGGGCATGTTGGGAACCTCAAGATGGAGGTCAGGAGAAAGGAGTTCTGGGTGCCCAGAATTTCACTGTAATTGTCTGTGTTTATAAGGTAAATCTTGTTGGATCATCCATAGCCATAGGAATGATGGAGATGTGAGGAACTCTGCTACTTGTCTCTGTGAACAGCAGATGCTGCTTTGGGTGTTTGCCACAAGATACTTGTATCTGGAATGAATGGCTCTGGACTCCAGGAATATCCTGTCTGCCCCCACACCATTCTTCAGCGGCCATGCCTGAGTGTTGTAAGGTATTTAAACTCCAAGATGAAATATTAGTTACCAGCTGACGGTTCTGGCAGGGGGACAGCCCACCCTTACCCCAGGGCAGCCAGCAAGTGCCCTCACCAAAGGACCCCAGATTTGTGGAGTGAAGATGTTCCACTACCAGCCCCAGCTAGATGAGCAGTTTGGATGCAGCTGCCCAGCTTTGGAGGCTGAGAGGTTTTCACAGGAGTGTCCTTGGGCCCACTTGATTTACTAACAGACACAGAGCAAGATTTAGCCCCAGGTAAATGGGGCAAAGGGAACTTTTCTTGCAAGCTTTCTGAGCTGATGTTCCTGTAACTCTGGGGGTTGGAACCCTGAGGCTTTATAAGGAACTCACAAGGTTCTCCCCTTCTAGGAAGAACATAACTTCTACATTAAAGAGTGGGCCTCAGATCTTAAAAGCATTGTTAGTTTTTCCCCTCAAATACACCCACACCTTCAAGAAGCACCTAGACAATACTCTCAGGCACATGGTGTGATGTGTGAGGCTGTCCAGTACATGGCCAGGAGCTGGACTTTGATGATCCCTGTGGGTCCCTTCCAGCTCAGAATATTCTATGGTTCTATGATATCTATCCTTCACATTTATGGTGTTGCCATCTTCACATTAGGACCAGGTTTGTAATCTTGTATCTAGTCCTTGTAAGAGCGGCTGCAACAAGAAACAACAGCGGCTGACTGCTGTAGCTTGACAGCCCCAAAGGAAAGGGAAGATAAAAAGAGATGGGGAGTGACTCTCAGCCTGATTTCTCTAAATCCAGCATCCCTCCAAAATATTTAAACATGGTCAATTACGTAAAAGCTCTAGTGTTAATGGGAAATAAAAATAATAACTTAGAATTTTAAAAATTAGCTGAGAGTGCAGCAATGTCCTTATCAGGCCTCCTTGATAGATGAACAGGGCAATATATATCTTTGACCTTTCCCCTTTGGCAAGAGTGTTATGTGTTAGCATGCAGTATATTCTTAGAAAAACCTCTGCCATACCTTCCCGAAGAATTCATTTCCCGCAAGCCTCCCCCTTTTCAGTTTGAGAGCTGTGGGTTTGTACAAAACATCACTGTAAAATAGGTCTACCACAGCCAAATGTCACTTGACATGTCACATCCTCAGAACCAGCAATACCGTGCCCTTGGCAGGAATGATGAAGTATCGAGGGTAACTATGAAATGCTTGTGAGCCAGCCAAGTCTTTCCTTTCGTATCCTTCTCAGCACCAGTGGTCTCTGCTTCGGTGCGGAGTGGCTGTGTGGCTGGATGCCCCCCTCAGGTGTCCTCCAGAAGGGAACGTGTTCCCTGCTTTTTTTACTCAGTGCTGCTCAAAGTTGTGCTGGGCAGACCAGAGCTGAAAGCTTGGTGCCCGTCTGCAGATCACAGACCATTTGGTCCAGTCGCAGAGATTTGCATGGCCCCAGACAAGGCCCACCAGGCATATCATGGCAGGTGCTGCAAGAGATAGGGAAAAGGCACTGTCAGTATCATGGTGGTCCAGCCCAAAGCTTGAACAAATCCAGTATGTCAAGTTTGTTTCTCACTGCAGTCAGTACACCATTCCCCAGTCAGCAGGTGAGGCATGGAGAGTGTAACATCCTGGCAGGTGTTCTGGTGGGAGCACCACACAGAAAAACAATAGTGGCTTTGTTCCTTAGCCAGTTTTGTGCAGAACCCGATTCTCCTCCCAGGGAACATTTCGTCATTGCTCAGTGCTGGTGTCTTCATAATTTACGAGGCTGAAGGAGCATCCCTGCATGAGGATGTGAGGTGAAAAGCCCATAGTTTATTAGTAGTTTGGGAGCTCATGGAAAATGTAGGGTATATTTCCTGCTGTCCTAGGATGGCATCATACTTTGTCTTGCAGAGTCATAAACTGAGAAGCAGAAGTGTAAACCTGTAATAGTTGACTAGATTGAGTAAAGCTTATTCCTGGGGTTTGTACTATTGGGCTTTTCTGTCAACTGAGGCAAGTGACCACTATGGAATGAACAGAGTTGTAAGAACTATGGTAAACCTTCTGGAGCCTCCAGTTACCTCATTTGGCCTTCATATAAAAAATGGCCCCTGACCTCTTGTCTCTCCTCCTCACATCCTCTCATGTGGGAACTATCCAAGCCAGTCCTGGGAGACCTCTGGTACTCAGCATTGAATGTCACTGCTTTCAAGAACATTTGTTACTTTCGGAAATGCATCAAATTCCTCTGGACCCTGGGGAAAAGCTGAATGGGATCTCAGCTAAAGAGGCACCTCCCAGCTCCTTTTCCCACATGCAATTTTCCTTGGCTCAGCTCACAAAGTGCCCATATTTAACAGAGGACTGCATCCCCTTGTGTGCAGCAGCCCATCAGAGTAGGTGGCTTTCCAAAAGGGACACACGGCTTTCGTTCCAGCTACCTAACCTAGCCTTCTTCTGCTAGCAGCAGAGCAGTTGGGTGCATGGGCCAAAGCTGAGGCAAGGCACATCCCAGAAACTGTGAGGTGCTGCTGGCTAGCTCCCTGTGGACCTGTAAAGGCAGGAGAATTTTGATCCACATGGATCAGCAGGTGGAGAAACACTGCTCCTTGAGATACCAGGGACTGCCCTCTTTCCTAGCTGCCCTCCTGTCCCCAAGTACTTGTGGCAGAGGGGCTGTGAATCAATGTGGATATGAAGAAAGCTAGAATGAGCCCTCGGCTGCGCAGGAGGGACAGTGCACACCGGCGGTTTGCAGCCTCTTGGCGCAGACCAGCAGCTCACGGCTCTCTGCAGAGGTCGCGGCGTGCGCAGAGCCGGAGGGGACCGGCCGGGGCTCGGGGCTGCGGGCCGGGGCGGGAGCGGCAGCCGCAGGGCGGCGGCCGTGGGGGGTCCGCTGGCGTTCGGTACCCGCTCCGCGGGCAGGAGCAGCGCGGCCCCGGC
>VYXF01007245.1:679865-761284 GCA_013397295.1 Polioptila caerulea
CCAGGAACAGCAGCAATGTGCTGTATGAATGCTACAAGTTTAAAGGAAGGGAAATGGTTAGCAGAATTTTTAGATATCATTTCAATCATTTAAAATCACTACCTTGCACACTTATATCACTTACACTTAGTAAAGCAATTTAATTTCCAAGGGTTTGGCACGCAGTGATCCATTCGATACTATGATTGTTGCCATTTTATTTTGAAGGCAGTAAAAGTATAGGTTTGCATTACTTTTCAGGATCATATTCTGTATTTTCTCATTTCCTCTTTTAGTATTAGATGCTCCTTTTAATTCTTGATTCATTTATTTCCTTCTGGTTTTTTTTATTTGTCTCCTTCTAGCTCAAAGGCTGCCCATGTGTTCAAGGGCAAAAGCTGGATTTCCATGCAGCCAAGTAAAAATTGAAAGGGCAAATAGACCTGTTGCTTGTGCCTTTCCCACTGTCACACATAACTACTTCAGGCAACACTTCAGGCCCATCGGGGTGTTGTAGCTCATAGAGGTGGCTGGGCTTGGATGAGCAGTGTACTCCCATCTCCCACATGACCATGTAGGAGTTGCTGTACCACTGGCATGGTTAGCTGAGCAGTCATAGCACAGACACAGTTTGGGAGGCCACTTGAGCTAAGTAGCTCTTTGGCAGCTGTCTGCTTCCGCACACTGTAGAGCCTTTTAATTCTTTTTCCCTTAACAAGCACTCAAGTCCACAGAGTTTTTCTTCCTAAATTCCTTTAACTGTGTCAAAGAATAAAGAAGTCTGCAGATGAAGGATTTCTCTTCTAATCTGAATTCTCTGCACCAGTTTGAGCAGTCTTGCTTCAAGAAGCAGCAAGCAGTTTTCTGTCCACCTGTGAGGGAACACCTGCTCTGCTGCAGATGGATGTCAGCAGTGATAGCTTGCAGCTCTCTGCCCAGATCATTTTTCCTTTCCAGCTGATGTTCTGGACTAGGGCAATGATAGCATTGTTTTAGGATTTCTGGCAGAGATCCCAACTCAAACTGAAGATGAACCAAACAGAAGGTAGAGTGGAGTGCAAGAGGTGGGAAGACTTTTTTCTGAGAACTGCCTCAGGCAGGGTGCTAGCAAATGCAAGTGCCTGCATTTAAGGTAGTTCTCCAAAGCCCCTTCAAATCAGCAGAGAGAAATCCTCTGTTTACTGATGTTGGATGTTAGATGACATGAAGATGGTTTCTTTAGGCTCTCTCATAGGCCATGAATGGACTCACACTGTAGTGCCAAGTATAGATCTACATAAAATCACTAAAATGAGTGAAATATAGTCATTTTAGTCTGTGGTGAAATACAGTCATTTTAATCTGTGGTCTGGCAACTTGCAGTCATGCCATTTTTGTGAATGAACAAAACAACTAGGAAAATAGGAAAATGTGTCTCTGTATCATCCTGATAAGAAACAAGATCAACTTGATAGGAATGAAAGAATTGAGTTCAGAGAAGATCACAGAATCATAGAGGTTGGAAGGGACCTTTAAAAATCTCTAGTCCAACCCTCATGCAATGAACAGGGAGATCTTCAACTGGAACAGGTTGCCCAGAGCTGTCTCCAACCTGACCTTGCATATTTCCAGAGCTAGGACATCTCCCCCCTCTCTGGACAGCCTGTTGCACTGCTTCACCACCCTCATTGTCAAAAATGTATTCCTTATATCTAGTCTAAATCTACCTTCATTTAGTTTGAAACCACTGCCTCTTGTCCCATTACATCAGACCCTGCTAAAATATCTATCCCCATCTTTCTTGAAGGGCCCCTTTTAGTATTGCAAGGCTGCAATAAGGTCTCTTGGAGCCTGTGTTTCTCCAGGCTGAGCAATCCCAGCTCTCTCAGCCTGTCCTTGTAGGAGAGGTGTTCATCCTTCTGATCAAATTTGGTGGCCCTCCTCTGGATGTTCTCCACCAGCTCCATGCCTTTCCTGTGTCAAGGACACAGTACTCCAGGTGGGGCCCCAAAAGAGCAAAGCAGAGGGGCAGAATCCCCTTCCTTGCTCTGCTGGCTTCACTGCTTTGGATGCAGCCCAGAACAAGATTGGCTTTCTGGGCTGGAAGCACATGCATGGTGCTCATGTCCAGCCTCTCATCCAGCAGCATCCCTGAGTCCTTCTCAGCAGGGCTGCTCTCAGCCCGTTCATGCCCCAGCCTGGATTAACACCGGGGATTGTTCTGACCCAGGTACAGCACCTTGCACTTGGTCTTATTAAACCTTCTGAGATTCCCATGAGCCCACATCTCAAGCTTGTCCAGGTCCCTCTGGAAGGCATCCCATCCATCGGGTGTGCCAACAGGACCACTCAGCTTGGTAGTGTCTGCAAACTTGCCAAGGGTGCACCCAATTCCACTGTCTGTTGTAACTGACGAAGATATGCAACAGTACAGGTCCCAGCACAGACCTGAGGGACACCACTGATGATGTCCATCTGAATATTGAGCCTTTCATCTCGACCCTCTGGATACAACTGGCCAGCCAATTCCTCATCCGCTGATCAGTTCAGCCATCAAATCCATCTCTCTCCAATTTAGAGAGAAAGGTGCCGGGGGACTGTGTGAGATGCCTTACAGAAATTCAGACAGACGACATCAGTAGCTCTTCTCTTGTCCCCTGATGTCACAGAAGGGCACTAGGTTGTCTGGGTTGATCTGTTCCATGATCTTCCCATGCACTGAGGTGAGTTTGACAGCTCAGTAGTTCCCATGGTCATCTTTTCTACGCTTCTTAAAAATGGGTGCAGTATTTCCTTTTTTGCAGTCACCTGGGATTTTACTTGACTACCATGTCTTTTCAAATATCAGAGAGAATGGCTTGGCAACTACATCAGCCAATTCCCTGGGGATTCTGGGATGCATCTCATCAGGTGCCATAAATGGTCACAAATCCTATTTTCTCTTACAGTGGGAGGCACTTTGCTCCCCCATGCCTGCCATGCAGTCCACCCACTCAAGAGATGTGGGAAAAGAGGTTTCCAGTGGACACTGAAGCAAAAAATAAAAATGGTTGAGTACCTCAGCCTTCTCCTCAACCATTGTTACCAGTTTGTCTGGGGGCAGTGTGCATTTTCTTTTACATTCATGGAGATTTGGCATCAAATCAGGGCTGAACTATTTCTAAGGCAAATTATTGAAGAATGCAAAGTGCCGAGGTGTAGAGGACGGCTATTACATTTATATTATGTGATGAAATTAGTATAATGAAATTGAGAAACAAAAGAAATACATTATGTCCCATGAATTTTATGAAGTGCCCCTTCACTGAGGATCACTGAGGACCCTTTCCCTATTTTCTTTTTTTTCCACATCAAATTTTCCAAGTCTTCCACCAGGGTGTTACTTTATTGTGCACCAGAGGAGGGAGATACATATCCACAAACCTTCTGAGAAATGCATTTACAGGAAATAAAATACAAACAAGCAAATCTTTCTTTCTCTTCTGTGTGAAGAGACTGTTCAGTCTCACGTTTGTTAAATAGCTTAGTTAGGGATTTAACTAGTGCTAGTTACTGAAAATGTATCTCATGGCCTTCAGGTGTTGCAGTGCATGAGTGTTAGCTGTGGGAATCAGAGCCCACTGACATACACAAATGACAATCAATGCTGTTCTAAGAAGTCCATCTTTTTAATTGCTTTGCTGGCAGATGGATTCTGCACAGTCTCATTTTCTCACTGCAGGCTGCCTTTGTTTTTTCTCACTTTCTAATCAGATAATTCAGTATGGTTTGCAGACACATCACTCTGCAGAGACATACACCACTAAAAAGGTCTCACCATTTTTTTTCTGCAGTGTTGGAGTTGCTCCATTCTGGTGATTTAACCCTTCAAAACCTAAAACATCTCAATAGAAAAGGAAACAGATTTTACGTATGGGAGGGTTGCCATTTTGTTTTTGAGACAATGGAGCTATTTCCACTTTCTCTTCATTCTCCTTGTCTGAAAGTCATAAAAAGCTGATGGCCAGCCTCTTCATTTACATGAAAGAGTCAAGCTTCAAGCTGTCTCCTGAAATACTTTTCCAGTAAGAGCATCTGAAAAGTTTTTGCAATATTATTTGCTTTGTTCATCTAGGAAAAGATAAGATGACCTGGCATTTTGACTCTTTCCAAGTGTATGGAGAAGTCAAAGGCTTTTAAAATAATCCATGTCCTAAAAACTTAATGGATTATTTAAGTGGCATGTATAGTTCAGTTTGTAGTGCCTACAGTGTTCTCTGTACATCCAGTGGCTCAAGAGTTCCTGATTTATTTAAGCTGCTTTCAGGTACTTGGCCCTGGAGAATAGAGATCTCATATCAATTTTTGAGTTTGTTCCTTCCGAGTACCTGATCTCTTGAAGAGCTTCTGTTTGTCCTTCTTTTTTTCTTGTAACAGCAGAAGGTTGTTCTGATGTGCAACTGTTCTTTGTCTCACTCTTCGTAGTGAGACTTCACCTTCTCATGATACAGGCTGTTGCCCAATGGATGGCTAAATTTCTTCTGAGGTTTTGAAGGAATGCTTCCTCCCACAGTTGTCCTCTCTGTGCACAGGACTCACCAAGCCACATCAAGAGGGCTCTGCTTTAGTCTCAGAGACCTCAGATTTGAGGGCAGAAGAACCATTACAAGCCTCTGTATTTTTGTATTAGTTCTTCCAAACAACTTACATGTTGCCATATTTCCCTTGGGGATGGGATTCCTGCTATAATGTAGAGATATCTCTTCCTATGGTTGACCTCAGCAGTGAGAATCCGTATTTGCTACTGAAATACTGGCATATGCTGACATTGAAAAGAGAGCACAATACTTATGCTTTCATTCAGCATCACTGTAAGCAATTTCTCTATTTCTGTCAGTTAATGTTTGTGAGTGCAGCTGGAACCTGGAGGCCAATGGGCTGGAGATGATGAATTTGTTTTGGTACAAGGAAGGGAGGGTTCTTTTGAAATCAAAGTCATTGGTGTTGAAATCTAAATTAAAATGATCCAATTGCCAAGACTTCCTCAATGCAGAAGGAGGTTAATTAGGCAGCCATCCTTCTCCTGAGCAGTCCCTGCTTTGAGAGAATGAGTAACAACATGAGCTGGAGTCTTCACTACATAATACCATTAGGTTTATTACTCTGCTTTTATAGCTTGCAGTAAAGAGAACAGTTGCAATTAATGAATGAAGCGAGTACAATGCTGCAGTCAAGATATGGGTGAGGCATAAAATAGTTCTGCCAGTCACATGGCAGCAGGAGAAAGCACCACAGTTTGTCAGGAAAGGAAACTCACTGGGAAAAAAACACTGGGATCAGCTCACCAGTGAAAAGAAATCTCTCCCTCACATGTATCTGACAGCATCCTACCAAAACTCTCCAGGAATGATAGTTGGGAACAGAGAGGAAGTTAATGAAGGCTCAGAGGAAGAAAAAGACTGTTTAACCAATTAGCCAGAAACTGGAGACACTCCTCTGCAGATTGCTGGCTGCAGCAGGCAAGTTACATGTGGTGTTATGAAAAAAAAAAATAAAAAAAAAAGGCCTTTCCAGTTCTGAATTTCATGCTCTTGCACCAGTGTAAATCCCAAACAGTCAGTGCTGACTGTTCACTGTTGTGTAGCAGAGATGTAGATTGTGTTCCTCTTCTCAAGCATTAAACTGGTGTTTGACTGAAAACAAAGCCAGCTAACACCAAAAGGCAGTAACAATATATATTCCTCTCTTTTCATTCCTTTTTCACTGGTTATACACCCAATTTAAAAACAAACAGCTACACATGCCAATCACATTACAAGTCCTTATATTTTCTTGTATTCTATTTCCCAGTCAATCAGCTGTCATCTGTTTGGTCTAAAATCTTCAGGACATGGAATATCCCTTTTCAGCTTGTACAGCATGGAAAAAATAGGTCTTTGATTATTACTGTAATATAAACGTGCATTTGTGATCACAATTATTGCAACTGTATATAATGAAAATCATAAATATTATTTCTCAAAGCTCCTGTTAAAGGCCCTGAGATGATTGCTAGCTAATGATGGAAACACATTGCTTTAGGGGCAAGCTGGGCCATCATAAAGGCTTAATATCTTCCACTGGAGCAACTAAGTTTGTTGGAAACCAGACACCATTGCCAGGTGGAGCACAGGTCTGTGTGTTTCTCTTCTGTTGCAAAAAGCCTCATGAGTTCTGGGTCCCCCAGGAAAAGGCAAGAGAGTTTGTACAATCTAGTTTGCAAGAAGAGTGACTGATGTGTTCAGAAAGGAAGTTTCTTCAGGCACGTTTTTTTTCCATTAGAAAGGGACACACTTTGCCAACCAGAGAGGAGGGCAGGCAGCAGTCACTGAGCAGCATGGACACTTTGTGCAAGGAGACCTTACACTGAGCAACACAGGGGAAATAGAAAACCATGCTGGCATAACTCTAAAAGAAACATTATATTCTCACAGAACTGATTATACATAGAAATGTTTACCCCCTCTCAACCATGTACAGATGTTTCCCATGGGATAAAGCACCTTCAGTATGTTCTAATGGTGGGAGTGGGGGTGAGGCGCTGAAGGGGTGTGAGGTGAGTCTAAACCTTTCTTCTGCCCTTTGAAAAACACTCATTTGTCTTCTGAGTTGTGTGCTTGATCTGCACTCTGTTCTTCCTCCTAGTTTTGCCCCCAGTACCATGACGTTGCAAATTTGTTGCAATTTGAGCATCAGCAAAGCTCTCTCCTGATGGAACTATTTCAGAGCAATGCTGTGCTTGAAACCAGTGTGAGGGGATCACTTTTGGTTTCTGGATTGTGCAGTGAGAGAGATCACTTACAGAGCTCTCTGTTGATACTGTTTTCTTGGCTTCCCTTTGATGTTGACACGTGCAGCCATATAAATAAGTGATAAAGTGAAAAATAAGCTTTGGAAAGACCACAGCTCTGACGGCCAGATGTGTTCCAAGTGGTAAATAAGAGATATGTCAGAAAGGAAGTGAAATGTGTGAAGGAAGAAAATAAGAACATTTATGTGTTAGTGTCCCAGCCCCTGCAACTTTGCAGATTTGCTTTTATACTTTCCCTTCCATGGCTCTTAGTGTTTGCATCTACCGAAGAAGGGAATGAGGATCTGATATAACATCTTCTGAAGTTATCACTGTCATTTACACTATAATATGAAGACCTTGACCAAGACTTGGAGTCCCAGGCACTGTACAAAAATGTAGTCTGCAGTAAAAATAGCTTGCAGTCACAATACATAGAAAGTGCCAATGAAAGCTCAGAGGCAGTGCTGTCAACAAAGTTCACCTATTTGCTTCTCTGTGTCATCTTTACATTTCACTGCTTCTGCCAAGTCTTTCTGATGACCTCAGCACAGGTGATCTTGGCCAGCAAGTCATTGAATTGTAGGGACAGCAGCTACCCAGAGCTACAGGGCATCTGCAGGAACAGATGAAAGGATAGACTTCAGACATTATTCTTGCTGTACATGAATTTGCTTGTGATCTGTGCAAGAATAAACTGCAGACTAATTTATCCTTTGCATGCAAAACAAGTTCCACAGTTTGAAGAGGGAACGTATGCCAAGGATGCTTTTCAATATCCTGGCAATCTTCTTGAGGAATAAAAAATGTGAGTCAATCCTGAAGCTCCTGCTCCCAAGTCAGTCTCATCACCTTCACTTGCCTTCTTGCTGTGTAATGTGGGGTATTCCCAATCTTTCCTGAAGAGCAGTAGGACAGATGATCTTTACAAGGGTCCATCCCAGTGGCACAGACAAATTCTGACACAGATCTTTGACCTTCTGCTGCCTTCAATTTGCCATACTCTATTATCACAGTGTACGGCCATGCTGCTTTACTACTTTATTCCCACAGCAGCAGACATTCCTTTTTACATGGAAACCTGTTTCCCAACCCTGTCATCTGATAACCAAAGGTTGTCATCCTTTTGTCCACAGTGCTAGGGGACAACAGTGAGAGATGGTCAACTCTGTGACCATAGGAAAACTCATTACAGAAAAACCCCCAATCCCAAAGCTTTACAAATTATGAAATTATTATCCCCTCTAGTTCCTGTGGAGCAGTGAGTCCCCCCCAAGATGCACTTGTACCTATGGTGGGTGCACTGGGTAGAGTTTACAAGCAGTGTGAAGAATGTCGCAGTTGTGCTTTCTGTCCTCACAACTGCTGAGCTTTGTGCATATGCATAAGTACCATACCTCTGCTTCCCCCTTCGCTTCCTTTTTCTATTTCTTATCTCCTCAAGCAAGGAATCACTCCTGTGTGTGTCACATGTATATTCTATTTATGTCAGAACTCCAACATCCAGTCCACCCTAGTGCCAGCCCAAGTGCTTTCCAGATGATGCCCTAGCAGAGATGAAACATGGAGAGGCCAGGCAGGATGAGCCAGCTGGCTTCAGCTGGGAGAGGAGGGACACTGGAGTGCAAGCCAGCGTCGCAGTGATGACGAGCACCCAGGTATGTACAGTAACTGCAGTGGTGGCCCTTCCAACAGCCACAACATCCTTTGCACTGTCTCTTGGTTTCCTGTTGCCAGCACAAAATCAGTTTGCCTTTAGCAAGTAAAACCCTTTGTTTCTCTGCATTTTCCCACCGTTGTGGATCCTTTAGAATTTTACTGTGTCTTTGCAATCTATATGCATGTGAAATGCTAAACTTGGAGGTATTACAGAGTCAGTGCAATACTAAGGGATCTGAGAGTGCTACTCAGCTGCTAGTGCTCATGTCATTCGACAGAAGCAGCACTGAACTGATCAGTCCCTCAAATTTCACAGATTTTTGCTTCTGATATTTTTCTTCTGCTCTTCTGTAGTCAAAAGAGCTAAACATTAGTTTGCTGACCCATATTGCAACCCAGCATTTATATGAGGGAAGAAGACACTCCCATACCCAGTTGCGCAGATGTGCAACTTCCTCACACATCTAATGATGCATCAACTGGATTCCTTTCCTCAGTAAATGGAGACAAGAACTTCTTGTTTGCAAGAACAAGGAGTTAATCTTTATTGACCAAACTTTCACTATGGCAGCTATCGAAAACAAGTGAGTTTAATTTTTGTAAAGAAGTCTGTTTAGTGGGGAAGATGAATGTCATATTTTGCACTTTGGCAAGAAGGGTTGGTCAAGACCTTGGTTTTCCTGGGCTGTAGCTGGGGCACAAGAAGAGTGCAACATGCACTTTTGACGATTAGAATAGCTGTAGCAGAGCCACAGGGAACCCACTCTCTGATCTGCAGTCAAAAGGGATGGTTATCAGTGTTCTCACTGGGCTTAGTTATCCTATGAATATATCTCAAGTCCAGGGCTAGAGCAAATTACAGCATATTTGGAGGTGTAGGAAAGTCTTACTTCTAAACACAGATAGTCTGAGTTTATAATTTTTCTGATACTCCTTATATCTCAGTGGCTGGTAAATTGACCTAGACAAGTCAGCACACAGCCAAGTCAAACATTATTAATCTAGAGATACCTTAGGTGCAGCGAGCATGCTGTGCTTGATGTACAATCCAAGACATATGCTTACTGGTTTGGGGTTTTTTAATTTTATATTTATATATATACATAACAATGGAAACACCAAAGCTTGCATCTCTGTTTGTACAGTTGTTTACATGTCCGTACTTGTAGTATCCCTCAGTATCCAATGCAGGAGACGCCTTTGCTTTAAATCTCCTTTTAAAGTAGTTGTTTCTGTGCAATGTATGCAGCAAGCAGTGTTTAACAGTGTGCAGAGGTTCATTCTGTCACAGGCATAAACATGCAAGGACAGAAAATCCACATCTTCTACATGGACACTAACACTTGTGTCATGAACCCAGGGCTTCCAGTTTCTGCTAGCATCCATCAGTAGCAGACCAAACAAAATGTTATTCTGTAAATTGATTTTACAGCAGATAGCTTTTCTTGTTGCAAATCTCCATAGTTCAGCAGATTGGAGGAGGGGGGAGGGAAAATCAAACTCCATGCCCTGGGAGACAGGCTATCTTAGTGATTTACAAATGACCTCAGTGATTGAAGTCATTCTGGGTGCTTAATATTGCTCAAGTCTCTCTGTCTCCCTCTTTCTTGGACTCTCTCTCAGCATAATAAAGCTAGGAAATCCAGGAGACTAAATTCAGTGCTGCAGATTAGTGACAGGAAGGAAACTGGATATGCACAAATTAAACAAGACCATTTGCCTTTTTGGATCTGCAGATGTTTTTCTCTCAGAAATGCAACCTCTTTTTTTTTCGCAGGTGACACCCACACATCTCCTTCACTTACTGGCGATGATAAAAAAGGAGATAAACAACAGGAGCTCGTGCAGTTAGGCTTAATCTTTGTATGTCATCGTTGCCAAGCGAAGCCACTGCAGTAGGAAAATAGAGCTGGTTTCTGCTGCTCGTTTCTAACTGACATTTCTTCACCAGGTTGCTCATGTAACCTGTGGACTCTTTGAACTCCACTTTGTACCTGCAGTCTTTTACAACATGTGGGTACTGCCATGCTGTGACTGGACTGAGCTGCAGTCCATACATACTCTGCCTGTATCCTCATTTTGCCTCTGTCTTAGTGGTTTGAAATCAGATTGCAGAACTACAACAGAAATGCCTTAATAAAAATTTAAAAATTAAAAAAAAAAATTAAAAGGGACAACAAAGGAATGCTGATTTTAAAAACCACATACTGCAGGTTAAATGTAGTATTTGTAAGTAAGTAATCATTTAGTACAGAAAAAAGGCAAAAATCAAGGTATTTTAAAATCTGTTTTCCATATACATGGTTATTTTGACTTAAATGTCCTGAAATAATAACTTCATCCTTCCAAGAGCTGCTTTTACTGGAGGAAATCCACTACAGCTGCAGTTCAAACTAATGCATTTCTCTAGTTGCTGGAGGAAAGCTCTGGTGTTGCTTAACTTCACTTTTCCTGCAGACGGCCATTCATCCATCCTACCTTTCCAGCCAGTTTGCTTGTCCATTGCCCTTTCAACATAATTTGTGCTTTCATCTCAAGAGTTTCCTGGGAGCTGACTGTGCACGCAAGTCCATAGGCAGGACCTAACATGGCTTTCACTATCAATGCAACTTATGTGTCAATGCAGAGCAGCCAAACAGTAAAAAGTACTTCTTGAGGCAAGAAGGACTGGGGAGTTTTAATTTAAGAGTTATTTCTTGTGTATGGCTAGGGAGAGGCAAAAGTCTGAGTTGTGTAGCACATCCTGCAGCTGGTTTCTTCATTTCCATTCCCTGAGGGACTCTTCTAGCATTTCACTGAAGAGGTTTCAGAGTGATTTCTCCTTTAACCCCTTTTGCTTCTCCCATTCTTACTGGTGAATTGCTCCCTTACAGGGCTGGGCTTGAAAGTAGTGTCAACTGTGTGTGCCTGCAGGAGGGAGAGAGGTTATTCCCCTGCTGTTCAATTCTGTGTGTTCATAGTCTCTTTTTTTGTTGTTGTTGTTGTGTTAAGATAAAACATTACTTCGACAATCAGCTAATGAGAGAAAGAGCTACAGGGAGAGGATAATGCTCCCAAAGGCGTCATTCCATCCTGGACTTCAGCATCTGTCCCTAAGCATCAAGAACTGATGAGCTATGCAAACAGAAACTATTTCCTTTCTGCAGCCAGTTTTGATTTGTCTAGGGAAGGCTGAGAAGCCCAGGAAGAAATGTGAGCAATCCACTTAATCATTTTCATGAGGAAAAAGAAAAAATCAGCTCTCATCTTGACCACTGGTGTTTGAAGATTAAAGTAGCCCAAGGGCTGTCACAGGCAGCGAGCATAGCAGAAAAATTAGTTCGTTCCGACTCACGACAGAGTGATCTAATTTAATGGGGCACTGACGAGGCTGTCGAGCACTAATTTAGCTATTATCTAAGCTAGCCTGATTGCCAGTTGTGCCCTGCTGCAGCCCTCCATGTGGAGGGTTGAGCTGCTCACGGAATCTGTCGCCCGCTGAGTGCCGGCTCTGGCCCTTCCTGCGGCGCTGCGAGGGAGCGGCAGCGGGGCCGGCCCCGCTCGGCGTGGGCTCCGCTGAGCAGGGCGGAACGCGGCGTGAAGAGCCACTCCGGTCACCCAAGGGGGCAGAAGGGAGGCTGGGTAGGAAAGCTTCCTTCTGGCATTTCCTGCCTTTGATTTCTTAATTTCGCAACCTGATCTTCTTGTCTTTTAAGGTACTTTAGTATATAATTTCTTAAGCTTCTTTATTTTAGAGTAAAAGGATATTATAAAAAGGCTATTTGATCCTCCTACCAGATCGAAACCACTATGTTAATTTCCACAGAACTGTTACTAATTGTTTGCTTGCATCTTTGATTTTGCTGGTTAGGTAGTAATCTTTCCTGTCTGAAAAACTAGATTTGTTCCAACCCATGAGAACATTTAAACCAGTCCAGAGCAGTTCCCCTGAAGGAATAAGAAGACAATAGGAAAAGGAATGATGTAGCTACATAATGATACAATGGCTATGAAAACTGTGGCATTTGAAAATTCCTCATAATTTCAATGGTCAGCTGAATGAAAGTGAAGAGCTCCTGGTAAGTTTATGTGACCTAAAGTTACATTTAATTTTTAATAAAACACCACCACCACCAATAATAAAAGCAACAGCAGGAGGGACAGGAAATAAGAACCAGTGCCTTGATCCTGAACATCCGGTAACAAAAAGAAAAAAGCAAACAAACAAACAAAAAACTCGCCATGGATTTGAGATCATTCAACTTTTTGTTTCTTTGCAAACGGGTTAATAGGAAATTGGCAGCCTCCAAATACTTTGTCAGCCAAATCGGCCACATCATACTATCTACATGCCCTTGAGGCTGGAATAGTAACATACTGTAATGTGATGCTCTAACAAAAGCACCTAATTGTGAAGAACAGTCCATTTGCATCAAGATAGGCAGCTTGTTTCCCTCTCACAGCCACTTAAAGACACTGACTTTGACTACAAATTACTGCCTAGTACTGTTTTCAGCCTTTCCTAGTCTTTACTGGATCTTAACAAAGCTGATCCTGTTCTCATCACCCTAACCTGTTTTCTGGTTAGTATGGGTGACTAACAAAATTATGTCTTGGCTTGTGATTCATCTTGCATAACACATTTTCCAGTCACACAGCAAAAGCCTTGCTGAAAGTGGAAAGATTTGATCTTTAGCACTGAAGCCTTTGCCTGTGTGCTCTTAAAACTTTAGCTTTTTGTACCATCTTTTATTAGTCAAATATACCATCAGTAGCCAAAATTGCTTCTGCTGTCAGAGCATGTCTGCAGGCGTAATGAACTTGGCAATAGCCAAGAGCCTGCTATGCACAGGAAATGAAATGTACAGAAATTAAATGCACTGTGGGAAGCATGTGGTGTGTGGGATCCCCACGTGGTTGTTTGGCACAACTGAAAACCTGAAGATGATGGGAAAAATCATAGGGATGAAAGACCCCCAAATCCTTCAAACAGAAAATGTACCTATCCAATCAGCACATGGCTTCAATCTCCTATGGCAACTCCCTACCCCAAGCTGAGGAGGAATGCGGCATGCAAGACAGTCTTTGTGAAGCAAGTAACCAGTCAGGCAGGAGTACATGTGGAAGGCTGCACAATTGTGTTAGAGATTAACAAACAGGATGGGTCCCTGAACTGCTGAGTCTGGAATAGAAACGAAAGGGAAAAGATGATGCACAAAGAAGGAAGATATATGATATTTTTTGGCAGAGATGCATGGTTCACATTTATAGCTACAGAAGAAATAAGAGGCATTTTGGAAAAAACGTTATACAGGAGAATGATATTGGAATTTGGAATTTAGAATATTCAGACTAGAAGGAATGTCCAAGACTTTTGGCTTTAGTAAGCCTGACCACCTCCATGGGGAAGGTTCAAGACCATGCAGAGATAACACAGGCTACCTCCTCAGCATTTGTCTTCTAGGGCTTTGGTTCCTGGAAGCAAAGAAGAGCCAGGCTGTTGTATTGTGCTGTGGTGGAGACGTGCAGAACAGGAATCAGCATGCAGGGGGCTGGAGCTGCACAACCCTTGGTTGACCCCTTGCAACATATGTTGATTGCTGTTCAGATGTGATGACTGCAGATCAGATGTTCATTTGACACTGAGACCCAAAAGTGGGGGAAAGGAGGATGAAAAATTAAATCACTCTTTGGCAGGATTATATTTGCATTTGAATTAAAACCTAAGTGTAAGGCAGAAAACCCTACTGATTTACCTCTGCCCTCCATGAGGGACAGTTTTCAAGTTCAGAGCTGCAGCAGAGGGAGCTTTCTTTTTACATCATCCCATAAACAGCATATAGACCCCAAAGGCAGGGCCAGGGAGGGACAGGACTGTCCTGGCATGTTATGCATTGCCTAAAACCAGATGGAATAAATTAGGATTGCTGTTTGTTAAATATGCTAATCCACATATGCAGACTCCAGGCTTAACTGGCTTGCTTCTCTGCAAACACTTTATTTCAGCCCTTTACAGTGGTGGATAAAAGGAATTTACTGGTATCCCATCTCCAACAGTCTGTATTTTATGTCCCTATAGAGCTTTAACATAACAGCAATGTCCATTTTAATACAGCGCTGGGGCTTTTCATGTCCTGATTCTCCTCATTTTTTCATTTCACTTTTAAGATATTTCCCTGTATCCCCCTTCCTTTTTGGTCAGTCAAACGACTTAATACTTGTTGCAGATGTTCCAGGACTTACTTTCCAGTATCATGTCCTGGGAGCTACCAGTATGTTTTAAATACGTACAGTACAAAAGCGTTAGGGGAAGGAAAGCAAATTATACCAATATTTGCTTTAGAAAGTAATGTTTTCCTCTGACTAGCCTCAGGACTAATACATCCATTCAAGATTTAATTTACTGTATCTATTTATTAATTTTAAAAGGAGATTGCAAAAAGTATAATAAAACTCTAGGGAATATAGATGCAATTAAATAGATGCATCTATACCTAAATATGTCTATGTGCAGTTTACTCAAAGAACATTTATTCTGTTTCATGGGTTTGATACACATTTGCCATCTCACCTGATACTTGCACTAGAAGGTGTGATATTCCACAGCACACTGTGATCATACTGTCATTGTGTCATACAGTGCCAGACTGGGGCCTGGTGAGACAGTGCCATACTCTGACAGAGAGCTGTGCTCAGCCTGCTGCTCAGTGCTGGGAGTGGCTGGGTGCCCCAGCACAGGATCGTTCAGATCTCCCCTCCAAGTGAGGAGGGAGGTGGCAAGGCATTAGCATCCCGCTGGCCAGGCCAGGCTGGGACCATGCAGCAATGCCCCTGTGTCCTGCCTGGCTCCCTCCCCTCTCTCTGCACGTGTTCCTTGCTGCCTCAGCTGCAGTACAAACGTGCAGTCAGGGCTTTTCAGGAAAAGAGAGTAAAATTGTATGTGGAAAAATGTCAGCCTGGGAGTGTTTGTGCATGTGGTGAGGGGAAAAGAGAAGGAATAAATAAGACTTTGTTTTGAAGTTCTTTGGTTCGATCATAAGCTTTTGAGTTTGCTGAACTGAACCAGACCAAGGCTTTCAGGGCCTGCTGGATCCATGACTGGTTTCTCATGCTGATGGCTCAGCACTGCCTCTTGAGCCTTGCTTACCATTGCCATCGGGGCTCTGCTGTCCCTGACTGGGGCAGGGAGCACCTCACTGCTGCTCAGAGGTGGCACAGCACCCTCCAGGAACATGGCTCATGGTGATATAAGACTCAGAGTGGCAGGTTTGGGGCCCAGTCAGCAAACTCAAATAAAACTTCCAATTTGGAAGTGTCAAAGTTGTTTTCTTGGCTTAAGACATCAAAGCAGATTGTTGTCATGCTTCCACACCTGTATTTTTGTCTTGTCTCCTCAGAGAAAGAATCTTCTTATCTCAGCTTGAAGGAAATTAAATGTTGTACAACCCAAATTTTATTTTAAGGTGGGAATGTGGGGTTCTTTCTTCTATTTTTTTTATTCAGTAGTCTTTCTAAAATAAACATTATCTCCTCAGTATGAAAAGGGATTTTATGCAAAGGCAACCCCAATTACAATTTAGGATGTCCTGTTATTGTAAATATACTAGATTGAAAGAATGGATCATGTTTTACTGAAGACTTTGTCCAACTCTGGCATGGAGCAGCCCTGAAGAACATCTTTAGAGAGAAAAGTAACTTCCAGACAACACAAAGTTCCTCAAAGTGCCTAGAGAAGATCCTGCAGATGTCTGAGAACTTGCTGGTCCAATTTACAATGTTGGAAATGAAGAATCCTCTCACACCCCAAAACCCAGACACTTCTGGGAAAAAAAATCAAGTGGTCTTTAATTGCTCATAGGTCAACCCAGACTTTTGAAAGAGCTCTGGTACAACCTAGGTGCCAGAAGTTGTATATGAATTTTCAGGAGGACTCAGGAGAATACCTTCTGAATTCTCAAATTCAAAAGTAAAACTAAAAATCTCTTAAAAATCTGAGCTCTTTGTCTTCTAATGCTTCATATATGGCTTTGCATGCCCCTGATGCAGAAGGCCAACAACAAAGAAATGGGGTTGTTCATAATGAAAACAGATCTTTCTTTCTCTCCCACTTGTCTTGTTTTTGTCCTCAGGTTGCTTGATTTTGTCTTCAGTCTGTAGAGTTGCTTGGTCATGACTGCAGATGGCCTTATGAACATCTACAAAATGTCCAGCCTAAGGACTCACATGTTGAAGGTTTACTAGTTTTCTATCAGCCTTATTTGTCCTGGCAGATCATTTGTTCCATGGCCTAACAGCTTGGATGCCTTCTGACTGACCTTTTCCTCTTTCTTTTAAGCATGTGTTTTGAACTTCAAACTGTGTCTTGTTCTTGTAGAGAAAAAAAAAAAAAAGATTTTTTTTTTTTTACATTTTGCCAAGTTTTACAGCAACAATCTGAGGATTACACATACAGGGAAGGAAATTAAGGGTTAAATCTAAGGCAGTAGTTATTGGAAAAAATCAGAAGTTCTGCTTCTTCCAACAGCTGAGCAAAACCACGAGTGTTAGGAAGAAATCAGCTCTGAGGTCTGATGCCATTTTTCCATCTTATCCACTGACAACCCTCAACACAAGCTGGGCCTCATTTTCAGCCATCATGGAGAAAAATTCTATTTTTACTTCCCCCTCTCCTCCCCCCTTTTTTATATTGGTTTGTTGGTCTGTATTTTCTTTTAGTATTTCAAAGTTTTGTTAATACTTGCTATGGTGTAGGTGTCCGTGATCAATAGCAACAAACACGACAAGAAAATGAGTCTGTCCTTCCATGCCCCAGAGCAAGGGAGTGCCTGGAAATCAGGAGGCTGGCGGTGGGCTCAGGGCTGCCAGGAGCGATAGGCGGTGTAGTCCCGTGTTGGCGCGTAGGACGGGTAACCCTTGTTCTTCTGGTACGGCGCGTGCCGGGGAGTCATGTTCATGTAGTCACTCTGATGGTAGATGTTCTTTTTGGATTTTTGCTGTGGGAGAAGGGTGAAGACAACTGTGAAAACTCTCATGTTAACTGCTGACAGCTCTTGCCCTGGGTCCTTGTTCAGGGAAGCAGGCATATTTGTAAGGCAGCTACAGGTTTAAATATATTTACAAAAGAATTAGAACACATGTTCTCATCAAATAATCTATGGAATTTGCCCAATCTGAAAGTAAGTCTGCAGCTTATCTGGAGAGATTTACAATGTTAGTTCTTCAGGTAAAGGAATGCTACACGCCAAGGATACAAATTGATGCCTCTCACCATCATCTTGCCTCTCTCATCTGTGGAATGATTCAGCAGAAGCAACAGAGTTTGAGCTGTGAAGGCTGCCCTCATTTATTACGAGGTAAAGAAAAATTAGCTTAACTGAAACAAGTAAGAGCATGAAAAATCAGCCCAGACTATGGTTTTCCTACCATTTACAGCAGTAAGACACAATGCATACATTGTTCTGAACCTTTCTTCAAGGAGTGAAAGAATCAGAGCTGATGTTAATCTTTTATGTCTCCTTATCTGGGCCTCAAAATTCTTATTTTCACTGTTGGATTCCTGCTTATAATGCCCTTGTGAGACAAGGGAAGCATTGGCTCTTTCAGAAATAGGAGTAGCAGAAGACAGGTGAGATAATTTGCCTAAAATCACAGAGAAAATATGTAGCTACAGCAGCATTTCAGCCTCTGACTACTGCAGGTTGTGCACAAGGTTGGTGTATTTTACATAGCTTAAGGCTTTATTGTTCAGAGGTAAGTCAAGTGCTCCCATGCTTTTTCCTTAATACTGATCATACCCTCTTTTGTAATCTCCTTTTTACTGAAATGTCCTTCCCATGTACAGAAATAGTTGCATATGTTGCAGGATACATGCATAGGATGCTGTGGAATTGGAGAAGGTTTGCACTAGAAAATCTGATGGCTGAATTATGTTTTATGTGCAGAGTGGGGCAGTTACTATGAAATATTTTAAGCTTTTTAATATTAATGTTATTTATATGCAAAGTGTTGAATGTAAGTTACATACAGCTTAAGCCATGTAATGCAGTCAATGCATGTAAAGCATTAGATACAAAAGCTTTATCTCTGTGTGTTTATCTCCATAATACAGGATTTCTAATTCACCTAGGAGGTAGTTTTGCATGGGAGAAAGACATTTTGCTAGCATGAGTGATTTTTGGGCAGTTACAGGATCAAAGACTTCTACTTTTGCAATGGAAAGCAGTTTTCCTTCAGGGAAGGCAGAACTGTATGAAAACAGACAAATCTTTAGCTCCTTTCAGGAACTGATCAGAATTGCCATATCTGTCAAGTACCACAATAAGGACCTTTGTTTTACAACTCACAGTGTCTTCTAGGCAGCTGTACTTATATTCAACACTTTAAATGCATCCACAATCAGAATACATATTATCTGGAGAATCTACCAGCAGAAATATCAGCAGGTAAAAACTGATGCAGCAAACAGCACACATGGCAATGCAGCCTTGTTACCCTTGCTGGGGGCAGATATGTTAGTGGCTAAGTGTGAAGCCATTAGGTAGCAAATTAATATAGCACAGAGAAAGTGGTTCAGATTGAAAATGATGGATTTGAAGCTATAGCATCTCATCAGGGGCACAGCCACAGCAGCATAGCACTGTAACACCAGCAGCTGCTCGTGTAATCCTCTCAGCTCTCCTCAGAGTCAGCCTCTACAACAGGGCACAAAGAAGAACCACTTAACCAGCCTTTGCATTTTCCTGCGGCAGTGCCCTCTTTGATTGTTTTCCATTACAGATTGAGAAAGTGTCCTTTTGTGAAACACTTAGCAGATCTCAAGCTTCAGCTAGCAGTGACAGTAGCTTTCTGTATACATGGAACTTTTAACCTGGCAGGCACTCTGGGTGCTTTATTCAGGCTGCCTCATAATTGTTGCATTGAAAATTGCTTTTCAACAACAAAGATAGAGGGGAAAGTCAGAGTGCAAAGAATTGAGTTCTCTATGTTCAAGTCTTTCTCACATGGAGTAAGTAGTATAAATTGGCTCTGGAGATCAGAGTCCTAGGCCTTGTCAAGGAAAATGTCCTTCTGCTGCCCCTGTATCACACCAGGAAGAGAACACGATGTGACTTGGGCCAGTCAACTCTCCAGAGAGATGAGAAAGTAAAAATTGCAAGCCATAAGGCTGTCTCAGCTGTCTTACTGTTGATGTACAGACAAGGGACTACTGAGATCCAGGTGCTTCTATTCCCTTGTAGTCAAGCTGCCAGAAATAGTGGTTGCTCAAGGGAATTGCTGGATAGGCACAAGACACCAGTGCAGATGGTCCTGGGATGAGGGCTTCCCATAGATTGTTTTGTTGTAGGTGAGCTCCTGTCAGTATAGTCTGAAAGGGTTTTACCAGAAATGCTTGTGCTTCTAGATTTCCCTGACAGGTTCAGCTGGCAGAGGTGTCCCAGTATTGCTGGTGTGCAGAACACTGCCATCACTGTGGCATTACTATTTGCTGTAGGACTCTACTGCAGAGGCCTGACTGCCCACCTGCAGAGCATCTAGTGTTTCAGCTCTTTTGGGGTACACCATGGGTGTGCATACACAGCTGGGATGAAGAAACACTGTCATTCTCTACGGAAGGGGTTATCAGTGAGTTAGTGGTAAACACGGCAAGTATAGCCTGATAAATGAACGACTAGAGCATACAGAGCAAAGGAAAGTACAAGTTTCTTACCCAGTAGTTAATAAAAACTGCAGTTATTAGCATACTGTAGACTGCAAGAATTCCAGTCACTGTTGCCAGAACCCACAAAGGAATGGCAGACCGAGGCTCTTGTATTTGGGTGGGCGTCTCTTTAAGGAAAGAGCAAAGAAAACTTTAGGTACATGAAATTAAAAACATCAACCTCTTATCTACTCCTTGTTCAAATGTGTCATTTTTATTGACCATCATTTTAAGATCTCTTCTTCAGGAAGTCCAGAGCAGGAATGTAGTTTTACCAGGCAATCCAACTTTTTTTTTTTAAGGAAATAAAGTGCCTCCAGCCATTATGTAGGGAGTGTGTATAGGGAGGATACTGGCCTACAGAGGTTTCTCAGCTTACCTTTCACATGAATGACAGTCCCGTTGCTCTTCTCATTGTAGACATATGGGGGTGGATACATGACCTCAATTTTGCAGAAGTAGATGTCAGTTTGGTTGGCATTCATGTTCCAAAGATTGAAGATTACTTTGTCTTTATCATGATCCCCCTGGCAGTTGAATTCTTTATTTGAATCGCTGCTAATTGTGGTTGTGTTCCATGAAATAAAGCAAACTTCAACTGAACTGTCCGTTCCTTTGTGTAATGAAGCTCGAAATTCCTTCCCTGTCCCATTGTATGTGTAGTTGCAAACTAGAGTTGCAGTTTGGTTAGCTACAATGAGCAGAGGATGCTGAGCCACTAAAATCTTGTTTTCTGGAAGGGAGGGGAGAAAGTGAGAAAAGCACTTGTTTATAAAATATAGTATGAGACTTCAGAACCACACATCCTCCCATGCAACTCTTCTCCATATCTCCTCTCCCCTTGCTGACACTCCCTGTCAGGGAGTACAAAACCACCCATCTGCAGAAGCCGTTTCTCACAGGAGCTATTGTTGAAGCAATCCACCTGTATGTAAATAATTACATGGTCTCTAGGGGAGACTATGAGATCAAGATTGTTTTCCTTCAGAGTCAGAACGCTAGCAGAGGCAGTGGCCCGTGATTTAAGATTTAACATCAGAGCTCAGAATCCTGGTCTGCATCTGTGTTCATGTGTGTATATGTAAGGGCATCTAAGTCCATCCTTTACACAGCAAGCAGTTTCCCGGGGAACATTTTGGAGTGAAAATACTATGAATTGACTGCAGTCATATAGGACAATATTATTTATACATTTGCTTTTTAATTCAAGGACACTTGAAGAGTTTGCAGGTGGGTTTGCTGAACCATTTCAAGGGTTTGGACCTTGGGCAATGAACACTAAAAGCATGAACTGCTGTCATTTTATGTAAAATAAGTAATTTCTCTAGCTAGCAGCTGTAGTAGATTCTTAATCTCTCAAAGGACTCAGGAGCTGACTAATATGACACTGCACTGGCATTTAGCACTTGAATGGCCTGAAAAAAGCATGTCACATGAATATATAATTGAATTTTAATTGACCAGACTGATACAAAAACAGGAAATGTTTCTGACATGTGCTATCATCTGCCAAACAATGAAACACAGCAAGGACTACGAAGAAAGACAACTTCTTCCAAGAAAAGCCATCCTGCACAAATGAGACGCTGCTTTACAAATTATGACCCATAAATAAGAGGAAAGGAGCTGTGGCTTTTAAGCTAGGGAGTTGCCAAAGCTTTTATATGACTGCTTCATTCTTTATGCAAGCTCAGCTCATATGAGGTCTGGGTAGTGTTTTACAGATCCCTGATAATCACTGTGGCTGTTAGAATGACAATTGTACCTCTTGTCCTCAAAATGTGGTGCAAACCTAGATTCTTTCTACTTAATCCATGTGGCAAGACTTCAAAAAGGCTAGTAAGAGAAATGAAGTGGGAAGGAGGCCAGATCCAGAATGCCCAGAAAATTAGTGTTTAAAACTGTTTTTAACAATATTTAGGACCAAATGATGCTTACTGTATTCATGCCTGCACAAGAAGATGAAGTACCCCATTATCAAGTATTCTTGAGCAGGGTACTCCTTTGGGGATGAATGGTCCCGGGAGTAAAGTAAACCCAAAGAGATGCATGAGATGTCCAGGACTAGTGGTAGAGTGTGGGCAGCAAAACAAACCCCTTTGGCTAGCAGGTTCGCCATTACCAGCAGAACTTGTTAAACTAAATTAAAGTTTTTAATTTTCTCATTGAAAGTCTGTTTTACCACCCCTTGCTTCAAATGAGAGGAGGAGATGTGAGACAGGGAATGCCCTACTGTCTCATCTTTAGCAAAGGAAGGTTGTAGCTTACCCTCCTTGTGTCTCTTTGCTCAACATTGTTAGAGAGAGGGTGGAGGAGAGCTCATAACAGCCCCGAAATCCCATGTTCACAGGCAACCAAATCACTATGAAACTTGGATGAAGGATAACATTTCCAGGCTTTCTAGCAGAAAGAGACAAAGATCTTTGTATCTTAGGACAGAGTGGCAAAGTAAGAACAGAGAAGGCTAGTCTTTACTCAAGGTGGTGCCTGTGGCGCCATTTCATCAAAACAATTCAGTTTCCTTGAATCAGCATTTTCCGACAATAGCTCTCACGTAGACATCCAAGGCATTCTGGTAAGGGGTGAGGTTTGGATTCCACCCCTTCAGACAAGGTATTTGATCATATTTTTGTTGGCCAGAAAATTGATCTTTGGCCTTTGTGGCAATTTGCAATTCTGCAGTAGAATTGTTCCACCTTTAGCACAGCAGAATTCTACACATCTCCCTAGAGAAACAGTTATTCTACTGCTTTGCAGTATTTGTGCACTACTACAACCCTGATTGTCACAGGGACTGAATACACCTTCAGGGAAGACCTTTTCTGTCTCAGATTTGACAACCAAAATAGGGTCCCTGAACAGAGAGAAGCATTACACTTTGAAAAGTGCTTCCTTCTTTTCATTGCAAGTACTTAGAGAAAACTAATGGATATTTATTGCTCAGCCTGATCATATTTTCTCTGTGGCCAGAGGAAGGTCAAAGAACACTGAAAATCTCATCGCTGAGGGACTCCCTTCAGATGTTATTTAGACTCTTCTGCAGACCCTAATGACTTACCCCTATCTCTTTTGCTGTCATCAGCTAACCTGGATTCCTGATGTTTAGGCCTGTGCTTCATGCCTAAAGCTCCGCTGCTTAATTACTGCTCTGGACAGTTTACGTCCCTGCCATGATGCAGTGATAATTGGCAACTAGTGTCTTTTAATACACCCACCTAAAATGATACAAGTTGATTCCTTCAACAAGTTGATCAACAAGTTGATTCCTTCAACTTATTTTCACCTCTTTTTTTTTCAATCCAATCTGTTTGCCTTGTCTTGCAGACTAGGCTTGATAACCCAGTTCTGTGCTGCTGATGCTGGGATGCAGACTGGCTGAGCAGTGGGAAAAAGCTCATTTGTGGGTCATTAAATGAAGACAACTCCTACATGATTGAAACTAAGCACCCAAATCCATTTTCACAAAGTGGCTCAACTAGTTCAAATCTAAATTAAAGGAGATATTTTTGTCCTGATTTATCGGAAGAACTCATTAGCACCACATGAATTGGCTGGGCTGCAATGCCAACAGGGACAAGGCAAGCTTACCCCACTGGAATGTTAGACAAGCACTGCTGTCTTTGCCCTCCTCTGGACTTGGAAGTTTTTTGAATTGAAAAGCCAGTCATAGTAAAATGTGTGTTAGTTTAATGGGGAAGACAGTAATGCCTAACATCCCTTACTTCACTTGTGATCTGAATAGGATTTGACTACATTCTTAGTAGGATCTAGCCCATTCTGGGCAAATACAGGCTGAGGCTGCTTTTGCCTTCACAGAGAAAGTTTTTCCTCATAAGTGTCTCTTTGGATTTGTTAAATGGTGAAACTCTGAAACATTTAGTAGGTGTTTCCATTCCCCTAAATGGGGTTATGATTGCCCCTTCAGAGCTGTGTTCAGTCATGCTGTAATAAATATCTATATCTTGATAATAATCTATAATAAATATCTATATCTTGGCCTTTCCCAGCCAGGAAAATAGCAGTTATGAAAAATCATTGTTTACAGTTTCAAAAAGCAGTGACTTTAAAAATGTAAAATCATTTCAGTCAGTGTGTACAGGTTGCAAGCCTTCTCAGGATCTTAGGGTTTATATGCAATGGTGTGTAAGATCTCTGAATGCTTGTTAAGCTTTTTTATAGGTTATTTGTAATGCTGGACATTTCTTGCAATCACATGTGGGGGGGGTTTGGATCATGAAACAAAATGCCATCCATCTATAATATCTGTAAAATTCTGACTCTCTGATCATTGAACTCGATGCAAGCAAAACTTCAATGAAGTTTTTTTATTTTTTCTATTCACCAAGAAAGTGAAATAGAGTCAACAAAGTATGGAAAATAACTATTTTGAGGTGTTGTTTCGTTTTGTTTTGTTTTTTTTTTCTCCAGAATTCTTCATTAATCACCATGAGCTATTGGAAAAAAATATTCTGCTAAAATATTTAGTAATCTTCTTCCTTTTTTACACCAGTTGACTTCAAGAAGCTGTTTTCCAGAGCAAGGTATCTAAGATAAGCTGGCAGTTCTCAGCATTAGGAAAAGAAATGGCCCACCTAATTCCCTGGAGGGATAGGGAAAAACTTAACTGTAAAAACTTAAAGGAATTTGTTTAAGCCACAGGCAGAAAGGCACACAGGTATGTTATAAACAAAGCTATTTTGTTTTTGCTGCTGATCTGTTGTTCAATTACATTTACTCTTCTTTCCTAGGTACAAGGGTCATGCCCTTTGCCCTTTGGTTTGAGGCCACCCAACTGTGTGTCTGATGTGCAGCTGGGGGGATCCTCTCCTTCTGGCCCTTACAGACCTGCTTTCTGCTCAGCTTTCCTGCTTTGCTGCGAGTACTGCAGGCAGCACAGTACTCCAGAAAGCCCAGGTGACACTCTTGCTTTAATCAAACCCAGTGTGAGCACAGGGGATTTTCTTGGCAGTTTGTGATTTGTTTTTTTAAAACAAGAATTTGTTGATGTCATCCTACTCTAGGCTAACCTTGCCTCGTCCATCTTTTGCATTCTGGTAACCTTGGTAGATTAGAAGTAGATTTTAACCCCCAGAGACCATAAGCCAGAAGGTTATGTGGATAGTAAAAAGATGAGGTCAGTTGTGGTACACTGCAGTGGGAACCTCCTTATTTTACGTGGTTCACAAAATTCCAGACATTTGGTCTAGCTGCCTCTCCGACGGACCACAGCGAGGTAATTGCTTAGCCAACAAAAAGGGGAGGAGGACAAGCTTTGTCGATGTTAGTGTTTCTGCAAAAGGGAAATTACTAAACTAGTATTTTAAGTCCCTTTCTATGATTTAAACTCAACCTGCAGCAGCCACTGATACAGTCTAACAACAGAACAAATTCTGTTGATTTTCCCTAACCATAATACCTGAGGCTTATAATGCACTCCATGGCTTGAGGAAGTCCTGCAGGGTTTTGACCTGCCTTAATGTTTTCCAGGTACTACAGACCAATATCTTGAAAATGAAGAGTGAAGAAAATAGATGGGGAAAGGATGAGAGCCCTGAGAAGCAAATGATCTCATGTGCTTCTCTTTAAAAAGTTGAACAATCTTGGTAAGTCTTTTGGAGAAACAGAAGTTCTTCATGCAAAGCAAGTGCATATGTGTCTATAAAGTCATGGTGTAATGCCTGTGTCGGAGAACCACACACTGTAATTTATTTTGTTGCAATTCAAAAGCACTGCTTAAAAGCTGTTCGCACCTCATGGAAATGTGTTCAGAACTGTTAACCTACTGCTGATACTTATTCCCTCCTGGAATTAGTGTCTTCTTTGACAATCCAGGGGCCTGCTGTGGAAATAATTATAATATCGCAAACAGAGAATTATAAACATGGGAAGGGACAAGGAAGAAAAAGCCTATGATTTCATAAAGAAATGTAGATCATAGTGTCATGCAAACTACAATGCCTTCACTGAGGAAAAGAATTATGGAAAAATAACGTAGAAATGAGGAAAAAATAGATTCAATTGCATCTCTCATACTGGAAAAAGTGAGTTTTTAAAGATGGTCTCTATGTTAAAAATGTTGTACTTGAAACCAGATTTTTATTCCTATCTGCAACTTCCCTGGAAAATACAAAACACTAATATTTGGAGAAGATGTAATAACAACAGTTCACAGCCAGCAGTCTGAAAAATGGTCTGTCTCAAGATTAGCCTAGCAAAAGCCTTGCCTGGCTTTGCATTTTAATGTACCCATTGGAAAGACATGTTAGGTCTGAATGTAGGAACAGTGCATCAGCAAGACAACACCCTCAGCCACAACAACTGAAGAGTCAAGAAGATTCACTAAGACTTGGGATTTCAAAATCACAAAGGGATTTTTTGTTTTCTGAAGATCTTCAGAAAGAAACTAGATGTCTAGTAAGTATCAGTGAACCGCTATACAATGCAAAAATCAGAAACTTGGCAAGTCACATCCTTCCCATCTTTGAGCTCAGTAAGCAATGCTGCTTTTGAGCATTTATTTGCTAATCCTGTGAGGATGTCATACCCAGCGCCGGAGCCCATGACACCAAGCCAGGCCATGGGGTAACCGAAAGCTTTACAAGGAGATTTGGGGATGTGGAGTCTGCCCCAAGACAGGCACTGGCACCAGGTCTGCTCAGACCCACTGCCCCCACAAAAAGGCGCTTGTGAGCAGAACTTGAAAAGCCAAGGAGGCAGGGGAAATAAACACCCATCTACCTATGCCTGCAGATTCCAAATGGATCTAGAAAGAAGAAAAATTAAAAGCTCTTGGGTCTCGTCTTGAAGGGATACTTGTGGCAGGAGAAAACTTGGCCTCTTGGTTATATCAAGTTAATCCATTTGCAGACTTAGCAGCATTATGTCTCTACCCTTTTATCTAAACAAGAAGAATTTGTCCAAAATTAATTCAGAGCTATATCAGACCTTCTACCCCCTTATGATTATGATCAAAGTGATCAAAAATTGGGGAAAGGATTGAAATGTGGGGGGGGGGGTTTACCTGTTACATCAGCAGTGGGGATGAAGCAGAGCAGCACGAGGATCCCCAGGAGCATGGTGCTAATGGTGGGCCTGCTGCCTTGTCTCCACCCCCTGCAGGCACTGCCACGACTCCCAGGGCCCCACAGCACCCGCCTGCCTTCCCTGTGTGGCCAGGGGTGCTCACACAGTTCCTCTCCTCCTCCCTCTGCAGCACGTGATGCACCGCCAAGTGAAACTACTGCAACGGCAGAACTTGAACCAGAAGTTAAATTGTTTGATGATTTTAGTCTTAGGAAGTTGGCTCTGTGAAGCTCAGTAATGCTTATAAGGTGCTGGAAGCCTGCATTTCAAGACAGGCACTGTCAGCCCTGTATTGCAAGGTATGGTTACGTTTGGGGCTCTGCAAGGCTGCTCCTGTCAGGGAGGAATGGACTTCCCTAGGGATGCAGTGCTCTTTATTTACCAAGACTACATACACATGTACACTGGTTCCATCATCATGGGAGATGCAAACATGAGTTTCCAGGTTCCTGGGGGCCAAACCTGGCCCCACAAGAAGTTATGTGCTCAGGAACCTTTGCCTTTTCTCACTCCTAGGAGCAGAACTCTTCCTCTCTTGGCCTGCCATGTTGTTTCTGCCTGTTTTCCCAGCCCCTGGGAACACTGACATATTTTGGCAGTAGTTTGTTCATACTAATTTCTCTGCATCAGCTGGTTGCCTTGAAGGCAGAGCCAGTAGTGCAGGAAACAATGATCTGGAATACCTTCACATTTTGAAAAATATCCCAATTTATGAATAAGTGCAACCGTAATCCAATAAACATCTAAGTAAAGGCAGCATGCAGCAAGATCATTGCTCAGTCAGTGCTTTCATGGAGGCTTTTTTATGTAGTTTTTTCTTCAGCTCATCAGGAACATACTCTCTCTTCCTCTGCTTTGCAAGCTCAATGTCACCCCTACCCTTGCAAGAGCAGGTTGTGAGAGCCAGGTGATGGCATTTATAACCATGAGGAGCTCTGGTTCTCAACTATTTATTTTGGTCCACCAAAGTAGAAATATTTAACTGTATCAATGCCTGCCACTATCTGAGATTTATTTGAGAGAAAAGGGAAGGTATTTAGCAGGAAGGCTTACGAGAGAATTGGGCTGTTATAGAAGGGGATGAAGGACCATGTACTATTCTTTCATTTCCCTTTAGACCAAGTTCTATCAGAAATTACAAATCCAATTTATGAGAGGCCTTAGCTGGTATATTTATTTGCAGTCTAGAGATTTAAACAATATTCTTTTGTTTTGTAATCAGTGTTAGATGTCTGCAATACTGAAAGTATTGGAATTTTCTCAAATTAATTAAGAAGTACAAAAGAGAAAAAAATAAGATTCTCTCTTTCTTTGTCCACTTTTGTGATATCTAGATAAATATCCTGACACATTTTTTTGAGTCATATGAGTGTACCTGGAGTTACCAATGGAACAGTCTCAACTTGTAGTGAGAATCCCTCAAAAAAGTTACAAAATTCAGCGCCTTTTTGCTGAATTGCTGTTAAGAAATGAAAACCCACTGCTGGCTTTGGTAACATCTTCTGGCTCTGGTAACTCAACTCACACAATCTGCATCTTGGCTGTCAGATCCTTTCTGTATTCAGGGTATGGACTGGAAATGCACAAGGAGTGTATTTTACCCTCTTTACTGCTGCAGAATTAGCAGAATATATTGCCAAGAGAGAGAGTGATGCTGCCATTAATTCCCCTGGCATACTTTGGGACAGGAGCACCATTCAGGTGGAAATCAGATTATGGATACAGCTGTGCAGAAAGAAATCCTGCTCTGAGGATACCATTAGCAAAAACCTGAGGGAACAGTGTACACTCTCTGGGTGAGGTCCCATTCATTTCCTTCCATCCCTTATTGCTCCTCTCATGCCTCTCCCATTGTGAGGACAGGCCATGGCACTGACTGCAAACAGGGACTGGACTGCTGGAATGGAGGAGAGGAAAGAGGGGCCACTGGGCAATTATCCACTGTGGCTCCAGAGACCAAGCTCTGATGGATCATTTCTCTCTGTGTTGATGAATAGGAGTACAAGTATTGCCCTTTTCAGAGCTTCTTTTTTTTTTTCATTGTGATTTTAGTTTTGCCTAATTGTTTCTACTTTGATCTCTGGAATAAGGAAGGGTGCTTTTCTTCCCCCAAATAGCTTTTGGCTCATCTGAACATCTTGTTTTTCTAGGATTTCAAAACCCTTACATTCTCTGAGTCCAGTTACCTTCATATCAAAAGTGCAAGCATTACCCTTAGAAGGAAATATCAATATACTCCTTCAGAGGGAATGTTAAGTTTTTTTCCTGTAACTTAAAATGTTACAACTGATGTCTGGTACATAGGAACCTTCCAGGGCCAGAACTAAATATGATGTGTCAGGGTGGAGAGGGAACTTTCTCTTTTGGAAAGATGAGAAATATTTGTTTCCAGCCCTCAGTGTAGCATCCTAATGTGTCACTAACATCGGGCTAAGCACTGCCATCAACACATACAAACCCGAAAGAGAGCTTGAGAGAAGCCTTCTCTATTTGGGGAAAGAAACATTTCTTTGAAAGACTGAATATTTTTAATGCTAGTAGATGAAGCTGTTCCTTAGTGTTTGTTGGGAAAGGGGCAGGAGTTCACACATGTACATTCCTGGCTCTTTTCAAGTTAAAAATCTCATCTAAGTTTCAAAATGGTAACCATTTCTTCTGGCTGTATGTATTCCTGGTTTGAACTGTTAGAACATGTCTTAAAGAAGGTGGATTAATGAGTAGGGGAAGAATAGCTCAAAGCTGCATGATTAACTCCATCTGTCACCTGCCTGTAATCTGACATATGGCTGCTGCTTCACTAGAGGCCAGTGTTTAGGTAGGAATACCTGAAATAAGGCCCACAGGTGAGTACATAAGTATGTTAAATGTTCTGTGATAAAAGCATTTAGATATTAGGGCTAGAAGAAGGATTTTGGTTGGCTGCACTGCCTGGTGCTTTTCCCTCTTGAGTAGAGAAGGTGGAGTACCCTGCATATTACCATGGAGGATATGGCAACAAAGCAGTGCTGTGCTGTGTAGGAAGGAGTTTGGCATGTCTCGTTCCTTCAAAGGGAGAGAATTTATTTCCTTCCCCTTTGTCCTGCTGAAGACAAAAGAGATGAATAAGCACTGCAGATATATTACAAGCAGTTTTAAAAAAGAGGAAGTATCTTCCAAAGAACTTAAGACCTAGAAATCTTGAGCAGACAAATTCAAAATTCATCTTTGTGCAAAAAGACGTCTTCCAGACCAGACTGTCTGTATCTTCTCCAGACAAGTTACGTAGATCTCTAAATGCCAGTAGAAAGGTTTCTGTCTGCTAGGACTGTGTTTTCATATCTGAGGGCAATGTGGAGTGTCATGGGAGGTCCTGTCTAAAGGTTTGTAGAGGGCTGCTGAGGGAAGAAAGCTTTATGGGGCTCTGCTGAATGGTAGTCCCATGGAACAGGAGCCAAGCCTGGGGATTACACATGCAATATGATCTGACTAGGCTTGGCTTCTCTGCCATCTGTGCCAGCATTTCCTTTTGCAGGGAAATAACTGACCAAAATTTTTGCTGCCAGAAGTAGTGTATGAATGGTATGGATAATCAGGAATCCAGAGCCCTGGGGCAGAGTAAGAATGAAATCAAACTGGTGGCGTAGACACTTGAGTCACTTGGCAAATGTTACCCATAGCAAGGGAATGCTGTAGCTGAGGTTTGCAAGGAGTTGCCTTTATTTGTAGGGAACAGTCTGTATAGCCTGCATTTATGGGTTAAGCCTTACCTAGAGAAAACTCTTCCACCTCCTCTGGGTTCATCAGAACCAGCACAGCCCAGGCTCAGCTCAGAATATTAGGTTTTCAGGCCGCCATGTTCAAGCCAATTTTAAAAGCTTTAACTCTTTCACTTCCTCGTTGTGTTACTTTTTGTCATGCCCTGCATTTCACAGTGACGGTAGTAGGGCTATCAGCACAGTGCATGCATGGTGAGGCACTGCACTTTTACAGTTCTTCCCATTTACACAAACTTGGACGGAAATATTACTCATGTTTATGAACAATTGAAACTAGAATAGAGCACTCCACACAATGAGAGCCCCTTTGAGGAAGTGTCAAAGGGCTGCCCAGCAACCTCACTCATCCAAAGGACTATATTCTTTGAGATTACTTCATTCTGAGCAGTCCTCACAGGAAATAATTATTTTGGTAGACACTAGCACTCTAACTTGTTGCATAAGCATTTCCAAATTACTCCTTTCCCTGAAAACAGTGGCTTCTTTACGCCTAGGCAAACTTAGCTGATGTCCAAATTCAACAACTTTCTGCCTGAGAAGTGCCCTATTCTTAGACTGTGGTGTTGCCAACACCAACCCACAGAGTTGTTTTCTGCCAAAGTACTATGAGAAACAGACTTTTCATTGTATTTCTGCTACTTCAAAAAAGTACTGAGTCATAGCACACTGGAAATGTTTGTGCAGGGCTGCATAGGAAAACATCATAAACACATTAGAAAGAGTTTTAAATATTTCCATGTAAGAACTAAGGACTGATATTCCTGATTCTTAGCAGAAAAGTGCTGAAAGCAGAGAGAAGTCATTTTTGAATCACAATAGGAAGCATCTGCTTACTCATTTGGAGATGCATATGAATTCTGACAAGTGCTTATTAATTTTATAATGGATTTTTTACTTAGAAAATAAATCCTGCATTTTTTCAGCATGCCAGCATTCCCTTAAACTATTCCTTTAAACAGGAAATTGAAAACAATCCCTTTGCTGTTTACAAAGACCTTGCTGGGTTCAGAGGGTAGGAATCCTTGCTGGTTTAAGGAGGACAAGTAAAAAAATTGTATGATGGTTCATTAGAAGTCACATCCACACAAGAAGCAGAGAAAATTTCCATCCTTTATTTCAGAGATGTCCAGTCTGTCTACTGGTGCAAGCCATAGGGTCCAGTAGGGAGCCACCTGAATGCTGAGGTGCCTCCCCTAGTGTCTCTTGAGCCCAAGAAGTATTGGTCCCCCAGACGTGCCAGTGGCACATCCCTCTGCACAGGAGCAGCAGGCACATGTGCAGCCTTGTAATGCAAAGGGCACTCACTGTCCTTGGCGTGGCCACTGCCCAGGGGCTCCCAGTAGACAGCACAACTTGCTCTTACCAGCTAAACCTCACACCAGAGGTCATCCCAAACTGCCTGACCACCAAGCACCGTGTGCCAGAACACCCTGGGAAATCTGAGCCCATAGGCAGCTATTAGGATTGGTAAGTTTTTGCTTCATGTTGCTGCTACCTTGTATGCACATGTATTCCTTCTAATAAAACCAGAATAATCTCATCTCTTCCTATACATAAAGTTTGACCCTGAAGAGGTCCTGCTACATATTGCTTATTGCAGCTGTTGGATAATCTTTCAGATGATATTAAAATACAATCAAATTCTAATATCTCACTAAGCTTTGGAGGTTATTAAAAGCAATGTAAAACCTCTGGTTTTGCTGATTTCAGGACAGTCAGAGAGTTTATAAAAATTGAAGTACATTTTTGTAGCCAGCTCTATTAAGGTTTTATGAGTTCATGATTAAAATTCTTAGCTTTTAGTTTTATGTCTCAGAAACCTGAAGTTTTCTGCCTTCAGCAGATTATTGTTGATGACTCTATTAACCCTAATTCTACATTATACTTGTACATGATTTTTTTAAAAGAAATATTCTCACAAGTCTCCAAAGTGTCCATATGGTTCATAAATAGGCAATAATTAATTCAGTCCTCCTTTCATAATTGGAAGTAATTTTGTAAATGTTTTTTACAAAACAAATTATTCTGTATAACATTTTACCTGTTCAGCTAAATTTCCTTTAGTTAGTATTACTTACATTCCCATGACTAGTTGCATGTGGCTTTTGTATTATATGTAGTATCCGTGGAGGTTTTCACAGAGCAGCACTGTAGGATAAAAGACAAATTAGAAGTAGCAGAGTTTTTGGAAATAGAAGAAAGTAATTCATTACTACTCTCACGATCTCATCTCACTCCTGGCTTCCAGGGGCCACGTTCATTTAAATTGTTAGTTCAACAATGTGTTTGTGAGTCCTGAACATTTTGTAAACAGTTTTTAATACAGAATAGTATTAATAATTATTATCTGTTCAGTAACTGATATGTTTCCATCATTATTGTCCCATTTTAAAGTTTTCACTTCCTCTGTCAGAAATGATGGCATGTGATTTATACAAACAGCCACATACCCTTGGGGGCTTAAAAAGGATTTTGTATGTTTTCGGAGACACTGGTCTGCAAACAACTCATCAATTGAAATGTATTCGTATAATCTGTTTGGTGAATATTTATGATTAGTCCTACAAACACAGGAGTCAGGATAATGTGATGATCAAGTGACAAGTAGGAAAAATGCACTAAATTAAACAAATCACTTATTACCATAAACAATTCATCCAGCTCCGGGTCTGGGAACTAATATAGCTAGTAGAAATAGATTTCTCTTTTTCTGAATGCCTAGAGGGGATTAACTGTGTGAGGACATACCTGTATAAAGAAAGCAAATATCTTGGATTATAGCAGGGAAATTATTTGGAAAAGTTCTATCTCTAGTACTACTGTAATAATGGAAAGGAGAAAGAGTGTTTAGCTCTTTGTTTGACCTTTATTGGAGTAAGAGAGCAGCATTTCTTTTCAGTCTTTCCACTTGACTGTTTTGTAAAGAGGTTTTAAAGAACTGACATCATTACTTTGACATTTCTTGGCTCTTCACTCTTCCTTTTATCTCTGGGAATAGGTTATACTAATTTTCCTTTGTTCATTAGCCTAAAGTAATGCATTGAGTTTAAGCTTATATCAGAGTACTGGAGCCAACATCGGTTCTGGACAGACAGAAGCCTACAAAGGTGTGGAGAGCTAGAGCCAGCACAGGAGCTCTTGAATTCTCTCTGCAGCCAGGCTCTAAACACTGGCAGGAAGTGCAAAGAGCACAGCGCGTACACAAGTGAGGCACCGGCAGGCTGCAGGCAGGTGGAGTGCGCTGTTCTGCTGGAGCAGCTGCAGTGCACAGGCGTTGTTTTCAGACAGCAGTGTAGATTTCAAAGCAGAAGGAACAAACGCACAGTCATGACCCAAGCTGCCCGCTGGCAAGGGGTGCCTGCCCGTTATGGTCCGGTCTGTTGAGGAGGAGCAGTGATTGTGGGCTAGCAGCTGGGAGAGGGCACACTATCTGGGGCCCGTGTGCCAGAGTGTTGGAGCTCCAGGAAACCCCACTCAGCTCCTGCAAACAGCATTGGCCTACTTTAATCTGCTCAACAGGGAGACCTCCTCTGTTCCTGAGTAGCATTTGAGTTCATTGCATCTTGCTGAGAATAATACAACTTGCATGGATCTAGGGTGTTATGGGCTTCCATAACAAAATCCATAGCTCTAAAGAGCACCCGCCTTGGCCACTGTCTGCCTATGCTGCAGTGTGTTTCTTTGTCCATGCTTTCATCTATTGTACGTAGGAACAGCAGCCCACTTCGACCTGACAGCAAAGTCACCTATGTATAGTTCCTTGCCCAAAAACACTCCAATTTGTTTGAATATGAATGTATGACTGTCTAAAACACTGTATGATATTTGCTACTTTTAAAAGAAGGCCAGCATTTGGACACAGTGTGGCCAGACTTAAATCCTGGTCCCAGATAAATCAGTGGGATTTTTGCCATGGATTTAACTGTGTCAAGATTTCATAGCCATTCATTATTTGACATATTGAATTCTGTTGAACTGGTAAGCCTGGACTGCAGACCCTGTGGGAAGACTGTCTTCCCACATTTTTACAGTTTTTTTTCTGGGATATTCCATCCTAGTCAGAAACATTCTAAAGCTCTTATGCTTTCCCACCCTCTCCCACACTTTGTAATAACTAGCTAATCCTGATTCTTGGTCAGTTCTAGGACAGGGCATGAAAGCAAGAAGAGATGGATGTGTTCTTCAGTTAATGTAAAGATATAATTTTTTTTTGCCCTCCCTAGTGTTTGCAGATACTCAGGTTTTTTGTGAGACATATTAGCTGTAGGCTGTGGTATTATTGTGTGGTTACATCACACTTTAGGAAGTGTGCTGAAAGGATGTAGATTAGCTTGTTGATTTGTTATTCGATTTTGGTTGTTCCGTCAGCATTTCATTGTTTGAGTGAGACATATATGGGCTGAATTTTGATGACTTCAGACATATCCTCTCACATGTTGTAGATATAGATACAGCACAAGCTGTAAGGCTTGAGATCAGTTTCTAATCCAAATGGATCAGAACTTGAAAAATATGCAGAGTTTGGCTCTTGAAACCATAAGGTCTAATGCCTTCTAAATGTGCCCTCTCACCCCAGAGCAAATGCACAAGTCTTCTCTAGTTTGTCATCTAAATTTTCAAAGCCATTGTTGTTATCAGGTAGCAGATGTGTTTAAATGAAATACAATTTCAGGAAGATACAGTTGTGCTGCCTTGTGGGCAGTTAACATTGATTATTTATATGCTTGGGCAAATGCTCTTTAATGGATATAGCCAAAAATCCATGGAGACATTTGTATGTCTCTCAGCAAGACCAAATGTGTCTGAGAGTGATGTAGTCAGCTGTTTCTGTAGCGCTGGTGAAAACTGATTATATGAGGCTGTTTTCTGTGATGAGGACTAGAAGGACAAGATACTTTTGCAGCTGGAGATGCTGCCATTTTTTTTAAACTTTCACAAAGCACTCTCTGCACCTTGCATCAGATACCATACCCAGATAAGAATGCGTGAGAGGCATCCGCACTTTAGTGCTGTCTAGCAGAAAATATCTCTGCATGCTGAAGAAACAGGAGGCCGAGAGTTCTTCTTGCTGTTCAGTTAAAATGCAGGCCTTATGATCAGAATAATAAAAACATGGTTAACATCTTATTTTTAGAGGACGTGTTTCCAGCTTCCATGGCCTTCTTTGGAAATTGAAAGAGAAAGAAGACGACAAAACAAAGAGTATAGACCTCTAGAATGCACATTTTAAAATATTCAGAGGTTTGATTGGGAAGCTCCTGCTCTGGACAGATGTAAGACAAAGACTGCTAAGAAAGAGCAGACAGTTACTAAGAAACTAGAGGATTGCTGAAGATGAGTGTACAAGCATGGCACTAGCATATAGGATTGAAATATAACTGCAAGAGCACAAAATGAAGTAACATGAGTAAATTATGTAAAGACTAAGAAGAAACACTTCTGCAGGTACACAAAAGAAATATACAGTAAAACAAATCCCAGGAAAATGGCTCATTACTGAACAGAAAGGGAAAATATTACTCAGAAAACCATGTGCTGTTTTCAACTCAGGGGCTTCAATACCCAGCTATAGGCAGATAATCAGCACAACAGATTTGCACCACAGCAAAGCAGTATGATCTGCACCTAGGATAAGGAGAGAAGTTGTTGGTAAGGGCATAAAGAAGCCAACTATATTCAAATGATCTGGTCTTGATGAATTATAGCTCAGAATACTTTAAGAATTACCTGATGTAATTTCAGAACCATTTATGGTTCACTCAAGAAAGCTGAGAAATCAAGAAGGAAAGAGCAAACATAATACTTGTTTTTTTCTCATTTTGAGGAAAAGTCAGAGCATTAGAGAGAGCTCAGCTTATTTCAGTTCCTGAAAAAATACTGGAAAAATTAGTCAAGCCATTATTCATAAATACTGAAAGGAAAAATCATAGCTATCTGAAGAACAAACTGCGTCAAAACATCTAATTTCATCATTGGATGAGGTAATCCTTGCCATGCTGACAGGGAGAAGAAGTAAATGCCATATATCTTGATATTCATAGGCTTCTGGCAGTGCTTTTGTAAGCCAGAAGGAGAAACATGAAAGTATTAAACTGATTGGAAAGAAAGCTCAGTAGTTACAGGCAATTTGCTGTCAAAATAGAAGGATAAACTGAGCTCCTTCGTTCTGAGTTCCACAGGAGTCTGGTCTGGCCTGGCACCATTCATTACTTTCATTAATAACTTGGATGATGAATGGAATCTGCTTTTCAAATCTGCACACATAGCGCTGGGTGAGAGGGAACTGTGGGTATATTGGGGGATAGGATTCAAATGGTAAAAGCTGAACAAACTGTAGAACTGGTCTTACACAAAACCAGTGAAATGCAAGGTTCACCAGCCATGCAGGAGCAGTCTGCAGCACAAGTACACAGTGAGGAACAGCAGGTGAGATAACAGCTCTGCGGTGGGAATAAAAGGGTCTGTGAGGATCTGCATCAGCTGTGCCTTTCGCTAGAGGAGCAAGTGGTGGTTGAGGCACTGTGTTGGTAGAGAGAAGGCTGTGCCCAGTTGGAAGGAGATGAGAGAAGTGCAGCAAGATCAGTCAGAGAGGACGGAGGAGCTTGTGTTCACTCACAGAAGAGGGGACTCAGGAGAGAATAGCAGGCATTGAATACAAAAAAGGCTGCTGCAAAGAGGGAGGAGATCGTGTGTCCTCCATGTCTGTAACAGGCAAGGCAAGAATTGAAAGGATTGCACTGCAGCATTAGGAAAAACTCTCTAAAAGGCAAGACTACCCCAGCAGAGCAGCAGAGTGACCACAGGTTTTCATCTCTAGTGCTGGAGTCTTTTAACTGGTTAGTCATCCCTCCTGAGTGGTTTAGGTGTTGGATAAATCCCATTTTGGATCACAATCCCTCATGCCCCTTTTTCTATTGACATTGAAAAGTGTGTAGCACACCACAGTGAGCAGGTATAGCACTTGTAAAGATTATTAATCTTTTGTGGGTTAAGTCTGTTCATTTTACTGCAAGATCATAAATGTAGGGAGAATATTTGCACACAGCATCCTGCCACACGTGGAACGAATGACCTGGTTTTCTTTGAAATACTTCACTTAAAAAGAGGTTCCTTGACTGACTCCTAAAATTAAAACAGTACACATCACATGTAGTTGTGAGCATTACAGCAATTGTTCACTAGCTTGTTGAACCCATTACATTTTTATTAAGGATTTCTCTCAGTTTTGGAATTTTTAATTCAAGAACAATCTATCCAGGGAAGAAACCCTGCTAAAATATGCAGTCAGGTAGATGTGGCAAGTTATTACATATTGATTATAAATCTAATGGCAAATTGTAGACATCAAAAGGGCAAGCTCACTAGCCAAACATTGCTTCTTCACAAACATTCATGGCTCATGCAACTGGAAGTTTCTTTTATAGGGAAAAGATTTATTTAAAGATTTCCAGTACTCCTGGGCTTCCGTTCCATAAAATCCAACAAAACAGCTGCTGTTGTGATATTCCAGCTGAGACTGGGATGTGTATACAATAGCACAAGAATGGGAGCACACAGGTGCAAGGCAAGCTGCCACATTCAGCCAAGTCACCCCGGAGAAGAGGCTGGCCAGTGGCCTCACTGTCCCTGTGTCATCACAGGGTGTTCCTTATGTACTGAACTTTTTTCCTGGAAAGGCAAGCACTACTTGAAGCAATATAAGTCCTACTATAAGTAGTGTTTATTCAGAACAGAAAATACCCACCCCAACACAGGAGACAGTCTTAAACCCTCACATAACCTGTGATAGGAAGCTTTGGGGGGAAAAAAAAGAACCAGATAACTCCTGCTATTTATTATTTAGTTACCAGTTATTTATGATTTAGCAGGGTTCACTGTGCTTCTTTCTACCCCCAGTGGCTTCCTAAATGAATTCCTAAATTTTGCTCGCTCTACAGAATTAGTATCTTCGGTTTACAGCTCTGTGGTCTCTGCTTCTCCTGCGGCTGGTACTATCTCTCAGGAGAACCTGCCCTTCTCCAAAACCATGGGCCTGGAAATCTTCTGAGAGCTTCTCTGGGAATATGCCCATGATTGTGATCACCTGGCACACAAGGCAGTACAGTTCTCATCTGCAATATAATATGTGTCCTGTGCTCCTTCATGCATAGGGAGCACCTCTCTCTCCAGTCTCCTCTATTCGCTTCTTTGTTTTCTTATTCCCTTCTGCCTTTCTTCACTGCACAGGATTGCAGTACAGGACACTTTTTCCAGCCACTGCCCTGCCTCACTCCTTTTGTGGATGTTTATCTTTTTTGCCTCATACTCTTTCCTCTAGACTTTATAGAGGCCCTTAGAAAATGGGTGCCTCTCTACCAGTTTCTGTGGTTTCTTTCACAGAGGACAGCCTGTCCCCAAGTCCAGCCAGATCCTTGCAGACGTTTATTCAAGCTGCCAAAATCCTTGAGGTTTGCCCATTTAATTTCAAGCCAGTGTGCTGGAGTTGTTTGCAAAATGCCATGGTAACGGTGGAAAACACTGCTGTGTCATTTCATGGTAAGGAACAGTCTGAGGAGCGGAGTCTGACAGTCTCAGTGGTCTTCTTCACTCTCTTTTTGTCCATTTCTCATAACCCTTTAGCCAAGGATGTTTCTGTGTCAAGAACTGGCCAGCCCAGGCTAACACAATCTGTTCAAGTCAAGTAGACATGATTGCAATACAAGTAATAGGACACGTCAAGATCACAGGAGGTAGCAGATGTATCAGCAATTCTGCAACTTCTGGAAGCTACATGGAAACAATATTGCCTAATGTGGAGGAAGATTTTCCTGGGTGACCAATGAGATAAAAATGGTTGTTAAATCTGCAAGACATAAATAAAATGCTATTCACTGTCTTTTATCTACAAAGTTAGTTAATCAAATGTCTTTTGAAAGAAAGGGGACTGTACTACTAAGGTGACAAACTGAAATCCCCCAAGAAATGATCTCTGTTCTTCATGTCTTTTTGGTGCTGCACCAAACAACAGCAGTAACTTTACCAGAGGAATGAGCGCTTGTCAGAATGCATTGGTCTTCCAGGTGCTATTCTCTAACAATCTTGAATCAGATACAGCTTGGCCTTTTCTCACTACTCCATGTTATGTCAGAGTTGAGTATACTGATGTATTCTGCTACAATATAATCATTCTCTTGGTGCAAGTGCAGACCAATGAAGCAAAAGAGTCCTTTTGGCTTTTTAACACTTTAGTGCTTTGAGTCACAGCACCATAACATCAAAGAACATATTCTCTAATGCTGTAAAAATAGACTGTTCTCAGTATGCCCTTAGTCTGTTCCTTATTGTCACTTCAGGTTTGTTCCATTGTAGTGCATTTTGAAGACACTGGATTTTATCTGTAAGACAGAGACAAATACAGCTGTTTGGAAAACCTGCCCTGTACTGTTGTTTTCCTAATTAAAAACAGATAACATATGACAAAGCTTGTTTCAGGTTCGCAATGGGTTTTTATAAAGATTCAATTTCATGTTTGTTTTATCTGAGCAGATTACTTCTCTGTATAAATTATTGCTGTCAGTTTCCTGGAGCATCTCATTAGTAAATCCAGCGATTCTTGTTGCCATTAGACTACAAGGGATCCCAGCTTAGAAGTTCACCTGCTCACAGGATTGTAGTAAGCATCAAGCTTGAAGGTATGAATGGTTTCTGGCAGAAAAAAGGCATTATTTTCTAACCTGCATCCCACAGGGTAATCATAACTGGGGTACAGTTCTCAAATCACAGTGTAGTCTCAGGATGGAGCCGTGGAAAACTTCAAATTTTCAGAAGTCAGTGATAAACAATTGTTTTGGTTTTTTTTTTTTTGCTGCTACCTGAATTTCTCCGAGTGTGCATTTTCTCTCTAATATAAATTATCCTCAGCTGTCTGTCAGCATAGCACAGTTCATTTCTGATCTGAAAATGAATCTAACTCATCCTGCAGCAAATCCCCAGACACTCTGTTCCTGTACAACTGAAAACCCCAATGAAGCAATATAAACTCAGTAATAATAGGAAATAATGACCGCAGCTTAATGAAGGGTGGCAATTCTGCTCTGGGGAGATACTTAATGGATGTGGCTGTTCTGGTAGCTTGATCTTGTGCCAATTCTCTTCCCTTCATGTTTGTTTGTTCCATCCCCATCTTGTTGTATAGACAAAGTCAGGAACTGCTCCAGTGTGGGGAGGAAGGCCAGCATCCAGATGCTATGCTTGGCCTGGGATTCCCATGCCAGCCTGGCCTAGGGTCTCCTTTCCTTTGGAATGAGGCAAAAAGCAGGTCTTTTTAAAAAAGCTAGTTTCTTCATACAGGTCTTTATCCCCTTATGAAGAAATTAGGTTTTTTTCTGCATATCTCTGAGCTGGAACATCACTTTCAAAGCATTGGTGCCTTGTTTAATTTGGTGTTTCAATTACTGAGTGCAATAAGCTGCTCACTAAGTGAGCTGAGTAATTGAAAGGAATCTGTCATGTGTTTTCAAAACAGCACTGAAAAACAGGGAGACTAGAAATCAGGACACAGGACACACATGAATTCAGGCTAATAGACCTTTAATACCAGAGCTAGAAAACAAAACAAAACTGGAAAGCAAAGCAAGCGGTGTCTCCGTCTCCTCTTCATCTTAGTTTACAGTTACTTGTCCTCACTCTAGACTAACCACTTAGGGGAGGCAAATGTTTTCTGCCCCTCCTTGATTTTGAGACTGATGCCTTCAAACCAAATTAACAGTACTGGATATGCAGTTGTCTTGGAATGCAATGATATCTCAGTAAAGAGCACATACCAGCCCCTGTGAAGGGCCTTGTTTCAGACCAGAAGTAAATAGCCAGTGTCACACAAACCTGCATAGTGATCAAACACCGGAAAACATAACTGGATGTTTTCCTTAGTCATGAAAGGTTAGACTTGTTAAAATTGCCGTCTTTGTATAATGCTTTAAGTCAGTAAATTGAACCCAGACGAGAGATTTTAAGCATTAATCACTGAAAACACAAGCAACTCTTTGTTTTAGAAATCTTTTTTGAGAGTAGCCTTTCCTGTTTAATACTGTTAATAATATTGTTAATAATTCACCTACAACGTAGAAGTAGATGATCTTTGCTGCCATACCTCCATTCAAACACATAATAAGCAACAATCTTTACAGACTTATTTGTTATTTCTTTTGTTATAATTTAATATATTTTTAAAACCATGCAGAAGCTTTTACCACAGATAAAAAAGTTCATCTTTGCTCCTTCATCCTCCTTGTAGCACCATCTTTATCAAAGCAAAATACTTATGTTTATTTATTTGTTTATTTGTTGTAAATATCTGATTGATTGTCCTTACAAAGGTCCATGTCAACAAACATGCACTAACTATTTGTTCCCAACTCCATTTCCCAAAATCCTTTCCCAGCTGGGAACAAGAATGAACTTACAGAGTCCTGCTCCAGCAGCACACCAAGGAAAAAAGCCAAATTTGCCATTTATGCTACACTTACTTATGTGATACCTGAGATAATTATCTCTTCCTGTCTATGCATATTCTGTTTTAGGTATATACTAACAAAACCTAAGGCAAGCATTGTTCAGATCTTTGACTTGTTGATGCTGTGTAGATTTCAACTTCTTAAATATTTAAGGGAAGAATGACTTGGTGGTTAAACACAAGTCCAGGAGTCAAGAGGTCTGGATGCTATTTCTGTGCTGTTCCAAGGTTTCCTGTATGCCTTTCAACCACTTACATGGCCCCTTTGTATTTTAAACTCATTTTTATTCCCATCTACTAAATGGGTAATAATCATTGCTTCATACATGCTGCTGCTGTGAGACTTAATTCACGTTCCTCTGAAAGTTTCAGGTTCTTCAGAAGCAAAGGACTTCAGAAATAGAACCTCATCTCAGATTTAATATTCCTTGAGCTGTCTAGCTTAAATGTAACCTCACCCAAAGGGAATGGTATTTGTAAATGTCATCCTTAAAATGAAAAATCTGTTCTCCTTTTTCTGCACCGCCATGTCTTTTCCACTGCCCTTCTTTCTCTTCCAACAAGCTGCAGCATTCTGAAAACACCTCCTCATCCTTCGGGACACCCAGCTCATCACAGACCTGGGTGTGGGGTTTGTTTGATGTGGAGATGTCCATTCACTTACATGGCAATTTTCTCTGTCTCTGAGCAGGCAAACAGCTCTGCAGAAAGAATAGAGCATATCTGTATTTGATTTTAACAGGCAATTAGAACAAGCTGAGCATTTCAGGGAAATGATTGGTCTTTAGTTTCATTTAAAACAGAGGTATTCACAGACATTTCTGTGGACTTGAGGCTTTTTTATTGTCTCCTGAGGGTTTCTGAACATGCAGAGATGAGATACTACAGTGCTCTTGGACATGAATGTTTCAGTTAATGTCTGATTACTGAATTATTCCTTTCTGAAACAGCATAATACAAAATTTACAATGTTTGCTGGAGGAGAGGAGAGGAGAGGAGAGGAGAGGAGAGGAGTGCTTGGTGAAAGCTGGATATATTGTCTAGCCTGATAAACTAATCATAAGCTTTTATTATTGGTATAACTGTTTAATTAACGTCATCTTTGTGCTGATTGGGCCAAGTGTGGCCCTGAGCAAAGGCTCCATCAGTTTTAAAGCTGGGCAAGGACTGCAGGTACTCATGAGTTGTGAGATCCAGGCTCTGATTCTGAGCATGCTGGATGTCCCAGAGGCAGAGGTATGGCACCCTCACAGCACCTGCTCAGGCTGACCTTATGGAGTAAAGGATGGTGGAGATCAGAGTGATCCTGCTGGTCCCCAGGATGTAAAAATAGCACCAGGAGTGCATGGGAGAGGAAGGCCTTTGCACCCAGAACACAATTGCACTCTGATTGCTCTGGGCTAATTGAGTAGCCCAGAGGACACACAGCAGTGATGCACTGGGGAAGTGGCTATATAGTTGCTCACTTGTTCTCCTGAAAGCGCCATTGTGCACTTCTCAGGAAGGGGATCCTTGCATTTAATCTGCACATATACAGCAGTCAGTGCCTCAGAGGGATGGTCAGTTCACTGAGCTGCATGAGATAACCACTGATTTTCAAATTTGTAAGATCCTTCTGCATATAACAGAATGACTGCTGAGACACTCAGTGTATTTTGGGGGAGCATCGTTATTGTAAATGCTTTGTCAGAGACAGACTGTCAAGAAGAATAAGCATAAAAAAGAGTGTGGCATAAAATTTGGCATGTAAAGAAGAAAGGAAGAGCAAGTTGCTACCAGCAGGTATAAATGCTGGTGCTAAAAAAGACTTGATGTTTGAAAGACCTGAAGAAGCCCTCATCAGAAATAAGAGAAGAAAAACAGAGGAGGAAGGCTTGAAACATGGAGAGCCATGAAAACATGGAGAGGAAGCTGGAGCTTGCTGCAAAAGGGAGAGGAAGCAGGAGGCAGAGCAAGCAGGAAGCCAGGATTAAGAGAGGATGCACACTTACTGTGGGGGTGCCAGGGTGTGACAAGTTCAAGGTCCATATTCCCATGCATTGGCTGCCAAGTATCACCAGCTATCAATGGTTTATGAATGGTTAGGCTGGTTATCAGATAAAGTACCTTTGCTTTCTGCCCATTTCTGCTTTTTCTCTGTCAATTAGGAAGGGGAGATGTTGAGGGAGTCGCTTTATGCATGCTGTGGATATAAGCTGTCAGAGCTGCAGCACTCAAATCATTCAGCATTGTCAGGGAACACAGGGCTCCTTTATCAGTAATTTTAGGAACTTACATTGATCAGTGGGAAATTTATTAAAAGACTAAATGGGTAAATTTATGGTATTTGGCCTGCCATAAATTGTCTCACACCAAACATTTTCATTTTCCACTCAGTGTTCTCCTGAGGATTAAAACATACAGCTCTCAAAGTGACAGACTCGGGAGAGCCTGGGAAAGCAGTGATATTGCAAAAACTATGTGCCCCTCCTACACCTTCAGTACATTCTTCTCATTACCACAAACTGTCCCCAGGAACACTACTAGCTCTGCAATATTTTAAAGATCTCTCTAGGCCATTTCCTGCCCTCCCCATGCTCCCTTACTTGGGCAGATATCCCAGTGAAGGGCCATGGGAGTTTTGCTTGAGACATCTGTTCAGATTTCTATTCCTTCTTTCTTCTTTTAAGCCAATATTTTGCTCCTTTCCTTTGACTCCTTGTTATTCTCCCCTTGTTGCTTCGTGCAAAGTGAGGAGAAGAAATGGCTAGATGATACAAAAAGAAAAGAAAAAGAAATCTGTCAGAAAGGAACAGAAAAGGCTTGGAGTAATGGGAAAGACTGGAAACTGGGAAAAAATTAATTTTCTAATACCTCTCAACAATGCTGGACAGATGGTTTGGTGTATACACTTTGAGTTTGGCTACCCAATTCTTGTCCCACTGAACACATCCTTTGGCTTGTAGAGGTAATTTACAGGTCAAAACTGGCTTAATTAAGTGTGATGAAAAAGGCAATCTGGTGAATGGGCAGCTGCCCCTTGCATTATTTCAGATCTGGGAAGGTTTGTCTAAAAGCAACACTAGGGAAGAATTGAATTTCTGTAAGTCTGAGCTACCTTTTTAGTGTCCTCTTAGAAGGTGCCTATGCTTTTGTGGATCACCAACTCACTGCATCAACTCATTAGGTTAAACAGCCACTCAAAAAAAAAATGGTAGGCAAAATGAAAACACAGTTAATTCGTCTTGATTATTTGAACCACCAGAGAAACTTGTTTTCCTCATCAGAAGAGTCACATTACAGCACTTCAGCCAGGAAGCAGGTGAAAGTCAGAGATGTAGCTGTGCTTATTTCTTTTTCTCTGATGAGTTACGTGTCCTTGTATAGACACGTATGTGGCTGCATACATTTTTTTCTCATTTAAGCATATCTAGCAGCTGCTTGGTTTTATTTTCCAAGATGGATTTAGGTTTATTTCATTTTTCAATTCCAACATGAGAAATTCCAAACTAGCTTCTTGTCTCAAATATTCTGCTTCATGTTTGTACTGCAGAGTAAGCGTTGCTTAAATATTTTAGGGATTCAATTGCTGCACTTATGAATTTCTGTCTCCATGACAACCCCTTTATGCTTTGTAATACCTTTGGCAAACACAGTGGAACTGACTATTATTTCTTTTCAAACTATGTAATGTTTAGCAGTGAAGACTCAAAGGGAAATGGAATAAAAACCAAAATACCCAAAGGGCTAATTCACACCACTTCATTTGAAAGTAATTTTCAAAATGACCGCATCATTTACTGTATGGAAAGCTTGGTCATGTTAAAAATGCCTAATTTTTTCTCAAAACTTGCTTCTGTGTCCGTTTTTTTCTCTCCGTTGTGTCCTGATACAGACAGGCTGCAGAATCTGGCCTTCAGTATCATTTCCATGACCATTAGTGTTCTGTGAAAGAAAATTAACTTCCTGTTAAAAGTGCTTCCCAAGCATTACATAATATTTTTTTCAAAGGCATCGAACTCATATGCTCCCACACTGCAAAAAAAACACAAGTCTGTTCCTGCCTGAGACGATGGATCTGCCACATCGTGGAAGGTGTGGCAGGGTCACACAGTTCTTGTGAATCTCAAAAAAGATCCCATACTTCCATCATTTGGAAATTCAGATATGCAAATAATATCTGTGTATGGAATTTCAGTTCTGGGGTCTATTGCTCTGTTGGGATTCTAATAATAAAATAAATAAATAAATAAATAAAATAAAATAAATAAATTCTAATAATAAAATAAAGTTATTTGGCTAGGATTTTTTCCACTCCATTCTCAGACACATTCCTACATTTGTACCTTTCTTTTTCTTCCTGATGTTGTTCTGTATCTGCCTCAATTTTCTAGTTGATGTCTGGTTCATATATGTGGGGTAACCTGCACACCTGCCAGATGTCAGACTTCTGACAGTTGCAGTTAGCATGAGCTCTTTGTGAATGAAGCTCTGAACAGGGTTGTATTTGAATAGTGGCTTGACTTGTGGGTGCACCTGGAGATGCATCAAGACAAGGCCTTATTTTCATGTGATGTTGAATGCCAGGGTCTTTATAAATCAGACCCCACAAAAGCACTTCATGTTGGCTCTGCTGTGTGCCCAGTTCCTGCTGAGGGTCCTTCCATGTAATGTCTTAGCACTCTTATACCTCTGAAGAGCAGCAATTATGGGCAAAGACTCTTGCTGGCCTGCTCATGTATCATACTGGGACTTTCTCATAAAAATGTGGAGCCAGAAACTACATGTGGCCCAGGCCTTTTGATAAGATGTGCATAATAGTAGTGTTGTTTGTATTAAAAATTTTATCTACCTTTCCCTTCTTTTCCTTCTCTGTTATGAAAATGAAGGCACATTTAGAGCTTAAAATTTCATGCTGAGTACGTAAATCAGAAACATTGTTCGTGTAGGTGTTTTCTGTTGTCTAAGCCATCCACTTATTCTTAACACATAATGGTGTTTCATAAAATCCACTACAATGGAGCTCCAGAAGTCTCCCATGTTCTCCTGATTTCTTCTCTCTTGATTTCTAAAGCCACTCATCTCTGTGTCTCTGTCTCCTCCTATTTACCAAGCACTGTAGTGCTCTGTCATGAGACAACTGCTATAATTTAGAGTTTTAATGACTCCAGGTGGTGCCACCTTAAATATAAAAGCAATCTAATTAGGCCACCTTCTGGCTGAATCTGCTTTAGTCTTTGACTCCAGAGACAAGGGAGACAAGTGAGCCTGTGTATATAATACTGACTCTAAAAGAGCTGAACACATTTCTGTTGATTTCATTGTTTCCTTGTTGTGCTTGAAGCATCTACAGAAAATCTTGGTGTAATATGATATAGCACTTAGGATAAGCAGGGTGATTATAAATGGCCCTTGCCTCACTTCTGGGTCCAACAGATGTTACTGCATGAGATTTGGTTCTCCCTCATTCTATAATTTGATTTTAATGGCTAGATACCATTGAAGCATGCAAGTCCTACAGACAATAGTGCCCTTATACATTCAGAAACATCTGTTAGCTAAGTGCTCTCCTACAGCCTGAACTCTAAATGGGCAAATCTGTGTTTGAACACTAGCATTTGTACCAACCTGGCAGACAGCATTCTCAGTAGAAACAAAGTCTAATATGTGTTTTCTCATTTGGTAGAACTCTTTTATTTTCCCTTTCCTTCATATTTCTCTTTTCATCATCCACTACTTCAGGAGTTATGAAATTTGAGTGCCTTTTCTAAGGACTTAGTGCAGCCTGAAGACTAAACGTGTAATTCTAATAATGGTGTTTCACTATTCCCTCGAAGGACAGGATAGAACTGGTGCCACTCAGAGTAACATTTTGGGCTGTCACTATTTGATCAAAGGACTTGGACTGGTTCTGCCAGTGTTAATGCTTTTAGGATGGATGACTTCTTTGCTTTAGAAGGAGTTTCCAGTAACTGAGAGCAACGCATCTTTGAAATTTCGGTATTTACAGAGTAGTGAACTCTCCATGGTAGTGCATGTCAAGCCCCCTCTGGGGAAGAAACAGGTTAGAGAGCTCACTGGCACACCCCTCCTTTTCCTTTTCTAATTTGTGCTTCTTCCAGTTTGGTCTTGTTTCTGTGGATGTCTGTAGTTTCCCCCAGCATGCAGCATGGGGAACAAGCCTGAACTCAGGCTGAGTGAACAGTTCACTCAACAGCCATAGGCTGTAAGTTTTAAAGGTGCCTGAGTTCTTCGGGGTTGGAACCACAGCACTGCATTGTCAGATGAGTTTACACCTTAAGCACCATACAATAAGTCTTCTTTATAAAACAGCATATCATGTGTACTATTAATGCCTGCAGATTAAAACAGCTGCCAGGAAGTAAGACTATTGCATGCAGAAAAATCAGGCAGACACTCAAATTTGAAGCTTAAATTAGCTCTCTCTTTGGGAGTTGTGAATCTTAAGGGAACTTCAAACAAAGAATCTTACAGGGATTTAGAATTTAAAATCACAGCAATTATTCTCAACCTATGTTTAGTGTTGATGGCAGCCACTTTTATTCTAGACTTCAAGAAAACTTGCCTGATTTTCCAATTATACTGGTCTAATAAATGTCATTACTCCTTAAAAATACTGCCTCACATAAAGTATAGTTAGGTCACAATAAAGCCACTACCAGGTGTGCTTGGAACAAAGCCATTTAACACTTTCTTCTTTGTATTCAGAGTGAAACAGCAACAGTGACAGCTTTCCAGGGAGGTTAGCAATTACTGGGAAGGCACATTTGCTTCTTATACACCAGCCAGCTGCCCACTTACTTTTCAAGTAAATCACTGTAGTCAGTCATGAGAATTCAGGCCTGTTTAGAGTATTTATAAAGAAAAAAATTGGACTAACTTTATCACTTTTCTATTTAACCATTAATGTAAATTGTACTAATTGAAATTTAGGTTCTTAACAAAAGCATATATTCAGTAGAGCTAATCCTGAAATCCATATGCAAAATTCATACAAAGATCCAACAAAGTGAACTTCCCTGCCACCATGCTCAGGATCATTTCTTAGTATCACCTACCCTTTGTATTGACAAAAATAAATATTGCCTCTTCACTGGGCAGCAGATAGGTACATTTGGCAAACTAAACATATTATGAGCTCTAGAAAGTATAAAACACAGGGGAAACAAAAGAGATTTGGATTCTCCAAAAGAACTTCTGTTTGCAAAGCTTCATTTCCATTTGTCACATCTGAATTTTAAACACAGCCTTGTATGTGTTGCCACTACACTTTGTTGTACCTCAGATTCTCACTGTCACTTAGACCATAGACAGTTCCAAAAGTATCAATATTCAGTGTTTCTTCCTTGCTTCTCAGCAGATTGAACTAATCTGCTCCCACCTGCCTTCCTGAGACAAAAGTTATTTCATCTATGGCTGACATACATTTCAGAGATAACATTTTAATGTAGTCTCACTGGTCATGACTTTTGTAAACTTGATTTACTGTCTGGTTTATTGACCTCACTTTGCAAGGCTTTGCCTCCCTTCATGACAGCTGTGAACACATTGCCACAACAGGAGTTTGCCTTCTGTACACCAGCAGTTTGCCCTTTCATGTTCTGAAATCTCCAAAGGAACATTGGTGGTGTTAATCTTTAATTCCTGGGAGCCTACTTCATATTTAAGACATTGAGCATCATAATAAAAGTGTAACAATGGAAATTATTTTGGATAACTGAGCAATATTCACTAAACCACCAAGAATACAAATTATATATTTCCCAAGCAAATTGTTTCTTGAGAGTAATATCCTTGTCACCAAATGAGTTGGAATTTAAAATAGACAAGAATATATTTGGGGATATACAGGGCATGCACAATATCACCTGTGACTAGTTTGCTCATGCCAATCTGCATCTTCATATTCTCCCATGTCAGTGGGTTTTATTCCACGTGCCCATTGGAATATAAGGTACTGAGATTTCTGCAGCTGAACAGCCACTCAAGAGCTGATTGAATCAATATATGTATATATTTGTAAACTCCCACTGTATATGTGGAAATAGCAATAGGAGTCTACTGCATATGCAGGGAAGTAGAGAGCTGGCAGCTCTGGAGTGAAGGGAAATGGGATTTCAAGGGGCAAGAGGAAATGACTAAGAACTGTAACAGAGGCGAGGTCACAGCAGTACACAGGCTGAGCTGTAGAAGCACAGAATGGCAAATCAAAGGTGCAGAGGATGTGGGACGATAAGGAGAAGTCCATAGAATGTACAGAAGTAGAAGGCAGGGAAAATTCTTTTGGATTAAATAGCTTTCTTTTATTGAAAGAAAATAAAAGAAAGCTGCTGCTTGAAAGTTAAGAAAGCCCAGGCAAAGATGAAAAAATACATGGAAAAAAACAAAAAAAAAAGGTCTGGAAATAGTAATTTGTGATGCCAGCAGGCAGTGGGACTGAGTAGCTTCTATATAAAAAAGAAAGATACTTGGCTATCAGGTACAAATTCCCATATCCAGTGGTGTCCCTCTCAAAGATCTTCTTTCCTGAAGAAAGGCCATGATTTTGTCCTAGAGGACAAAAATTTATCAAAACAAGGAGAATTAGAGGCATCAGTATCACTGGTTCGGAGCCCACAGGAAGAAGCTTGCAAACAAGAGTTTAGTGCCAGGCTCAGTGGGAGAGAGGTTGAGTGGTGAGGGGCAGAGTGAGGGCCGAAAAAAAAAAAGGCAGCAGCCTCCCAAACTAAGGTTCCTGCCGGCTCCCTCTGCTCTGCACAGCTGAACAGCCCCTTAGCAGAAGTTCCCAGACTTCTTTTCTGTTGCTTCTTTATCAGCATTTTGATAAGATAGCTTGTTGGCACTCCTGAACTGAGGAGTGTTTCCATGAAGTGCCTCTCTCTGTCTTACTAAAAGTTACAGCCTTCCTTTGCTGTGGAATTAGCATATGGACTTTCAAAGGACAATTATAAAAAATATCTTAGAAGCACATGAGAGTCGCTTCTCATCCCAGCCCTCATCCCAGCCCTGCTGCTCTGTCATGTGTGCATAGCAGGGTTACTCATGCAGAGTGCAGTGTCTCCTAGTTTGATTTGCAGAGTAAAATTCTAAGATGATAATATTTGACTGGGTCATGACAAAAGGGTTGTGGTTGGAAAAAAAAAAAATCTTCAATTATTCATACCCTGTCAGGGGAAAAAAAGCCATATAACATTGGATTATGCATATTTTATCATCAAGTTGTATAAGTGAGCTATTAAACTGCATACAATTCTTCTAAGTCTTTGTTTTATAGATTAGTTCTACAAAGCATTTTCTGTTCCTGCTGAACATAAACAGCCTCTCATATCTCCACCTACTACACCAAGTATTCTCCTGATTAATTCATGAAGTCTATAATCAAAAGGAACTAGGGAGCAGAAATTAGATTTTAAGCCCTCTCCTAGCTTTGGCAGAGCAAACTATCTGTGTTCAAGTCAGGAAAGCAGATTATTTGATCATTTTCATTCAAGACAGCGTGCATTGTTCTATCCTCAGCACCATGTCTTCTCCTCTGTCTTTGCAGGGAACACACAGTAGTTCTGTAGCTATGCAGGGGCTGTGGTGATGGCCCTTGGAGGTTATCATCACTGGGCTAATGCTAGAAATGGAGGAAGCATCAGGAGAAAATCAGCGTCACTTGAACCTTCATGCACAACTAGATGAAACCCCAAACTTCTGCTCTTCCCTGACGGGAGGGTGCTGACACCCCTCAGTACAGTGGCTCACAAGAACTGGTCAGGGCATCATGCAGAGGCTCTTCTGGACACAACTACAGCCACCCATAGCCACATCATGGCAGAGGGAAAGGACAGACAGTGAGGAGTTTCAGAGGCTCCTCAAGCAGGTGGGTAGAGGACCATGGCAGACTGAGCTTCCTCAGTGCTCATTGCTCTGATCTCCCGTGAGCTTTTGTCTCAGAGTCCCTCTGCCTTGGAGCGAGTTGGGTGACTGTAAGTTAATGCCCAGGCACAGTAAATAGCTCTCGAGACTTCAAGGATGGGATGTCAGAAAGAGTGAACTTCCCCAGGAGCAAGGACAGCTGCTTCACAACCACTTTATGACCAAATGTAATGTCACCTCAAATAGGTATTCTCTTATCTGTGGATGTCTTCCAGGGCCTGAAGCAAAAGATACTCCATCTGTAGAGCCTTGTTTTTACAAAACTGATTATCACAGGCTGAACCTGGCTGGCCACAGGCATGCAAGAAAGCCAGAACAGTAATCCCAGTATTTCTGACCAACACACTGCAGGGAAGTACCAGCAGAAATGAGGGGAAAGCCCACTCTCCTTAGGCTTTGTGGGCTCCAAATTGTTGGCTGTCTCACAAAAGGCCGAGTATTGAACTCAGCCAAACACCCCTTGGAATTTCACTGCTCATTGGACAGCTCTTGGAAAACCTCTGTCTGAAGAAGAAGATGGAAAACCAGTACCTCATTCTCTATAATACTTATGGGCTGTAAGTGTAATGCAGCAGCAGGACATCAGCGTAAGAGATATTGCTTTGGAAAGTATCTGGGGAACAATGTCGTGATGTCTTTATATTGTCTGTAGTCTGGGAAGTGAGGCAGGGAATGGTTGGTTCAAGATGCTGGCTGTTGTATCCTCATCTACACATTGACTTCTGTAAGAAACTGGGTATCTGTGCTCTTGCACTGGTGGTAAGCTGGGCTTACTCAATGTTTTAAGAGCTCCATTCAAAGCAGATGTTCTGCTAAATTAATGAGACATTTAAAAATAAATCACGTGACTATTATTGGTATTGATCTCATTAGCCCCCAAAGGCTCCAGGTGTTCTTAATTCTCACTGGAGTGCTAAATACTCAACTCCTTCAGAAGAAAAGAAAAAACCTAACAAATAAAGGTTAAGTATGTTCAACTCATAATTTTTGGCAATGTCCCTTTAACTCAGGTGTCAGTTGAAGAGGTTCTTTTCTTGCCACGGTTTCTCCTGTTATTCTCTTAAAATCCCTCTAGATACCATAGCAACAGCTGGATCACATGCTCCCTGGTGTGCTCCTCTGTAAGCAGATGTGAATGATGCTGGCTAACAAAGGCTCAGCAAGTGCTGGACAGGGAAAGGACTGAATTCAGCCTCTACATTTTTTAATAACTCACAGCAAAGGCTTTCCATCATTTCTTATGATGCAGGTAAATCCAGATCCAAATGAAAACCAGATCCAAGTTACTTCATCGCCTAATGAAAAGACCATCAAGATAGCTGGCATTTTACAGCCATTTTCTCCCCATCCTATGGAAGGAGTTCATGGAAGTCTGAGGCTAAAATACATTTCCATATTCAAAGTGTTTACAGTGCCTGGATGAATACTATGTCTGCTTTACTGATGGGCTATTCCTGGTATTACGTTGATTACATTCTTTGGCATTTTTTGAAACTTTATTCAAAGAAGGAATTCAGAACTATTCATCTGTCAATGAATGATCTAAATTCAATTGTGCTCTAACATTTCAAGTAATACAGGTCTGTTTGGCCTAATAACTATGTCATTGTTTTTAAATCACAGAATAAAGCTTCTCACATGTCAAATGAGCATTTAATAGTGCCATCGCTTAGGGGAAGCGTTCATAATCCTTTTCCTTGACTAATGCGGAAAATCTGTGTACAACCTTATTTATGTTCATATTTAGGAGAGCAAAAAATGATAATTCTCTCCTTTAATCTGATTTCTGCTTCCAAGTATCTCCCATAAATTCCTCCCATGTAACACCAAACCATATGCAGTCTCAGCTGTGTCACATTCACTAGATTCAAAACCCACTTGCAGTGCTCAGAGTCTGTAGCTATGTCAGACATTGTGTAATCAATGTGTGCTTTAATTATGGGTTCTTACAAGGACAAATAAATCATACCTCCTTGCAGCATGATGGAAGGGCTAAAATCCAAAATAGGGAAAGAGAATATTAAATTTATTCTGTTATGCAACTAGATTGAGGGTTAGTAAGAAATCAATGTCAATATTTCTGATGAAAATCTAGGCTAGATTCTGTGATTTGTAAAATATAAAGTGTCTCTGAAATTGAAGATGCCTATGGAGCTCTTAGATTAATACTTGTTTATAGTGTCTGCATCAATTTAGATGCAAAACCTGAAGGGATCTAATTATTTTCCTTCTCTTTTACAAAGTCACTTTTCATTACATACCATTAAGTTAGAAATCCAGGGCAGAAATATTAAGCAGTAAAGTCTACTTCTGTTTCGAGCTCTCTTTTCTATATGAAGACTAATGAATGTGTGTGTGTATGTATGTGAGTGCATGCCTTACGCTTCTGTCACCCTCTTGGAGGTGATGCAGGAGATTTTTGGTGATTACTGAACATTTTCTCTGGTAAGATCAAAGTAAGGGAAACAGCCACGAGTCAAGTAAAATGATGGCCCCTGCTCCAAAGCCTGAGATCATTGCACAGCACACTGCCTGACAGACACTTTTATGCATGGCTTCTATAGGTCTGGAGCAGGCTCTGAGCTGTGCAAAAAGGCACTGATGCTTAAACAGGGTGGGCACGAAGGATGGAAGGAACACAGGATATTAATAGCTTCATAATGTTTACTTGGCTGGGCAGATGAAGGTTTAGATGGGATGGAGTCTGGCATACACAGGGTCTGTGTCCGAGCCCCTCCTGCATGTCTCTGGGACAGCAGAGTGTAAATGGAAGGGACCTTCCTGGCAGGCACAGAGGTGGCACCAAAGGCACAGAGTATCCCAATGGCTCAGAACAGCTCAAGTGTTCTGCCACTCTCCTCCTGGACTGCCTGCCACTGCCACAGGCTGCTGTGCAGCTCTTCACAGCAAACAGTCTGGAGGGTGACCCACACTGTCTGGCTGCAGGACAAATCAGCCAGGCCAGCTGGGCCAAGGGTGCTTGTCCTGCTCCTTCCCCTCATGGGGAGACACAAGTCTATGCTCCCTAGACTGCTGGTTTAGCATTTCTCCCAAGAACAGCAGATGAGTTTGGAACAGTGACTTTATGAAAAACCAGAGCAGTTCAGGCTAGGGAGAAGAGCTTTTCCAGACAAGCTGGAGGGGCTTTTAGCCCCTGTCCTGCCACCAGGGCCTGGTCTTCCCTGCCAAGTCATCCAGCTCCAGGGAGGACACAGGCGCAGGCCTTTAAATTAATATTGCACTCAAGTGATTACAGACTCTTCACCTTCAGCCTGATTGCAGCGGACTTGAGGAAAAGCAAGTTCAGAAATCTAGTTCTGTCTGTCTAAGGGTTGTTGAATAACGGGGCTAGTTAAACCAGGCTAAATTAGAAATTACCAGGCATTGCCCTGGGGATGGTCTTACAACCCATAAGTAAAGGAAACAGGCAAGCAATCATCAGCAAATCCTAGGAGGCTGGGTCACATGCAGATAGGTTTACACTCAGAAATAGCAATTGTGTTTATAAGTGGCATTTATTTGTTGTTTTATTTGTAATCATTGTACACAAGCATTTTCGCTCAACACTTCTAGACAGACCATGCATGTTATGTTTGTGGAAAGGAAAAGTCATTCTTAAAACATAACCATAATCACAAAGATATTGTTTCATCTCAGATATATTTGCTGACCTTTCACCACCAGAAAATGCTTTTTTACTTCAGTGTGTGGCAAGAGAAATTCCAGAGAATTGTAATGTGTGCAATTTACAGTGGGTCAACATGTAGCTGGTGTAATTCAGGGTGGCTACAGCTTGGAGATATAGCTGCTTACATCAACTGAGTGTCTGGCCCCAAGAATGTAAAACAAGATCTGCTCTGCAGAATGAGACCACTGTTACTGAGGACCCCATGACCAGCCTTTGTATGTGAGAAAATGCACAGCTAATAAGATTTTGCTATTAGTGAATTTGATCTGATACTGTGCTTTATTTTATTCCAGATCAGCCTGGCCGATATTTAGCCCCAACAAAGCCAAGACTGTAAAAGCGTTTTTTTACCTATTGCAAACATTTTCCTGCATGTCCTGTTACTCCCCAGGAAGCAGGAGCTCCTGGCACAGGAGCCTGCAAGTGGCTGGGCTGCAGGCAGTATCACAGGGTGGCCTTGGGCAGCCTCACTCCATCAAGTGACCTGGACCTGAGGCTGCCAGTTCAGCTCTGGCACAATTTTATTCCTCACAAATGTTGAAATGCAAACCAGAAAAACCAAGCTGCACCTTTTTATTTCTTGACAAGTACTTTAAATAGAAATACTCTGACCTATTTTTTTTAACATTACTCCTGTCTTGATATTCCCATGTAGAAGAAAGCTGTGTGTCACTCTTTGCAGCAGCCCTGTTCACAAAGGCTTAGGGCTGGATTCAGCCCAGCAGCCCTGTACTGGGGAATAGCCACCCAGCCCCACCAAAAACAAGGGTTATTTGACAACGGCTCAGAGCAACCCTTTTAAAGCCTTGAAGAGCACAACAACTGAAATAATAGTCACTGCCTGCTTTGCTCTTTTCGTGTTCTCTCCTAGCTTGGCATTGTAATGATAAAAAGCCTCCTTTAGAAGATAATGCACATTCTGTGTTGCTCACCCTTCCTGTAATTTATAGGGTCTAAGGACACCAAGAAATCCCAAGAATAACAGGAATTTCTGCTGCATTTCAAGATACCCTGGCAATTGCTTCTGATAGATTAGAAGAAAAAATAAGCAGTTTTGACACAGTCCCCAGGCACCATCACCCACATCTGGTTAAGAATGTCAATGAAGCCAATCTTGAAGAAGGCCTTGCCTGTACAGGGCTGGTGCCTCTGTGCCTCAGGGAAACAGAGCAGAGGAGGGAAACACTGCAAGGGTAAATGCCTGAGGGTCAGTGCTCAGCCGGGCAAGAGCCTGGCTCAGGAGTACCTTCAATGCTGGCTGTGGGTGGGCAAAGCTCTCTCCTTGTGTAACAGTCTGAGGACTGGGTACAGCATCCAGCAGAGCAGAACATCTCTCACGTTTTATGGAGCCTCTGTTCTTGCTTCCCACCAGCTGCTGCATCCCCTCACACACAGTGCTTTCCTTGTTCCTCTGAAGCAAGGACAAGCTTTTCCTTCTCCTCTCACTAATGGTGTAAAATCCATAAGCCAACATTATAACACTCGTCATTACAAGATAGGAGCTTTTCTCCTGGCAGAACTTATTTATATATATCTGAGGTGTTTAGAAAGGGGAAGAGAGCTGCCTTTTCCTGATACATTGTCTGATGAAGTGACAACCCAGACTATCATCACAGGGCAGATGTTTTCTGCAGCAGCTGGGGAAAAATAATTAGTACAGCAGAGGTACAAGCAATCCTGCATTGTCTGTTCCTCAGCAACAGAGGCTTTAGGCTTTGGTTGCCTGAGCAGCAATAGGAAAAGAGACGTAGTTTGAGGGATCTATTACAGCAGCCTGAATTCAGCTTGCAGCACAGTTTGATCATTCAGCTGATTGAGAACACCCATCTTTGACCTAACTTGCTTCACAGATAATGCCTTCTGCTCCTCCTTTGTACCAGCACGAGTAAAACAGAAGCCTTTAGGAGGGGAAAACAGAGGTCCCTAATCTGTTGTGCAGACAGTAGTTGCTGGAGTTAGAGGGGCAGCCCCTTGCCAGAGTGGAATTTGTTTTGCTTTTCATGGGTTACAGCTGCTACTGAGCAAACTTCTCTTTCCTCCTCTTATTTGCATAGCAAACTGCAAACTTTTCAGGCTTCTTCTAATAGCAGTCTGGTTGAACATGAAATCCGTGCCACCAAGAGATGTGTAATTTGGCAGACGAATAACATCATTGCTAAAGTTTTAAGAGAAGTAATAAATCTTCTGCCCTCTGTGCCTTACAGTTATCCTGAATCTGTGGAGCTCACAGCTGTTTTTCAGGAGGGAGATAGATTTATGCAGAGAACTAATGTACATTTAAATCTCTTCCCCATATATGCTGCCTCCTCCTGTGTTGAATCTTGGACTTGGTATGAACTGGTACAACACTCAGAACTTTTTTGCATTGATGGAAGTGACTGTCCACTGTGAAACCGCTCTTCTTTTGGGTCTCCCTTACTTGGGCGAGGAATAGAAACTAATTCAAAGACAGCATTGCAATCAGTAATAGGTTTATACTGATCAGATTCAGTAACATTGATCTTGAAAGGCTGCAGACTGTTTCTCTCTCTGCCTAACTGATGTTACATTAATTGGTGGAGGATAAGGACTTTTTATCTGCATGGGATCTTCCAAACAGAGGTCCTTATAATTCTGCCAGGTTCTCATCTCACTCATTTGAATATTGCCCCTTGTCTTGAGAAGAAGCATAAATTTCAATTTGCTGTAAAGGCTTATTCCTATCCCGTAATGAATTTTCATTACATGTGATACAGATGCTGCTCCATGTTTATACTTGGGGTTTTAAGATTTCAGAACAGACTATAAGTGCTAAGAGAAACAACTTCATGACAGAATGCAGGTCTAGCAAAGAAAGGAATCATTGAGCCACATAAGGGTATAAATGCAGACACTACAAGGCAGACCACTATCTGAATCTGGTGATTACTTTCAGCCTGGGTGGGATCACCCCACTCATGAGGTTTGCCCTAGAGGAGATGCCAGTCCCTACTTCTGTAAAAGCAGAGAGAGGAAGGACTGGATGTCTCCTACTGCCTGTCAGAGCCCAGCTTATCAAATCTGGGGCTGCTGGCACTGCAACAGAGCTCATGAGTGGATGCCCAGTATGCACTGGCTGTGATACAGGATGCACCTGGGGGCATATGCATCTTCCAGGAAGACCATGGAAATCTAGGAATGCTCAGTGACTTCAGTCTGGGGTGTCCAGGACAGGTGACAAAAGGTGAGAGTGGTAGTGCAGTGTGGCTGCAATTTCTTTAACTCCAGCCATGCAGAGGCTGTTCATTTATAGAACAGCACTGTTCCTCTCTCATGCATGTCAATTCAGGACATGAAATTTCTTCCAGCACTAAAGGACCTGTTGCCTATTTACTTTTTCCTTCTATGCTGAATGCAGTGCTAACTCAGACTAATACCTTGAATGTAAACGTTATTTCACTCTCAAGAAAGGGTCAAAGACTGGATCTGTTATGTTGTAAGCCGTCATCACAGGCAGCCTCTTTTCCATTAGCAGTACATCCCGAGAGCAGCAAACACCTGCAGCTGGTTTACCAGCCTCTAGCACTGAGAGATGAGAAACTATGTCCAACTTTAAATCCATTACAGATTACTCTGGGCCTAGCACCAAACAGTATACCATGTCTCAAACACAAGAGAGGAGCTCCACCCTCCAAAACCAATTTAGCCTATTATGACCTACATACTGAAAAGCATCTGCTGGCACTCGCATGCTGATTTAAATGAAGTCAAGATGTTAATTAACCAAAATTAAGATGCATAGGGCACAGAAGAGTCCTTTTCTACTTCTTGCTTCATATTGCACCAAAAAAAAGAAAAAAAAAAAGAAAAAGAGGAAAGATGCCTTTTCTTTTCTTTTTGGAATTTTTTTGTTTTGTTTTGTTTTGTTATCACAGTATTATATAGAAAAAACTAATCCCTTTCATTTAGCAAATCCATTTTGTTTCTTGGAGGGTTAAATCCTGCTTGCCTCAAACAAATGAGTAATCCAATTGGCTTCAATGTGACAACTCCCAAAAGGCAAATAGGATTTGACTCCCTCCAGAAGGCAGTACACAGATATTTTGTGAATGAGCGGTTTGAAGTGCTGGATACTTTGTGTGCAAGCTCTGATGCTGCTTTATAAACCTATGGCTCTGTTAGCCAGTTTTTTCTTGTGCTAAAGATTTAAATAGCTTCCTATGGCTCTAAATTTAAAACAGGGCTTCCAATTAAAATCATAATTTTGACCATGTTGGTTTTGTCAGAGGGAGACAAGAGGGAGAAGGAAGCAGTCTCTGAAAGCAGTAGTTAGGGCTAATTTACAGGATGTTTTAATTTGTTGAGAACTGCATAATCTTCTAGGATTCTTGCAAAACTGTAAGCTCTCTAATATGAGAGATCAAGAGAGACTGAGCCACATTGTATAAACCTTCCCAGTTTGCTGATACCAGAGGTTCTCTCAGCTCTTCACTGAATTTCTATATTCTATTAAGACCTTTCACAAGAAAGCAGACAATTGACCTTGTATTTGTCTCATGTTTGCTACTGAAAGTGCAGGCTGTTTCAGAGTAGCCTGAATTTCTATTTTTTGACACCTCTGGTTACTTCACAAAAGACAACTAGACATGTGCCATCACCCACCTTCAATGCCTGCACCACAACAGAAGGGAAATCCCTTGACCAAAATATTCACACTAGCAGGAGATCAGATCAAGAAGGTAGTCAACAGTCCATATGCATGAAAACCATCTAAGGAAAACAGATTCCGTGATCTAACTTTGAGAGCTGAAAAAATGTGGAAAAATCACCCATTGGCTCTTTAAAAATAGTCAGATGCATAGAGGCACCAAGTCTAAACAGCAAGGAAGAGGAGAGAAAATCACAACAAATACTGTGCCAAACACATTTTGTGTTGATTTAATTGCATGCCCTAAACTCCTATTTACTTGCCCTGATTGCCAGAACTGTGGTCTCTCGCTGCCCCATATCCTTTAAAAGGTAGCAAGGATCAGGCAACTTGCATTTTTTAGGAGAATATTAGAAATTAGAAATTTTTAGGAGGATATTAGAAATTAGAGTACCCTCTAATTTTCTTTTTTTTTTTTTTTCAGAGTAAAGCTTACAGAAGGAGAGGGGGAGCAGAGAAAGTTGTTATATAAGCAGTGAGGATAGGGAGTTCTGATTAGGCTTGTACTCTGGGCTGCAAAATAAATAATCAGATAAAATGAGGATGCAAGGGCTAACACTAGGACTGAATATAGCTCAGGGCTTTGTTTCCCAGGCACTTCTTCCCTGATAATACAGATACAGGGAGGGTATTGCAAACTGGCATAGTCATTTTTAACATGTACTCTTCATTACCAAATTCAAATACTGTAATTTAAAGAAAAAATCTTTGTATTCAGGATGGGCTTCAAACCAAAGTGCTAGATGTGAATACCTCCTGTCTGCTGTACAAAGCTTGATTTAGGACCATTTTGGAGCAAAGGACTCTCTATTCCAGTGCTCTGCCCAGGCTGTGGGGGTGACAGCAACTACAGCCCTATGGCAGGAGGAGGGCCCTGTGGCCAATCTTGTTCTACTCTTGGCAGAATAAAATGGTGGAAATTTTCGGCAAATTTGCAGGCTTTGCCATTCTCTCCAGAGAAATTTCACTGGCAAGACCATGCAATCCATGACCATTTGGAGAAGACTGCTGCTCAATTTCTTAAATTACTTACAAGGACTTTGATTTCAGTAATATAATAGCTTTCACTGTGGTAAACATGAAACAGACTCCCAAGCCTTCAAAAAGCAAATATCATTGGAAAAGAAGACAGAAGTCATACATGAGCTAATTTGAGATAGTACCCTGGAGTCTATTTTTAAAGATATTTTTTTCCTCCAGTCTAGTCAAATGTGCTAATTAATAGACCTCAGTAGAAAAAAACCCCACAGAATTAAAAGAATCCAAATCTCATGGTATGATCTGAAGTGCTTCCTAGTTCTACCGTGTGAAATCTGCCTCCCAATAGCGCATGGGAAGCCCTGTGAGCCTGACTCCTGCAGGGGCAGTATAGAGGGGGACTGGGGTAAGGTGAAGCTGTAGGAAGCTCTACAAACTTTATCCATGTGAGTCTCACAGATTTTGGGCCTTTTTGGAAAGGGAGAGGGGTGGATTCTTTGTCACATGGAGGGCATTTCCAAGCCACCTTCTGGGAAATTACTGCCTGAAATCTTGTTCATTGGAACTAGGTATTTCAAATCCCCTACTTAGCCCCACAAATCTTCAATCTTATAAAAACTTATAAATTTTTTGTCTTTAAGGCTGTAAAAGACAAAACATCGCTCTGCCACTCTCTCCTGAAATCCTGTTGAAATTGGAGTGAGATACCAGGCTGAAGGTGATTTAAAGGGAAAGGAAGAAGACAGCACATTCACAGTTACAATCATGACTGTTTAAAGGTTAAAAACTTCTAGTTTGAGAATTTGCAGTGTAGGAGGAGTGCAATAGGGTTGTAACCATGAACCCAGCTAGTCAGCCAACAGGCTGCACTTACAGAAGATTCAGTCCAGTAAAAAAGTACTGATTTCTTTCCTGTGAAAAAGAGGCAATTATTTCAGTAAAAGCTTCCCTTTTTTCAACAAATACAAGTCTAGAAGTATGGGGGTTTTTCCCAAGGTCAGCTACCAGTAAGTACTGTAAACATATACAAAAAAAAACATAGCGGAACAAAAACCAATCTTTTTGCTGGAAGATACCAAGAGTTCAGCTGAGATGTCTGAGCACATTTGGTGGCCAGTGGTGCTGCTGGATTCTAATCCTTTCCAGATAACTCTTGGAAGAAAGCAAGCTTAACCCCATTTGACCTATGCTTACTCGGGGTGTCTTTTCTACTCCAGCAGCTTGAGCCACATACAAAGGATCTTGTTTTTGCGATGATTTTGATAGATTTTCAGGGGAACAAATATGTCTGATTCTGAGGGAAGGCTGATGTGGTTTGTGCCTCTAGAAGTTGACTTGCAGTTCATTAACCCTAGTTGCAGCTGTTGAAGTCTGTTGTGCCAAAATAATGAAATGCAGCCCTGATTTCCTTTCTTCTGGGTCAAGTCTTGACAGCGAGTGACGTTCTCAGCTCTGAGAGCAGCTGGGGTCACTGGCTCTCAGAGAATTAGGCTCTCTGTCTCCTATGGAAAATATTTGGTATGTTGTGGTTGTTGCTTTGATTTTCTAGTGGTGTGTATTTTTATACACGTCTGTAAAAACAAACACTGTTTACCCTACTACCACACGGATCCCTTGCAATCCCTCATCAATAATGTCAAGCCAATGTTACACTCAAGCCCAGGAATGACTCATTTTTTACAACTGTGGTCTTCTGAGAACATTGCAAAGGCTGCAGTGGAATGGTTTAATTCAGAAGTATTTCCTGCATCACCATTAGTGGCTTATTTTTCCTGGGTCTCCATTTTCTTTGCTTTTCCAATAGTTTGGGTGTTCTATATTTAGCCAGTTACCGAAGCACACATGGGTAACTGAACTAAGTGCTTACACAAAAGCTTTTCCCCTGAATTTTTGCCTTCGTAGTAGAACCCCCTGTAATTTTACTGTCTTGAACTCCCACTCATCTCTGCTGAATACAGCTGTGTAAGATTTTAGCAGTGCATATTGCATTTTTAATTTACTGTGTGCCTCTCCCTCAAACGAGAAGCAGATGACATCTGCTGCCAGGGTGACTCAGCACACGAAGAAACTGCAATCACAACCTATCAGCCTATGCTAAATGACCTGACCCATTTATACTTTGAAAGTCAGTCAAATCTAAATGCCAGATACTAGATTAAGGTGCGGGTGGGTGGGGATTGGAATGAGCCTAGGAGGGGTGAGGGAAGGGACAGATGGTGTCCCTGAACTACACAGGCAAGCACCGGAATAGGCACCAATGCAGGGTGATGCCTGGACCCCTACCCTGCCATCCTGGGCAGGGTTGTGCTGGTTTGTACCCCACCCAAACAAACATAGCAGGCAAAGGTATTACTGCAGTTGGAGGGGAAGAGAGACACAGAGAGATATGCAGGGGCAGACTGGGGAGCCTGTATGAACCTGCCTACTCCTGCAGGAAGTATAAGAGAAGGTAAAATGACTGGTTTCACAGGTGGCTCAGAGAGCATGGCCTGCAGGCAGTAGAAGCTTGCAGGGAGCAGTTGCTCGCTTTATCTTCAGCAGTATTTTGGGAGGGAGGAGAGAGGACACAATGCAGCACAGGCTTTGGTGTAGGAACGAAAGGCATTAGGTAATCAGCAGTTAATCCAGTGAAAAGTTGCCTCCTTGCCTTGGTAACAATGGGTTTTCGTTTCTAGGTGGACAAGATCTTTGAAGGGATAAGAGATTAACAATCTGATGCTTCTCAGTCTGCTGGATCAAGTGTAATTTTCCAGTACTGCTTATCAGTGTCCAGACTTGTTTTTCATAGGAATGTGATGTTTTTGCAAGGTCATGTTTTGGCAGCTGAGCCTCGAAAGGACCTGTATGTGTGAATTTTTCATTGATTTTAGCATATCCACTGGAAGGTGCTGATTGTTTACAAGACTGTTACAGGGAAGCTGGGTTTAGTGCTGCTTTTTTGTGTATGTATGTCACAATATTGTCATATATTTGGCATATTTTCCTTCAGAGTAGAAAGAGCTTTCCATGGATTTCTAAGCTAAATCTCTCATTGCAAAAATATTTCCTTATTCAGAGATGAAGAAACTAAACCAAGAAATGATTCAGTGGTTTTCTCAAATTCATGGAATCATCTGGAACCCACTCCATGTCTCTGGTGGAAGATTTTGTGGCTGAACCTAGAGGCAGGAGTCCTTTACCCTTTCTGTGACCTAGGAGTTATATTATAGCCGTGTACTTCTATGAGCCCATCTTTTTGTTTAAAGCAATCAGGATGAGTTCTAAATTGGCATTGATTTTGTTTGGAAGAAATAATGACTGAGGTGAAATGCTCAGGAGCTCCTTCAGGAGTGAAAGAGTAAAGAATATTCAGGTTTGTTATTCATTCAAAAAATTCTCTTGTCCTCTAGTTATGCAAGTTTCAGGCATCTCTTTTTTTAGGAGCAACAGGTCCTAGATTACTTTCTCCTGAGATCATTTGCAGGGCTCTCTGCAAGAGTCAAGTCCTGATGGATTTGACTGTACAATGTTTCAATGTGTGAATAAGAAGACACGGAGGCAGCAGGCATTCATTCCAGAAATACGTGGGCACTGGACTTTGCCAGGGCCACGCCTGGGAATGTCTCAGCTCTTCCACTGCAGGGATGCAAAAACACAGGCTGTTTCTCCCTTAGAGCTACTTAGTTCAATCTGCCAAACTCACCTAATTTTCTTCTTGGAAAATGGTTTTGTACTTTATAGGTCCTTACCCTTCAAATGTGTCTGAGTCTTAGTGCACACTCAGTTAGAGAACACCCCAGAAAAGGAGAGCTCTTGGCCACGATGAACATGACCAAAGTCAGCCATAGAAGTGGTTTTAATTTCGAAATGACACATCACATGCATTACAAAATGATATAAAAAGCTACAGCTGCTCTGCTAATAATACTCTACATGCTTTAAAATTAAACATTTTGTGAACTTGCTATCTATCTTAGACATCCTTTACACAATCTCAATGCAGCAGCCTCAAGCTAGCTACATTATCATATCAATAAAGTGTCCATCTTGCTGTCTCTTCCACACACATAGCCTTTATGAACTAGCAGGCCCTCTGAAGCCAACTAAGCTGCTTGCATGCATGAAAATGTTTGCAGTGAAATTTCAAGGGTCAGTCCCAGCTTTCATTTTGTTTGATTATGTTTCATAGACACACACATTCAGCCATTTCCCAAACCTTATCTAAAAAGCATCTGCCTCTCTATTTACATGGGTAGGAATAAAGAAAAGAGCAAACTGCAACATGAGGGCGCTTCAAAGACAGGGAACAGTGCTATCTGCAGAGAAACACATACCCACAGCCTGCTGCCCATAAGGAGCAGTCTGAAAAGACTAAAGCAGCACAGAGGGGAAAAAGTAACACAGAGAAGGCCAGCTGTGTCTTGAGGCATGGTTTTGGTTGTCATGTCTACTGTAGCAGAGAAGATACATCTTATTTTCGTTAGGATGAAGTGAAGTTGAGCTGCCAGGCAGTGTCTTTAGATCCTGGGTGCACTCTCCAAACACAACATAGAATGAATGCATGAAACAGTTCTAATTGAATGGTGCAGCCACTCACAGTGTACAGTGTGATTACCCTGTGGTTTACAGCCAGCTCTGATGCAGCTGTCATGCTTGAGCCAGTGTCATTGGGGACTGAGAGGGATACTGGCCACTGCCCAGCCCTTCCAAGCAGTATATAAGGACAACTGAGGACAAGAAGTGTGTCAGAGCTCTAAGCTACCCATCAGATCATTGAAATTTGAGATCTTTAAAGAAGAGTGAAAGAACAAACTGTATTAATTCAGTAGTATACCACAAAAATATTGTGTGAGCTGTGTTGTAAGTAATCAATACTTAATGTCACAATGAGCCTTTCATGGTTTCAGAAATGCCATCTTAAAGGTACAAAGCACTCAAAGGATTAAAAATAATCTTTATGTGTCCTGCTAAGATAAACAGGGGATGTTTGCATTAGGTTGATCCTGTTGTGTTACACTGAGGCTACAGCACACAAGATAGTGTTTTATCATCTTATACTTCAAAAACCATCTTCTCCACTAAAAAAGAAATAATTCTAATTTGAAATTAACAAGCCCATCATAATTTTAAAGTGAAAAAAAAGAAGTCACCAGACAGATTCCTTTGTCTTCAAGTAAAAACTTCCTGTATTTATCCTTGAAGTTCTCACACGTAGTTGATCTGCTGAGAATAAACTGTACATCAGCACTGGAAAGCCAGGCATTAGGCCCACATGAACTGATCACATTAATGCGTAATTAGCACATCATTTTCTGGAGATCCCATATGGCTCCAATCACATCATTATCAACAGCAGCACATCATACCATCCAAAACAAGCAGGTCAAGCCCTGACCTTTTTCTAGGATACATACTTTGATAATAATGGATATTATTTTAGGCTAGAAATAGATTTATGCTGTAATTTATGACCCAGTTGGTTTTTTTTTGTTAAGAGTAAATGTTTCTTTGATGATCTTGGTGGTGATGTCTGCTATCTTGCTGCTGTGGCCGACAATAACATAACAAAGCCAACTAGATCATCAGCTCAGTCTTACAACTGAGTAAGAGTCTGGCATTTTACCAGCTCAAATAGTGCTGCACTGGCTGCAGGGCACAGGAAAAAAATGCAAATATTTCAGCAGTGTAGACAGCTATACAAATAGCAAAGCAGACAAGGCAGCCCCATCTGGAAAGACAGAAGATATATGCAATGACCTCCTTCCTTCAAGTTAAACAAGTAAAATCTTATCCTGGGTTATTGTCACAAGTTCCTCTCCTCTGTGAAAGTGCACAAAGGGCATTGCACTATATCTGCAACTTGGCAGCATGACAAGAGCCCAAAGAGGATGTTTTGCAGTCGGGTCTCACTGTGCCCTGTCTGTGTGCCTGCTGTGTCGATGTAGTCAAGGTGCCAATGGCTGGTTGAGGACACAAGGCAGCAAATGCCAGTTTCACGTTGTCACATTTTCTGCCATTCTGCCTCTGCTCCTCAACCAGCATCTTTGATATTGTCATTCCAAGTTGACATTCCATGTGTTTGCTCTACCTGCCTGTTGTGCCCTGCTTTTCTTGCACTCTCATTTTTTCTTGAAGGACCACTGAAATTTGTCAGGACAAGTGGAAGCAGCCTACTTTCTGCTATGTGTCCAGTATTTTGGTCTCTCTCCCTTTTTGCCAAGGTGGACATGGATGTTGAGGTGTGATAGAGGTTTCTTTGCCCATTTCTGTCTATCAGGTCTGGCACGATGAGCAGTCTGAGCTGAGATATTTTTGGCTGACAGTGTTCCAATGTGCAATGCATGGAGCAATTTACTTGGCTTTGCTTCTTCCCACAGAAATTAGGAAAATCCATATGATGCTTCTTGCCTGTCAGGAAGCTATACTCTGCATTAATCTCTCATTTGGGAGACAGGCTATGTGACAGAGAAGATTAATCCTGACCACAGATAACACTTCCTGTCTTTAAATAGTTTCAGTAGATAAGTAACTTCCATAATGAAACACTATCCCACAGCAGGGTTTTGGTCTAAGCCAGGAACTTTTGAGTTTTAATTCTGTCTCTCAGATGAAATCTCTTTGTGGATAAAAGTAAGTAGAAGTCTGGTTTTGTTTTTTTGTTGTGTTTTTTTTTTTTGACAGAAAAGGTATACCCTCAGCTTTTTTCACACTTGTCAAAAGTTCCAGCTCTTCAGCACAAACGCATCCCTACTTCTCTTGCTACTTCTTTTCCTATAACCCAGCAACAGAGTTTTCCCTGCAGATGTATTGAAAGAAAAAATTACCCAATGCCAGAAAGATTTCTGAAGATGCAGGTCATGGCTTGAGGCAGATTCAGTCATGCAGAATGCTCTGTTGTTGCTCTAGGGAGCCTGCATCGTTATCATGGTCCCCACTGGTACTCAGTATTTACCTGTAAAATGTACGCAGCAGACCTCATTCTTTAATCTGGGTCACACCAAAATTCACTACTGCTCATGGGTAAAATCTGGTCCAAAACCCACTAAAACCAGAAAGAGTCTATCCTATGTTATGTGGATTGGAGAAAGAGCTTTGCAGGATGTATGAACACCAGCCTTCCCCATTTCTGAACAGCACAGTGATGATCTAACACGCAGCTGCTTTCTGAGAGCTTTTTTTTACACAACTGGGGAAGTCTTGGCCTCTAAAACATAAAGGACCATATCATAGGCACTGTCCAAATGGTATTTAAAAAATAGGCTTTAGACCCCTGCAATCTCTTGGCAGTACTTGCTATTTAAATCCTTTTGCAAACCCTTCAGAAACAGAGCCTGCATTGTAATGATTTTCCTCCATTTCCTTCCACCAGACAAATCAGGGACAGGCTGCGACAACCAGGTCTTGGTGTTGGGGCAGAAATTAATGGAAACATAAAATGTTGTGTGTAGGAATCTCATGCTTACAAGGACATTTCAAAATAAGGAATGGTGAGGAGGTAAATTCTTTGAAAGAGCTAGTATTTGTTTAAGGGGCCTTTTCTAGCATGCAAAATAATTGTCTGCGTGCTGGAAGTCCATACTAAAGATAGTTGTGCAGATGCAAGAGTATCACTGAGACTCCAGAAACGCTGTGACTGCAATTTTAACTTAAACTAGCACCAAATTACAATCTCCACATCCTCGTGGCTGTGCTTCTGGCTTCTGCTGGGCCCTAAGCCAGCTACGCAGCACTGCAGAGACTAGCTGGTACCTACAGTACCTTTTAAACACAGGCCAAAATATCAAACAAAGATGTGTTTCTGCATCCATGAAACTGGTAGCCATGAGCAGAGCTGTGTGTGATGCTCTGATGAACATTTGAAGTAATAACCCAATATCCTTCCTTAATGGTGAGAGAATGGACTCTATGGTGATGACTGCTAGTAGCGCTGTGGCTGCTAGCACTGTCTTCTAATGCCCCACGTGACAAGCAGAAAGATGAAGCCAAGTTCCACCCTGTGGCATAATGACTTTTCCTGGGGCAAATGCAGGCACAAAGTTCTCAATGACTGAAGGAGAGTATCCTTCCTTCCTTCCTTGACACTTTTTCAGGGCTAAGTGGGAAATACAAACCAGTGCCTCTCCCTCTGTACCCTCAAGAGGAGCCGATCGCTATAGTAATGGTTAACCAAAAAAGCAGATCACCTGTTTAGTCTCCCAGGCCAAGCAGTGAGAAGCAAATAAGGTTTCTATTTGATGGATTAGAAGCAGGGAAACTCCTTTATCTGTGTTTGCTTTTGGCTAGGCCTTTACTGGCAAAGGACTTGGGCAATGTGATTGAATGACTATGTCAGAGGTGATTTCCCCCAAACCCTCAGCCTTCCCCCCACTTGGAAGTCCAGACAGCAGGGCTTCAGAGCACAGAGGCTCCAGGCACTCTCTTTGCAGAGGGCAATGGTCCCTCTTCCCAGGATGGAAGCTGGGACATCTGTGCAGCCACTTTTTCTGTTTTGTTTTTTTTTTAATTCTTTCTTTTAAACCAAACAGAACAAACAGCATTTTGATAACAATTGCATTCAAATTGAATGGAAATCCGGACTGTTAGGGCTAATATCCATGAAGAGCGTCATTGTAGAACGGGTTTCCAAGAAGAGTTCTCAAACCAAGTTTCTTGGTTAGGGGCCTAGGCTCCAGCTAAGGTATCTCAGTATAAGGGTAATGTTTTTGGAGGAAGAGGGGAGTCAGCATAGGAATCATTTATCTTGGTTAACTGTAACCTCTAGCACTAGATCAGACATCCCACTTAAAAATAGGCTTTAGATACTCTGACTTTTAACTCTAGTTGTTGAAATTTAAGCTCCAAATACTTAAACTCCTAAATATAAGTGGCCTGGTTTTCTAGGGTGTTAAGTGTATGCAATGCCTATTCATTCCAATGAGAATGTGGATGTCTGTCTACCATTTTGGAAAAGCAGGCCATTGTATTTAGTCAATGATACATAGACTCCTAACTTTAGGCAGCCAGGTTTGAGAGCTTTTCCAGCCATGCGGTTCTGCTTCAGCTTCAGCAGAAACTCACTTTCATGAAGTGAACCCTTAAAGACCCTTGGCACACCCCCTTCCAGCCCTATCTTCCATGCTGTGCTAAGTATTCACTTAAGGATGATTTTGCACATGCAAACAATACCACCACATAAATTTAAAATACTGCTTGAGTGACCTTATTCTTATACAACAATTAATACTGAGACAGAAGGGAATTTCTGCTGCAGAAGTATTCTCTTTAGTACAGATTACACATTTCAGTGGGAAAAGCAAAGTTAAATACATATTAAACTTTAATACAAACACTGAGTTCTGCCTATATTCGGACTGTATCACAAACTAAATAATACTAGAAAAATGGAAACGAACAATCCTTCTCTGCTGTAGTCTAGATTTGTTGTGCTAATCCCATGTGACGCTTGATCAGAAAGGAACAGGAATGGATGTGGCAGGAAACTATGTGCCAGGTCTGTGCTAGATTGAATCTACCAACTGTTCAAACACGGCCCTACTGCAGGGACAACTAATGCAAAGGAAAATAAATATGCTTTAACCTGTGTAGCTTACACTAGCTCAGCATTAGCCACAGTGACCAAAACTGTTTTCTCTAAGGATGTTGACTAGTATATTAGAGTTATAAATGCTGTCAAAATTTCCTGTCTCTGAATGATACTTATACAATAGCACAGGCTTTCAGTGGACTTAGCCTTAATCTTAGACTTTCAAAGAGAATTAGCAGCATGTGTTGCTTGCATACATCTTGTTGCCACCTGTGGATTCTTTAGGTTCAAAGGAGGCAGCAAATACATCAACACTTAGGGAGCCTTTTGGATCTTGAAATCCTAAAGTGGGAAGCAATTATATAAGTTTGCAAATAGGCTGAACCTTCACACTGGAGTGAATGATTAAGCTGTCCAAAAATAGGTCAACAGAAACAGCAAATTGATTAGGCATAACTTACAGAAAGCAAGGGTAAGGTGGGGACAGAGCAGGTGAGGTTAGAGATGTTTTGGAGACTGAAGGATGTGGTAGAAGGAGAATTATCTTTTTTGAAAGGAGGGCATTTGTTTCCAAGGGGTAAGTCTGAGCTTCAGTAGACACACTGTTCTGCACACAGCTTTCTGAGCAGCAGTATTTCAGGCTCTGGGCACATTCTCATCTGGGAGAGGAGTTATGCTTCTTCCTTCAGTATGCCCTGGGATTCTTGCGAGTCCACTGTCACACACTGAAAGGTGGAACTGCTCAGGAGCAGTCAGATGAGCAGGGAGTAGGCAACAGCAGTTCTGCTATCGGCTGCTTAACCCAAGGCACTGCCAGGTTACTCAGTGAAAGGGAAATCTAGAACAACAGTGATGTGGGCTTGGCATGTTGAGAATCTGGTTGCAATCTGACACTTGTATTTAGTGGCAGGATTTCTATTTAGCTAGCTAAAATTGTTTACAGTGGTGTAAGAATAGCTCAGAACACCCATTTTTCTGACTTTTCAGGCACAGCCATAATGTTTTAAACACAGGTGTTGGGCTCAGTCTCATGTCTTTGACAATGTACACAATGAGCCCATGACACAGTCATAGCTAGATCTGAAGTAAACCTGTGCAATAAACATGACCAAGCAAACAAAAGACAAGGAACATATGGAGTGCTGCTGGGACTGGTTTCTGTTTGATTGTAAAACAAAACCCAAAGTGAGCACCACTCATAAACTATTTAAAGGAGAAGCTGCAGTTTGAATCTTCACTTCCCCAGGCTGGCCCAGCTGCACAGACGCTGGTCACCGCTGTTTTTTGTCTGTGATAGAGTTTCTCAGGAAGCAGCCAGTGCATTAAGAGCCTCGCCACATCCAGTGCACTAAGAGCCTTCCACATGCTCCTGCAGCTGCAAGGGACCTGGCACTGCCCCTCAATGCCCTGCTGCACAGGCCTAGCAGAGGAGCAGGCAGCGCAGGATGCCTGCCTGCTACAGCAGACATGCAGCTCAGCTCACAGAGCTGTGACCCCCACGGCCACCACAACACAAACACAACCTGCCTTGGGGACAGGCCTGCAGCTGCAGCCCAGATCCTGTTTCTGGTGAGACTTGAGCACAGACTGTCACCTTGAATGTTCTCCAATACATAAATCAGCAGGGGTAAGCCCCTAAAAGACCAGGCTTCTTTTATACCATTTATTATTGTACTGTAACAGAACTCAGGCTCCTATGCAAAAATTTTGTCCTGTTGTAATAAGATAGATGGAGCTATTTGTCGGGAGCTACTGGAGCAGCCCTGCAGGAGCTGTCACTCTGACCAGGTAGCTCGGTAGCTGGGGGTCTCCAGGATGGCCCCTTTAACCAGACCAGCTGCCCACGGTGTCCGAGGACACCAGGTGTACTGCTCACACACTGGCTGCTAGGGCAGCCCGTCTGTTGTACAGCTGAGGCAGCCTGGACCTGTGGGATTTGCTGCCTGAGTCAGTATTGACAGCACAGGCAGCAGTAGGGATGTGGTAACCCAGGTCCTGCTTCTGCTCTCAGTGCTTGTTTATGCCAGATACTCACACATATGTGACAGGGGACATATGTTTTACTAAAGAGCTGAAATTAATTTTGACACAATGAAAAAAGTGGAAAAATATCCTGTGGAGGAAATGGGAAAGGAAGGATTAGAATAGCAAAAATAAAAACAGGCATTTGCACACATAGATTTTTTTTCACTGTAAACCTCGGCAGATTGCTACTCTGAGACATTTCTATTCCTACTGGTTGCTTTGGTGGTGTTCTCAACTTTACAGATGTCAAAATGGAGCACTTATGGAAGAGGTTTGTAAGGGACTGTGCAGTGGCTTCATGGGTTGGTCCAGAGAGTTTATTTGAGAGCACCAAGGAGAAGATAGTTTGTCGTTATATGAGGACAACTAATCAGTAGACGTGGAAGAGATAGTTAGATTTTGATGAGTTTTACAAGAATTTGAAGCTTATGTGAAGAGGGTGTACTGGGTGGGACAAATTGGTTAGCATTAATGGGCCTCTGGGAGGATCTGGAGGCCCTGGAAGGGGTAATAGCAGAATCACCTAGCATGCAAACATACACACAGCTTGAGAAGCGCCAGTAAGATGCTTCCAAGGTGACCAGAAGGACTCACTGATGTTGGTAAGGATGAACTGGGCTAACTAACTAAGTACAAAACCATAGAGTTGCTGAGGGACTAGGCTGGGCTCTGTCCTTTGATGCTATTTTCACATTCTGTTATCCAGTTTGTTACTAGTTGGCATATAAAATAGATGTTGCAAGTTTTTCATATCTGTTTTAAGCTTAGTTGTGAGGTAAATAATCAGAAAAATCATGGGGTTTAAATCTAATTTCACAAATAACTTTTTAAAATAAATGTATACATTTTTCTGATTGAAAACCTGTCACTTCAGTGTAGGCTTATAAGCTTTGCAGTTGCATTTATAAAAAGATGTTTAATAAGAAGGCAGCATCCAGTTATGGTTGTAGTGTGACTTAGAGAAGACCCTGAGATAACGTAAGTCAAAAGAATCCATTGGGTCTTCTCTTTTTCTACATGTACCCATTGATACACTACAAGTGAAAATGAGTTTCAAGATTTGAATAAAAAGACAAGGTACCTTTCACTTAGACAGTACAATTTTGCAGGATTTTTCTCATAACCTGTGAAACTTTCTGCCTTTCAGTTCCTTAGAAAGCTTGTCCACACAGACTTAGAAGTAATCCCCTAATGAGCAATATAAGTGTGGTAGAGTAAGATGGAGGGGGATTTTATTTTCAGCTTTCTTAACACCATATGTTCACTTAATCCCACTCTTCATTTAGTTAAAGGTAATCCCTGAGTACTTGAGAACAAATTACATGCAAACATACATTATGTGTATGGGTGATCTCTCTATAACTCTGCACATGTGTCTCAGACTAAGAGAAATCCCACTTATAACAAACGCAGTTGAATTTTTCTATACAGATGCTCCCAAGTCATCTACCTCAAAAGTATACATTTAGCCATGCGAAGGAACTTTTCTCTGAAGGTATTACTAATGAGGATTGCTTGGACTTTTGCTCATCAAATCTTGAATAAAAATCTTCAAAATTTTTCTGAAGTGTCATTTAATTTTTCTGACCTTATCACTAAAATTATTCAAAAAATCATGACAGCTCTCTCTGATAAAGTCCAGAAGCAACACACAGACCACATTAAACATGCCAAAATGTTTATTTTCCACTTTTCAATTCAGAATAGAAGTTTTAAAACAAATTGTAGAAGTTTCAAAGTACAATGATAAAAATGCTGAAATTTACTGTTCAAAAATCTATTGTCCAATTATCTACAGCTGTTCAAAAAAAGAATCTGAAACTTCCCACAACTATTTTCAGTCACTCACTGGCAGAACAACTGCACCAATTTTAACTACTTCTTTTAAAAAATGTTAACAGTTCAGCCAATGTCACTTAAGTGGTCAAGACAGAAATTCCAGTAAATCCTAATGTATGATTTACAGGATATATATCAAGTATTTCATATATGCATAAAAATGATAGGGGAAAAAAGTTCTGCTCTGTAAATATTTGGTACAGTTCAATAACACAACTTCCCAAGAAAGCTGTACTTTCTACCTGGTCTTGCAACTTAATTAGTGCCAGCTGTCTCCTGAAATGAAAAGTCTATTTTAGCAAGTCACTTTCCAGAATGAGATCTGAGGACAAGATGTGGCTGGAGGTATTTGGGGAAGAACAGTTAATAGTAACTGGAAAAACAAACCTCTGCCAGTACTGAGTATCCCAGGGATGTGTCAATCTATCTCTGCAGCTCCAGAAACTGTGTCACATTGCTGCAGTGCATCCACACAAAGCTCCCTCTGCAATTATGGCCAGTGTATAAATGGATTTGACTGAATTTTCCTCTCTAAAGAAAGGAAACTAAATGTAGTCTTTTGGATTTTTCACAGTGATCTTTTTTGAAGATCCAAAATTCAGTTCTCTCTCAGGCAGCAATGTAACTGATAACTCTATTTTATTGCCCATTGATAAAATCATTTACTCTTTAAGAATTATTAAATCAGACCTAGCAGGTAATTACTCTGTAATGAACATTAACTGCACATAAAGTATTTGGTGTGGAAGGACATTTCAACATTTTCAACATTTACATTAAAATGCCTTCTACCTCAATGAGCAAAATATGTCACTTCTGAAGTGAGCTGAATTTTCAGTGTAAAATGAGAAATGTTGTCATGGAGTAAAAATGGGTTAAAAGTAATCTGAACGGTAAATAACTACTTGATGCTTTTTTAATGCCTTACTCTGTAATGGTAACTTAGATAACATGAACTCCAAAGATGATCTGAGAAGTGTTTTCCAGCCTGACCCAGAGAAATGCCTAATGCAGGCCCCTGGGTTATCCTGGGGCTCTTCCAGTTTGGAATCAAGCACAGCCTCTATACCTAAAGAGTCAGTAAAGTCATATCAAGAAGGTTATTGCAAGAAGAGAAGAACTTTTCAGGAAAAATTTAATCACAAAGTAGAAGTAGCAAGTAGAAACAAATTGAGTTTCCTTTCCCACCCCACTCTGCCACTCACCTGCCTCAGTATTTTAAACATATTGTGGACATGATTTTTTATATAAAGCAGTTGTTCTCAGGACTGCAAAACTTCTGGTATTTCACTGTGCTGTTAATGACCAAACCCCTGCCATTACACTGTAGCAATGGGATCTTTTGAAGTGGTGATATTTGCCACTATGCTTAAAAGTCTACTGTTGTTTGAATAAATGTATGGGAAAGAATAACTATTTGTATTTTAAGTGAATATTGTGCCAGAACCTCAGTGTTTTTATGAATGAGTAATCTCATAGTTTTCAGAGACAGCTAAAGATTGTATCTATTTGTAGAGTTGTTTGTAAAATTGTTGCCATAGCTTTGGTTCCTTTTTTTAGACCACACTTACCCTGTAGTGACCTCTCCAAAAACTGACCATAACAATGTCCTCTACTTTAGCATTTGTTTACATCATCTCCCTTCCTGTTGTTTGCACCTCATTCCAGTTCATGCCACCTTTTCTTCCCCATGTTAATGGCCATTTTCCAATTCATCTTCACTACTGAAATTTCTTTCTCTTGGTTTTGAAGGTACAGTCGGATAGAAAAGTATTGGTTCTCCTGTCTCCAGGAAGAAGATGAAAACCCTTCCTTTGCAAATAGCCAGTGCATCTGCTGTGATTGGGACCCACACTGAGATTATTTTCCCTTGTAATCATATTAAGTGAGCTGAAGGAAAAAGAAGGGCAGCAAGAGAGTATTAATAGATTCTTGCAGAGTGTGATAGATCTTAAGGCCTGTAACTGTGCTGCAGAAAATCATTCATTTATTTGCCTTTCAGTAAGATCTCTAGAAATAGAAGCATTTTACATTATTTTGTTCCTAAGGATATAAAAATACATACATTCTAATTGCACTTTGGAAAGGGAAAATTAATAAAGACAACTGCGCCATTCCCCATTAGTGAAAATGCCTGCAGTTAACCTGCCTCAAGCACTTTCAATATCACTGAATCCCTTGGGTGGGATTTTCCAAAGTGCCAGCATTAGCTCAGCCCTGCTCCCATTAAAATCAATTACTGACTTCAGCCTGGGAGGAGAGTCCAGAGAGTCCCTGTGGTGCCCTGTATGTCGGAAGATCCTAATCTGTGTGTGTGTTGTTCCTTCCCTATTTTTATGTGCATGGCTGCACAGGTGCTCTGATACATTCATGAGGGCCAGGGTTTGCCTCAGAGGACTTAAAAAGGAACCAGAAAGTTAACTGTGCAGAATAAAGAGTAATGGAGGGTAGCAGAGATCATGGAGGCAAGGGGAATTTCACATAAGATGAAATATCATCAACTTAGTGAAGGCAGCTAATTGCAGCCTCTATGCCCCAATTCATGGAGCAAAACCTTCCAGAACACGTTTTCAATATGATTTCACACAGTGTATTTTCTGTCTATGGAATCCAATTGTCATGGGCAGTCATCAAGGCAAAGAGTTTAGTAGAATTAAAAAAGGGATTTAAGAAGCTTTGTGAGCAAAGACAACATTTGCAGCTGTATGCACCAGATTACAACAGTGCAGGGGACAAACAAGCGTCCTGCTTCAGCAGTATAAGCTGATTGCTTTTAGGGTCAAGAAGAAATGGGTTTTTGGCGTATGTTAGTTAGCCATGCTGATTTATTGGTATGTGTGATGGGGTGGTTTGAGTCTTCATTAAAACCACTGATAATGATAATTAATTAATCTATGCTATAGATAGATTATTTGTTAGTCTGCAATGCTGACATTTCCACAAAGAGAGTATCAATAGCAAGTCTGTGATGAAGTCCCCTCCCAAGCAAGGGACTGATTTGGCATTGATGAGAGCAGAATTCAGACCTTGGCTATGAACAAGGTTTCCTTTCTGGCTCTAAGGAAGTAGCTTATTCTCTCACCACCTGAGAAAGACAATGAATGCTTCTCTAGTTCTAAGAGGTAGAATGAAGGGAAAGTGCATAAAGAAGAGTGGTTATATTTTCATCCACAGACATTCTGTGCTTTGAATTCAGAGCTGACATACTGCTGTAATTCAGGAGCACTTCATCTGGAATTAGCCAAGATTTTTCTCATTTATACTGATTAAATGAGTCCAGAAAACAGTGTTTTCATTCCAGTGTTTTTGCTGGTGCTCCTCTGAACTTGTTCCCCCATGCAAACAGCAGCAGCCTTCCCACTGAACAGTAGCCCTGAGAAAGCTTAGTGTCCTTAACCTAGAACATGAGGAATTTCTGCAATGGATTATGCATCATGCTGGCTGGCTTGAAGCTCCAGAAGCTCTTGTCCAAGTCTGCATTCCTATTACAGGCTACTGCTGTCATCATACCAGTTCCTGCAAGGTCAGAACTCCTTCAAGACATCCTTGTTTACAAACAGTAGATAAGATCTGAGAAAAGACATTTTAAAAGTAAGTCTGGATGAGCTGAATTATTGATGTTAATGGCTATAGGTGCTTTACCTGTTGTTAAGAAATACTGTAATACTTTTTCAGAATTCCCATTTGGAAATGCCATTATAGCTAGGTTAGCAGCAATAGATACAGTATAGGCTGAGCAAGCTATTGATGAACAGGAAAGGCTTTTTGATGATTTTGTGCCTTGAACCCTGCAGCTGGCAAAAGAAATTCATAAAGAAGAAGGTGAAAAGAGTCAGACTGCTCTTCTCCTTGCTAGAGCTGGCAGGCATTATAGGAGCTCAAGGTTCTGTGATGGTATAGTTGCATGGATATATGGATGTACCTATAGATGCACACACATATAGTTTTGGTTGGCAGTCTGGGTCAAACCCAGCAGGTGTTCACCAAAATGTGAAATTTCCACTGCGCAAGTCATTGAGCTTTCTTAGGTCCAATAAAGCAATCAAGATGAGAGTTTTTTTGTTAATTTTGAACTTTCATATTTTCAGCCCTTACTTGGTATGTCCTTCATGGAACTTCTCCCAGCTGTCTAATGATCCAGAAGCCTATGTAACCTTTGCTTATTTATATTTTCTTATTCAGAATTATTTAAATACAGAAAATGAAACCTTTGAAGGACTCAAAATTAAGCTCAGCTGCTAATAGTGCTTAGCTATAAGTAGAATTGAGATAGATAGACAGCATTTGGGGATAACAACGGGTCAATAACCATGGAATTACTGCCCTGGTTTAAAAAATGATCCATTTTATCCTTTTTTATTTCAATGCAGATATACATTTAAGCTGACCTTTTAACCTACTCGAAAGGTTTCACTTATTTTTTTAATTCATTACCTGTTAATTTCATTGGCAGATGTGTGACTAAATTTCCTGTACTACTTTGAAAACCTTACCCAGCATCTGCTGCAGGTATGTACTATTTCCTCGACCTGGGGGATGATTTTACTTTAATAACTTACATCTGTAATTGGATAGTGGTTCTTAGGATGCACACAGATCCAATCTGGTTCTCAAGCTTAAAATGGTCTAGTCTGATCTCTACCCTACATTAAATTAACTCCGTTGTCTATTGTCTACTCAGGCTCAAGGACAACTTAGTATCTTAGCAAGTTTGATAGAAGGCAATATTTCCACATGCCAACAGTAGAGTTTGCAGCAGAGCTGCAGCCTCTTTTTCCTTTTGAAAGAATTTCATAGCTGAGGGTATGAAGCTTTGCACACTTTATGGCTGTGCAGTTCCTGAGCTGCAGTGACGCAGAGCATGGGAGTGCAGTGCTTCTGTGCTGGGTCAGCTGCCATGGGGCTGCCATAAGGAGCCTGGCCATGGCACAGCCAACTTGCTCCTTGCATTGTCCTTGCTCTCCCTGTGCTTCCTCCGGCCATCCCAAGTCTGCTTCTGGGGGAGGTGCTGTCATTCTAATCCCTTCAGGGTCACGGAGGATCAGTAGGAAAGTGTGGTGGGATTAATACAACCTGCAGACCAAGTCTAAACCTGCTGATAACATCAGATTCATAGGCTCTGCCAGCTCACTCTCACTGCTGATATGCAGCAAGTGCAGAACAGCACTGAAAACTGAAGTACTTATCACTTTTATTAAATAATGTGAGCCTAGACACCTCCTAATTGTGGAACTTCACAAACTGTGAAGCAATGTATCAATAGCAGTCTAGAATTTGGAACAGTTGGATTAAAAATATTTTATTTGCAACTCCAGAAGACTACTGTAGTCTCTTGGTGATGAATGTGTGTATTTCTATTCCATATTGATAATTTATATATTTCTGCATCCATAGCTTTGATCTCAACTTGTCTGGGATGTTGTTAATTTGCAACATTTTATTATGTTGTCCAGGACTTGTAAGTGATTATATGTTAAGGTGAATTTTTATAGCAAACATTTTAGATGCTACAATTAAGTAATTTGAGAAACAAAGTCCATCCATATAATTTTGTGTACACATGAAAATAATTTCCTCCACGTACTAGCTTGTATTTTAAACAGATGTTCATGTTGCTGTTGACCTAGCTTGTAATCTCATTGGTAAATTAGTACTTACAGCAGTAAAAAAACAAGCATCACTTTGCATAATTGTTCACATTTATGGAAGATACTGTACTTTAACTGACTGAAGTTTTCTGTCTGTCGAATACTGACAGATAAACGCTGATGTAAAACATGCCTGTGCTCTGTCACAATAGGCAGCGATTGTAGCACACGGGAGAAGCACGTTCCCAGTGGAAGGCAGCCTGGATGCGCTGTAGCTTGGAGCCCTCAGGCAATAAAATGTATTTAATGAATCTCCTCTCCTATAGCACTACTTGCAGTAGCGAGCAATGCGTTTATTCTATTCCGTAAATAACTTTAAAAATTGTGTTCTCGGCTCTGAAGATGTGGTAGGATGAGAAACGGGAGCGAACTCTCCGCCGGGGCAGAGCGTAGCCGAGGCGGCGCGGTCCGCGGCTGGCCCTTGGTCAGCGGGACACACGACCGACGATTTCTGCAGGATTTGGTGACTTGCTGACAACAGAAATCTTCGGTGATCGGAGCAGGGAACGTCCCACAGCGCCTTTACCTGCAGACGGAACCGCAGCCCCAAGGCGCCTGGAGCGCGGGCAGCGCCCGCCGGGAGCGCGCCGGCCACCGCCCCCGGCGCGGGCGGACCCGCTCCGCGGGCAATGGCAGCGCAGGGATCGATCGGCAGCGCGAGATCGGCACCGCGGGGACCGATGGGCTCCGCGGGGATCGATCGGCACCGCGGGGCTGGATC